>WBMW01003413.1:2446837-2480828 GCA_013396635.1 Penelope pileata
GCGCCCCCCCCCCCCCCCCGCAATATTTCCTTGTACTTCGCCTTTGTAAAAGCTGTAAGACAGCATGCAATGCTGTCTTCGTTTAGTTACACAAAGTTACGTTAAAATTAAGGGTGGCCATCACGAAAAAAAATTTTAGAATTAGAATATATTGAATCATCGTTCCCTTAATTTATAGTGAGAGGTTTCATAACTTCTGAGGCCTCAGAGCTTTTCAAAGCAGACCTGGAAGCCTTGATATGCAAACAGCTCCTGAAACTTCTTGCCAGAAGGCAAACTCTGAAGAGCAATAAATGGAACAAATCTAGACTGTCTCTGGACATTAGCCAAGCCTTCATGAATGGCACTGCTTGCAAAGACAGGCAACTGAAGCATCAATAAACCAGGAAACCAAGAAGCACTGAAATCTCTGTTGTATTCATCACGTATTCACAGCTCTTTCTAAACTTAGATAGGAACCAGTAATAATCCATTCGATACCCTGAATCTGATGTCTGGCAAAAAAATAAAATAAAAAAAGGAACACACGAACAGATTTGTTTCTGTTCTTGTAGTATAAACTTTTCCCTCTAACATGATTTGAAAATCAAATCATTCCTGCTTTTTGAAGACTTTGATTTTATTTTTTTCTCAAACGATATGGCTTCAAATTTCAAATCCTATCTTTATCCCAGAGGTGTTTGGAAAGTCTCACTCCACAAAGGAGAACACTGTGAAAACAACTGTAGAAACACACAGTTAGCACTTTCTGATATATGGGCTAAGAATCTAGATGTGAATCTCAATGGACATGCTCTGCAGAAATAGAAATAGTTTTAGGTATACAAACACTATAGCCAAATGTGGGAGAGAGCCGGAGCAGGAACACTTGCCAAGGGAGTGAAACTGCAGCAGCACCTTGCAGAGACAAGGAGGAACACCCAGGCAGCTCATAGCAAGGCTGAATTACTACGTGAAACCAAAACGTACATCAGACGTGTCAACCCAAGGTAGTCGAACAGTCTGTAGCATAAGCCTTCAATGTGTGTGACCTGCCAAGGATCACACGGGCAGCGCTGAGATCTTCCCCTGGCCACAGTCCTTCCATGCACAGCACCTCCTCCCTCCTGCTACCCCAGTGCCAATGCTCAGCAGAGATTTTGCTGAGCTACTTTGCATCAGAATAGTCTCTGACAGCAGCATGGGGAGCAGCCTGAAGAGCAGGGGCATGATAAGTGGTACCATCAGACCAGACAGCACCTCGTTTGCAGTATGATCAGCACACCGCAATGCAATCCCCCTCACCATCGGTGAAGCAGACACATTTGTGGGGTTTTTGGTGTTGTTTTTTGTTTGTTTTGGATTAAACATCCAATTGCAGTCTGAACAGCAGAGAATATTTCATTGATATTTCAGATGAAAATCTTTATCGAAGCTATTTTTCATTATTTTCAAATGTTTCACAATCTGAACACAATCCAAAAGTTTGCTTCTCTATTATTTAAACACCAAAATGAATGTCCATTTTAATCACTGAATACATCGTTACACTTATTTTTCAAATATAAGACATGAAAATACACATAGAGATTTTTCATTTTGCCTTGCAAGCACACAATAAAATCTCAAGCCCTGCAACAAAAATTGCTTGTGTTGCTCCCCCTACAGCAACCTCACAAATCACCCTTTAATTTTAGCGAAATGAGACAAGATCACCTCAGAACTCAAGTCTCCCAACAGTATATCATCTAATAATGGCCATCAAAAGCCTGATGCATTTCAACTCTGGAAAAACATCACTTCAGCTATGGAAACTCTTACCAAGAAATCTATTTTTGTTTCCTTCTAGCAACAATTTGAGGTGAATTGATCCAGCTATACTGAAAAAAAATCACCTTAGTAACTAAAGACTTTTTAGGATAAGTTATCAGAACTTTTTCCAGTTCTTACAGAGTTCCTCTGTTCAGACACTGCTGTGGTGCATGGCTGATGCCCATAACAGTCAGAAGAATATTTCACTTGAGTTAGTAACTGGATTGCACTTTATATGCTCAAGCAGCACTTTGCAACAAGTGTTCTGTCATTTTGGTTTACACAGAGCATTACTTTTTATTTCTACCGTGGTGTTTCTCTGAGCCATGCAAGTGACAGAAGTTAGCATAATTTACACTTTGCCTCTGCTTTGATTTCTAGGATGTTGTAAGCCCTTGGAAGCTGTGCACACTGCCAGCAGCAGGTTTCCCATGCACTCCTCAAGGCCAGGCACACCTGCCTCTTTGAACCTCACATTCTGCTCTCACTTTTGAATTATCTGTCTTGCAAAGTGCACAGACAAACTGACTTCTGCATAAACTTTCTGTATTTAAACCTGACCGTTGCCTTTTTTTCCTTTTAAAAATGATATGAATATGAACAATGTTCATATTAATACTCAATAAAGTACTAGCAAAATTTAGCATTTTATGTGCCATTTAATGCAGCCATTACTGTCCAAAGACCTGCATTTGTTAGACCTCAGCCCTACGAACAGCTGAGGTCACTTCAATCTGTTTCACAAGAGCTCCAATCCTATTTGGTGGAAATGTGTAAAAATTATATATGCATAGATTGTATATGAAAAATGAGGCAATAAGTAGTAAAGGTATACAAAAAAAATATTAATGCAGTGGGCATAATAGCATGCTTGAAGAATCAAGTTCAAAATTATCTGCAGCTTCTAGATCCGTTCTGCTGCTTTATGTTTTAAATTCTAATTCAGAAAACACAGAGAAAGATTCAATTTTCTTTCCCGGTACAGTCACATTGAAATAAGAGTTTTGCTTCTGCATTATGATAACCATTAAGATTCTATGAATTGCACTGCAGATTTATAACACCATAGTCTATTTTAGAAACCCTTTAGGTTTAAGGTGAGGTGTGAAAGTTATTGTTCAGTACAAGTTCTCCGGAGAGGACACAGGATTAATAGTTGGTGTTTTTTTCCAGCAGCCCCAGCGACTCAGTCTGCAGCTTTCAGCAGCCTGAATTCCCCAGGAAGCTCCTATTCAGCTAGGCTACACTGTATTCCCACCCACTGCCCAAAAAAAAGCCAAAACAATTCTGTGACAAATCTGAGGATGTCAGAATTATAGTGAATAGGAAAGTTTAGAAGTTGCCTTTCAAAAAAAAAATCCTTCCCCCAGTTTGAGTGTATTTTGGGAAAGACAAAGACAACTGCTCATGCAGTAAGAAAAAACAGATAGACAAGTGACTTAAGGTAACACTTCATTTCATGCTTTATTAACACAATCCTATTACACATTTTTCGCCCTTCATTTTAATTAATAGAATTGCAATATAATGGAGCTATCCAGAAGGCCCCACAGTTGAAAGCTGTAACTTCTATTATAATCTCTATTCTTAGCAAAACATAAGTTTTAGCTAGGGAATGAGAAAAACAGCTTAAACTGAGAACTGTCAGGTTTATCTTGAAAACAAAAGAGATAGAGGTCTACAGTTTGAAAACAACTTGGTAAACTCGTATGGAGGTCACTATTATTGCCTTAATGCGAGGTGTTAGCCCTCTCCCACAAAGCTCGCATCTCTGAACACTACAGTACTGAATGTCTTTGTATGCAAGGTACATGCTGCTTGCATACAGACTTCACATAAAGATGAACCTTTTTGCATCTAGGTGTATTTATAGATGGCACTTGTGTGTACATGCCCACATTGAGAGATGTTTCTGCAAGGGACAGCAAAAGTGGGAGCTCAGAGTGACCTTCTTACTTGCCAGCCCACAGCACTCCCCATGTCCTTAGGGATCAAACACTCAGACAAATTACACCTCCCAGCCAGTGAAGACCTTATCTAAGTTAACACAGAATGACAGGATAACCCACATTGGAAGGTTTCCACAAGGATCATCGAGTCCAGCTTCACACAACACCACCCAAATCCAAACCCTACGTCTGAGAGCAGTGTCCAAACATTCCTTGAGCTCCAGCAGCGTGGGGCCATGCCCACTGCCCTGGGCAGCCTGTTCCATGCCCACCATCTTCTGGCGCAGAACCTTTGCCTAACCCCCACCTGACCCTCCCCTGACACAGCTCCATGCCGTTCCCTGTCGCTGTCCCCAGAGAGCAGAGCCCAGCGCTGCCCCTCCGCTCCCTGTGAGGAGCTGCAGGCTGCCATGAGGCCTCCCCTCAGCCTCCTCTGCTCTGGGCTGAGCAAACCGTGGGACCTCAGCTGCTCCTCACACACCTTGCCCTCCAGACTCTTCCTCATCTTCATTGCCCCAAGTCATTATAGACGAGTGCTTGGTTCAGAAGGACCACGGCTCTTGCACCAACCTACCAAAAAGGGGCTGTTTGAACACAAACAACTCACCGGCCGCATGACTGATAGGGAAGGTGACCAGTCTGTGACACAGGCCCAAAAAAGCACAGCAGGAGGAAAAAGCCCCCTGTGTCCAGGCAGAATAGAGCTGGTATTTCTAGCTCTGATTCTGGAAGTAAAGCTCTTAGGATCACCATCTTGTTTAATGTTCAAGCCAAGACTATATTTAAGAAGTCCATAATATTTCCCAGTCACTGATGCAATCTACCTCAGAGCTCTATCTACAGTAAAGTTCTGTGATTTCTATCCAAACTCTTTTGCAGCAGTGAGAAATGAAAACAAGAAACGTTTATTTAACTGCAAATGCCTGAACTCCAATCATATTACTCTTCCAAAAAAAAAAAAAAAACAACCCATATGATGGTAGAAATATCTCCAAAAAGTTATGAGCCTCATACACAGACTTTATCTGAATGAAAATAGGAGTCTACATCAGAAGGACAGACTTTAATGCTCAGCAAAGCAAATCTTATTTTGCATGAACCTGATATTTACTTTTTATGAAGTCTACATCAAGCTAAGAGAGGCAGTTAGCATGGATTGGATGGAGAAATGATCACAGTGTTGCCTCAGGAAAGCATGGCAAGATTTTGAATTGGATACAAGGAGATTATTAGATAAGCAGACCCTGCTTTCTGACTCATCACAGTCTGGTATATAGATGAAGCTCCATTTTCTGGAGTGTATAATGGAGAGCAAAATGACATACCCTTCTCTTCACAGCAGGGGTACATTTCACAGAGGTAAAGATAACCCTGGGCTCCCTTGATGGCAGGGTACAGGTATCTCTGGCCCCTGATCTGTTATGCTGACTTTGAAGCCACAAAGGACGGCTTAAGGGAGCTTGTTTCATTTTCCAAAACAAGTAATGGACAAAATGATATTAACAGCTTGTAAAAGCCTTCAACCTTCACTTACTGAAACAGTATGGATTTTTTTTTTTGTCATTGACTTCAACAGTAGAAGATCGTGTCTTAAGAAATGGAATAATTTGGCCCTGTAACTTTTGTGGGGGTGCAATGTGTAGAGGAGCAGTTTGCCCTCGCTTTGCCTTTAATTTCACACCTTCAAACACTTTTGCTTCTTCCAACTGTAACATTCTCCTCATACATACAGATCCACGCATACATATCACACTTATTACACACATCTATCACACTTATTACACAACGAATTCAAATTTTACCTTTATATTAAAAGCTTGCCTTTGATATGATGTATGTATACCTTACCACAAAATGTCAATACTCCTAAAATTCCTATTGCCAACATAGGAAGATTTATCAGAAAAAATTAGCCTGAGGAGCACATGTACAAAAACAGCAACACTGGCAACCAGTGTAGTTCTTGTGTGATAATTACTCCAAGGACCACTTCACCAGCCATACATCCTCAAAAAATCAGCATCTTTTCACAATGTATGGGACATAAGGGCTAACAAGTGAAGGTAAAGCAGTGCCTTAACACCTACAAAATCTAACTGGTTTGTTTTACAGCGCCCTGAGGGCAGTGAGCAGGTCAGGCAATCTCTAGATAGGATGCTGCTAACAGGCAGAAGGACGGTAACATAATGGGACTACAGAGAAGTCGCAACGCTGCAGCAGGTTCATCACACATACCATTTTCTGCACACAATCCATTTGTCATATAGAAGTATCAAGAAACCATCAATGAATCAATGGAATTACAAGCTTATTATGCACAGTCAGGCTTGGATTATAGCACATATTATGATAAAATGTATGAGGTGTTTTTTTTTTTAATACTGAAACAATGTTTTGCTTGTTTAATTTTTAAACACCTATTACTATCAGAGCACAAATCTTATTATCAGCTTTTGAAGTTATTACCTCAAGGTCATCCTCAACAGCATTTACCATTACAATACCAGTTTCTGGAAACCATCTTTGAAAGGGTTTTATATATTTAAGAAATACAAGTTTGGACCTTAAATCAGCCAAGTTACTTGATTTTTATGCAAACCAGGGAAAAACGTATGAATTAATTTCAGTAGAGACAAAAATTACTCACCAGTATCTCTGTTCAGAGAAGCACTGCAATCTATTGTGGTGGTATTGGCAGCAGGACAAGACACATTACACTTGCAATGCATCAGAGGAAGGAAAGGAAGCATGCTTGCCCATGAGGGATAGCAAAGCCAAGTTAAGTTGTCAGACTTCTTCTCCATCCCACAAGAGGTTGAGGATGACAGCGTATTTTTGTTTATTATTTGGTGCCTGGTCCTGCACAAAAGAGGAAAGACAAAGAAAGCAACCAGTAAAAATGAAAAGGAAAGCAGCTGCAGCAAATCTAATCTAGAACATTATGAAATAAATACAGAGGTTACGCTTCAGAAGTTGAGCATCTTCCATGGTGGTTTCATACTGGTATGCTCTGTTGCCTCCTAATCAATATTCAACATACAAGAGGTGGCTTTCCTTGCTCAGGAGCTAATGAGTGGTTAATGACCCCAATCTGGTGTAGAACAGATTGTTAATACTGGTACAGGGAAAGCCCTAGTGAGATGAGCAGTTGCTGGCAGAACAGGAGGGCAAAGGAGTCATTTGATGCAAAAATGGCCACAAGCTGCACTTCATCTGAAAAGTTATGACATTCTTTGTGGTGCAGCTCTGTCTTACACAAGCAGAAAAAAAAATTAAGGTATTATGATATTTTTAATATTACATTTATGAAGATGATGACACAGCTACTGCTTAATTCCCATCTGCGTTCTGCTGCATTTATACCATTAGTGCCACACTGTGGTTAGACAGACAACCTCGTATTTTGGAGGGGGAAAAAGAAAGTGTGGCTGACAATTATCATTTAACTTTGTGGAACAGTAAAAAATGGACTTCTCTCTACACAGTTACCTATAAATCATAAAGGCTGCCTTCTTTTTGCAGGCTTTTCAAAAGCAAGCAAGAAACAGAAAGGCTCACGCAAAACCCAGCAATTCTCTGCTACGTTGCAAGAAGTTGCTTCCATGGTAATTTTGCAAAGCTTCGTCTTACACAGACTAAATGAAGTCCCTCTCAGCAGGCAGTACTGATCACTTCTGTGTTAGGGAGATATTGCAATATACCTTGTATCGATTTGTTTATTTTTTTTTAAACCTTGTCTATATAATTCTACATTCATTCACAATAGAACGGGTCTCCATCTGCTACCCTAGCCCAGTAATGCACTAGTGCTTTCCGCATGGCAAGTTCGCTTGTGTTTTCCCATCAGACATAAAATAAGGCTTTACAGAATACTTTCAGTGTGGTTGGGAAGCTACGGGGAGCACAGTAGGCACCTTGAACACCTGCTTAGCATCCTGGCTCCTGAACAAGGCAGCAATTCACTGCTAAAAAAGACTTCTGGAGGCTCCTCCTCTTCTGCTGCATCCCTGGAGTGCTCCCTTCTTAAGACAATTTGCCAGGCTCTGTTAATGGAAGCTCCCCAAAGGGCTTTGACATCATTGCTCAGAGGGCCACCTCAGATTAAAGTGTCTGAAAATCCTCAAAACCAAGGAGCTGTTATTAGCTCCCCAGAAGGATGCAGCCAGTGGAGCAGAGCTCCCAGGAGCCATACATTTGCCACCTCGAGCCTTCCTGCCATGCCCACTGGAGGGCCCTGCTCCCAGCTCACCGCCATGTTCTCATCAGAGGAGCACAGCACTGTGCCCACATCACATGTGCTTCATCACCTGCAACTCAGCTCTACTCTGACAGCTCCTGTTATTTCCTTAGGCCAGCATGCTTAAAGTTGTATATCCCCTATGATCCTGGATATTGATTTGGAAAGCCCACAGCTGATCCAGGTTGTCTTGACCAAGGCAGGAAGTATTTCTCTACCAACAGACATTTTTACTATTGTCTCGCTCCCTGTGTTTTTTCCATAGCTGCCTTGGATTTTGCTCCATTTCTGCTGCAGGGTAGTATCATACGTGCAGACCCAAAGCAGAGATACCAGTTGGCTAGTGTGTGTGCTTTAATGCTATATCATTACTTTTTTTTTGTTACAGGCTAGTCTGACTCCTCCAAAGCTAGTATCACAGTATTTCTCGAAGAGAAGCAGAAGCCAGCCTCTCCACCTTTCTTTCTTTCCTTTATAAGTGCACCAGGATGATTTTTCTAGAATGAGTCTCAGCTGTTTTCAGGCTGAAGAGGAAGGGGTCAAATGACAGCCTGAAAATGAGCAGCTCCTTTTCTCCCATCTATGACACGCTTGATTGGGAATTTTCCTCTTGGTAGCTGGTTCTTCACACTTACAAGAGCTATAAATGGTAATAGTTGTGAATGGTCTTGTTTTCTGAAAAATGGTGAAGAATTGAGGTTTTTTTTTCAGTATTTTATTTTGTGGTGTCTGTTGATCGCTTCTTTTTAAAAGAAAAACCACTTGCTTCTTAGTGAGCAGTAATTCTCAGAGATGCTGACCATCCAGATTTTCTATTGATTACAAGCATTAGTTTGGGGTATACCTTATGTACAAAAAACAGGCCTATTACCTGAATGCATAAAAAAAAAGGTTCTAAAAATACACTGTTCCTTACATAGACTTTGTGCTGTCTCAGGAAACTGTGGATAAATCTCTTTATGTGCTAAAACTCAAGGACTTGAGCTCATCGAGAAACAGTTATCTTCATCCATATATCAAACCAGCTTTCAGGATGTGAAAAATTGTCAATAATTTATACATCTAATAGAAATCCGCATTCTGTTCCAATTTGTCACAGTGAATTTATCACAGGAAATTCAAAGTTGCTACACTGATTTTAAATACTTGGGGCAAAGCGTGTGTGGTCAGACACCGGTGATGAGAACCGGACTGATGGCCTGCTCCCATTCTGTTTGTGTGCTCTGGAATTCTCCTTCCATGGAATATTAGAAAAGAGCAAAATGGATTCCATAGTATTTGTTTACTATATCACTGTATCACTGGTCAAAAAGTTGCAAAATCATACAGCTCAGAAAAGAAAAAAGAAACCATGGGGAATACCAGCAACCTAACTTGTACTTTTGCCTTTGAAAGTCTCCTCTTCAGTTAATTAAAGGATGTATTACCTTGAAATGAAAATCAACCATTCTCATGGGTTTCAAATGCACAGTACCTTCTTCCTTCCTAATAAATACATTTTTTTTCCTGACATAACTTCCTTTTTCTCAAAGACTTAGAGAAAAAAATTAACATCAAGTCTATCTTGGAAACAGTAACTTATTCATTACATTGGAATAGTATTTAAGCAACAAAGCAGTCAACAGAAGAGCAACAATTATTTGCTCAGTGAGTGTCTTTTTGAGTGATAAAACAAACCAAAACCAAGACCACTTAAAAGCTAGGAGAAGAAGAGAGGGGAGAAACCTGGGGAGTACAGCACTATAGAAAATTCAGAGTATTACACATGACATAGTTGCAGATACTGCAGCCACAAAATATAAAAACAATTGCAGTGTTTGAAAACTAGAGTTGGGCAAATCAATGATTGCTGGTCATCAGCCGTGTCTCACACACATCAGTTATTAAATCAGAATCCTTACTTCATCCTCCTCAACAGAAAACAATAAAAAGTACTCTATGCAGTTAAGCCTCAATCTGTATGTCCGAGGAAGACAGAAATCAGATAAATTCCTTTTAAGGGGGAAATCCTTCTTCTAATTTTCCTTGTAGGTAGCAGTTTTCTAGCTCTCCACAGTGTTCTACCGGATGATTCTCAATCACAGTTATTGCAGAAGCACTCACATGGAAATAGCGGTGACCTCAGCCATTCGGGGGCCCTTTCTGCTACAGGAAACCAAAAAGCACTTGGTATTGATGACCACAGAGGTCATCATCTAAAAACGGGTGTTACTGGTATCATATTTATCAAGAATTCCATGACTAAGATGCAAGGAAAAGCTCTTGTTCTCCCACATCATTTTTTTCATATATTTTTATATTTCCATTAGTACAGCATATGAAAGCCCTTATCCAATATCTTATTGTCTCCAATTTCTTATTTTGTGGGGGGAATTTTTATACTCATGGAATTGGTGTATTGATTTGGAGCAAGCACAGAAGGAAGATGGGTAAAAACTGGAGCCGTATGTAGGATTGTATGTAAAACTCAAAAATACATGAAGAAATCAGGCAGTTTCTATCTCTAAGCTGTAGGAAAACAAAAGCGATACTTTAGATTTAAGTACGACTTTAGTTTTAAGTACTATCAGGAAAAGCATCTTTTACCAGCTTTTCCTATCTTAAGGATAGACGAGGGAAGGAATATAGGGCTTAAACTCACATTGCAAAAGAAAATCAAACATTTTTGCAACTTCTTCCAACTGATTGATGTATTCATGGCAAGTATTTTTGTTCATAGATCACAAATGACAAAAGCCAACCCATACCAAAATGCAAAATCCCTTATAAAGCCTTCTAACTAATCAGCTACAAAGTCCTAAAGAGATTGCTCAATATTGTGTCCCACTTTCCCATTTATATCAGTGGAGTTCTGACACGTTCATAAAGACAGACATAAAAAGAGGTGTCAGGAAATGGAGAAAGAAAAAAATATTAAGCAGTGAATTTCTATAAATGTTATTAGACATTCTTAGAGATTTAAAAGAGAAAATGTTCTTTTTTTTAACACTAGATGTAGTGGCAATAGCAGTCCTGCAAGTCACTAGGTAAGAATTAATTTCAAAATGGATATTGGCCATTCTGCTTAACTCATGGAATTCATTCTTTTTGCTGGATCTAGCAGCAAAGCACACTTATTCAAGGAAACTTGCCAAGATGTGCAAAATTTAAGGATTATACTAGGGATTAAGCTTATAAGCATTATTACTCTTTACAATAGTACTTGGTCATTCAAATTTTTTGCAAATCACTTGTGCAAGACAATCTGGAGAAGGGAAATTCTCATACCAGGTGCACAGCAAACATGAATCCAGAGACTCACCTGAACTTGCTTTTATTCCCAAGATAGCACGGATTTCCTGGGATGTAAAACATCTGAAAACATTTGGCCTGAGCTATCAGATGAAGGCCTGAATAATGGGGCTCTGGGGAATGAATGACAGCCACTGGCCCTGCCTTCTGAGAGCTGCTGTTGTTGAGATGTAATTCCTCCCCTTCCAAAGGTAAACAGCACAGTCTCAATAAATCAACACCCTTCTAGACTTCAAAGCCACAGGGAGAGCCCCATCAATACATCATTCAAGCCAGAAATTAACCTTAACATGCTATATGATCAGTAAATAGTCAGAGTTAGTGGTCAGAGAGCAAAGGAGCGGTGATAGGCCCAGTCAGTTATTATTTTCCTGATGAAATAACAGCTCTGGGAGATCTCTAACCTGTGTTTCTGAAGCTGGTATAGAGTCATGTTTTAAACCATGACACTCACATGCCACACATTTTGAGGATCTGTACCAGAACACTCATTCATGTCAGACACTTACAACTATAAAGCTTGGAAGGAGGCAGAACAAACATTAGTTTTAGTCATCTGAAAGAGCATCTGCATCTGTAGCAGCCACATGTGGAGGCAAACAGCTCGGGCTGCTCTCTCCAGCTGGGCTAAGTGACCTTAGCTTAAATCTTCCTGAATTGCAACTAATGACCCAGAACATCCATTGCAGCAATTAAAGCAAATAAACAAACACCCTGTCCTCTTTTGACAGCATCTGAGTCTCCTCTTTTTGCTTATAATCTTTGCAGATTGATCTCAACACTCATCATGAAAACCAGTTGCCAAGATCTGTTGCCAAGAGGCCACCTTAGCTCTGGAGTGGGGCTGATGGCTGACCAGGAGATCAGCAGCACACAGACTGGGAACAGTTGCACACACAATGCCAGTTCAGTCAAACTGGGTAGATTTTGCCCGTGGAAAAAGTCTTCTCACGCTTTTCTTGTGTGGAGGATCAGGGAACTGCAGACAAATACTGGAGCTCTTGCACCCAGCCTGGCTTCTTCCATCTCATACAGCAGAAGCCAACACACCTCCCTGAATGTGACACGAGAGTCATGCTCTATGTTCAGAAAATTTAAGCCTAACAAGCGTGCAAGAAAATGGATAACAATCTAGTAGCTCTTTCCCTGACAGTACAGATGAGGAGGATCCAAACTCACCCAAAATGCTACTGCTGTGCTCCAACCCAATCGAGGGGAAACTGAGGCACAGCTCCTCCTGACACGCACCACCACAACCACAAAGGGCAATGCCTTGAACCCACAGGGCCAGACAGCAAACTCACTCAGTAGCCCAAAATCAGGGGATTCAGGCAAAAGGATGGAACACTGGGGTCTGGCCCTGCTTCCTGCATTCACTCTGCATTTTGCAATAAAGAATAATTGGATAATGTGCATAACCAGTGCTAAGGGCCACCCAAGGCCCATGCAGCAAAGCAAAGACATGACTTTGTCTGTGTCCTTGCCATTTGATCCTTCAGTTCAAATTGTCTACAATAGATTTATGCTCAGTTTGAACATCGTTTCAGTGAAGCTTCTTTTCTGTTAGTTTCCTGTAAAAACTGTATTTGGTTAGGATGTTATGATGGAATTATTATAATCACATTTAACAATGACTAAGCTCTGTGTAAATGATTGAGTTCATGTAAACATACAGAGCCATTTTGCCAGAATGTGAAATGTTGGTCCTTGATTCTGCAGCAGCAAGTAACGATGGCAGGATAGGACAAGGAAATAACAGCGCGGCTTGTTTGGAGCAGGCTTCTCTTCTGAAAAACCGTAGAGCCACAAGAAGTGCTTGCAGTTGCATTTCAGCTGCAGCTGCATTTCAGAATCTTGCTGATTAAACACATCTACTAAATGGGAAGATATCCCTCTTTCCAACAAAAAGTCTTGGTTTTACAAAGTTAGAGCAGAAAAGAAGTCTGCCTTGGGTTGGTTCCCGGCCCCCCTTCTCTCTCCTAGCCCTTCCTTATCTATGGTGGCTATAGCTTCTGTCCACTAATCTCCACTTTCGTTTCCGAAGAAGCCTCTAGGCCCTTTGATCACAAAGAAAACCTTTGAAATGTGAAATGAGTTTAAACCCAGGCACCAATGTGTGCTCAAGTCTTTAGACACCTGTAATAACAGCAGTCAGACGTGTGAGCTGTCCTATTCACTTCAGCAGAGCGCTCACTATGAAGCCAAGTTAAATAGAGGCCGCATGGTCCAGTGACCAGATCATTATTTTGGCATTTGTGATGCTCAGGTTTAGCTTTGCGTTGATCCAGAGGTGTGGGAACTCGGACCAGCTGCCTGGCAGGAGGTTTTAGCCATGTCTGCTCCCAGCAGGGACCCAGAGCCCATCTCCCTCCGGGCTCTGCAGGCACAGCATTCAGCCCCAGGAGTGGGACTAGCTGACTCTGTGTGCAGCCTGCCACACTGCATGCCTGGAACAGGCCGTGCTCACGCAGTTCATTAGCTCCAGGAGTTAGAGGAAGAAGCACCATTCCACTTATACAGGGAAAACACACGACAAATCAAAAGCAGTACAACAGATGTGAGCAGCGAGAGGAAGAGGGATGCATCCCATAACCACAGCACACTGACCTGGGCTCTGACACTGAGCTTCTGTAGGACATCCTGGAAGAGGAATTTAATGATGTTTAAGTGTTTCTTTTTCTGACAGCACATGAAACAGTAAGAGAAGGAGTAACCACTGCTGAAGAGCAGTGAAGGGTCTGGCTCTCCTAAACAAAAAGGCTGACACAATAAAGAGGGATGTGTGTCTATGTGTGTACATGTATAAAACCATTATAGCTGTATGTAGTTTCCCACTTCCTTGCACATTTGAATCAGCAACCCTTCTGAAAGGAACACAGGAGAATCCAGTTTCCTTTATCCACAGCTATGACAGATTCACAACACGGATGATATTTTGCCAGATCACTCACTGAAATAATTCTGGCTGCCATTTAGACTCCTTATTTCATAAACCTCTTGCCATGTTAAAGTCCAGTGAATCCATAATTTTACAAATGCAGACAGCCCCACTGACTTTGAGAGGACCGTGATGGGGAAGAAAAGTCTGCACCTCAGTGTGCTTTGGAGAGATTTAGCCTTACACCTCATTCTGGCCAAATGAAAATGATCAGCCATATCTATTTTTATCAAGTATTTAAAATGTATAAAATAGCACTGCTAGAAACCATCCCAGGGACAAAAGCTGGAGCAGAATGAAAATCGTGTGCAAGAATCACATCTTCCCTCCCTTTCCTCAGTGCACTGATGCAAGCAAGATGGGAATTTTTCCCTTTAAGTTGGGCTTTCACAGAAAGTGAGGCCATCCCATTTTCTGCCAAGCTTCAGGTAACTTACAAGGAGGTCATATCTTTTAAGATGTACCATTAGCTTCCTTGCTGCTGGAGAAAATTAAAAAGGAAAATTGCCTGTCACACCCAGGGAGCTAAGCTGATGATGAAGGCTGAAGTCTGCTCAGATTTTCATCCCTGGGCTTAGACTTTAAGGTTATCTTATTTATTTATTTTCACGCACCTACAAGGGCTGCTTAAAATACAAAACCTACCAGGTATTTGCTTTCTTGAAAAGATGATAAATTGGGCTAGATTTTCAATGTGTTGGATACACACAACCCCACCTTTTAGGTGATCTGGAAGGGTCTCAGGTAATTTTTATCTTTTTGATGGCTTGTAATCTTCAGTGCTAGAATGAGACACATTTTGTCTCTGTTTTCCCTTCACCATCTAACTGGCTGGGTTGATGACGCTAGGATTGATGTGCCTAGGAAAAGACTCTCGCTATTTTTTATTGCTTGTATGTTATCTTTCTGTTTTACTATTATTTTTTCTGTATACACTGTTTGGAGAGCAGTATACCCATCACACTGCATCTCTTTCCAAGTGTCAGATTACTCATCCTAGCAATGACCTTACTTCATTTCCAGAATCCTAAAGATGTGGTTGCTAAAACAGGCAGTTGGACGCATTGTGATAGCCTGCTGGGCATGGTAGCTCCGTCCATATGAAAGATGCTGCAGAAGCTGATGCATCCTAAAGCACCCTTTTGCGTGGCTACCTTATAGCTGTCTCTTCAATGCAGCTCCTGTTTGACCGATACGTGTCGGGGAAAATTTTTAAACCTTCAAACTATAAAGAAAAAGGATACATTAAAGGAACTGTAAAAGTTGTTTTTAAACTAAAAGAAGCAAACAAGCTTGTTTGCTTGTAACATCTACTTTTGTCTATATACAACAGACCTCGAGGGCTATTTCTGCTGTAAAGATGCAGAAGCTACGGTTCTGCTCATAACAAGGATGATAGTAAGAATAACGATGATGATAATAACGATGAGAAGGAGAAGAAAGAATGTTGCTGCACACTCAAATTATCTTCTGACCTCACTCTGGGAGCCATACAAGGCCATGAGGTCCACGGAGAGCTGCTCAGCCTGCTGGATGGGCCAGCTTCTTCAGTACCACAGCCCCTGCAGCGTGCAGGCCAGGGCCGTGCTGCACATGGGGCAGGTAGGCTGCAGCCTGAAGCACGAGGGCATGCGGCTGTCCCCAGAGGTAGCCAGGTCAATTCTGAGTGTCAAAGACTTTGCTTGGATTCTCTCAGTAAAAATCAGTCTTGGGAAGTTGCCTTCATAAGTCCAAAGGCAAGGCAAGATTTGTAAGTGGTTTCAGTACATCAGTTAGTTGTCTTGTAAAAACGAGACAAGTTTTGGGGTCAATGAGCCCAGGTGATATCAAATACCTCAAACACTCAAAATCAAATGCAAAATCGATGCCCTGGTATGTGAAGGCCTGCCAGAAGGTGAAATGTCAGTCCTTTGGCAGATCACACAAAGCCCTCTGACTGCAGCAGGATTTTCTCTCTGCTTGCCCCTCTCCTCCCTCAACATGGGGAGGAAGAACACCCAGGACATCACATTTACAGCAGCGATGACGACACCTAATGCCCAAGGGGCCAGTTGTCATCAGACTATGGTCCAAAGCAACACAGACACTACAAAAGAATTGCTTTGAGAAGAAAAGTTTCTTTACCTGAAATCAGCACTTTGTATTGCTGCCTTCCCTGACAGTCATTCCTTTGTGATCGCCACTCCAGAGCCATCAGGTTTGCAATCCATCTTCAGGACACTGTCACTCCATGCTGGGGCACATCCAGCAGCCAAGTGTGTGCCTCCAAAACCCTGCTGATCCTCATCATTACAGAAAGGAGTTGAATTCAGAAATGTGATCTCTCTCACAATAGCAACCACCATTCACTAGCTTTTAAGACAGTCTTAGTTAATAACAGTATTTTGGTTCATGTCAGAGTAGAGGATCTCCAGAAAACTGAGCAAGGGCAGGAGCAGCACACAGGAGGTTTCCCTCTTGGCATGTAAAGTCATCACCTTACACGTACACTGGTTCTTGGTGGCCACATCACCTTCCAGGAAAGGACTGGCACCAATAAACCCCATCCTAGGGCCAGTCTGTCATATAGACAGACACTCAGCAAGATGTTAATAAAGTGATGGCTTGGTGCAAAACCACAGACTTCAAAAAAGAAAAGTAGAAAGCCATGTATATGCAGCAAACTGTGCACCTGAAACCAAGAGAATTCCAGAAAACCAGTGCTAATCAGCTTTAAATTTTTAGGCCATTTCCTTTCTGCCTTCTACCATTCAGTACACTTCTCATTTTTGTAAAAGCAAAGGGAACATTATGGGCCCAAAAATACATTTTCTCACATATTGTCACTTTTTAATTTACAGACCAAAACAATCAACAACGTGGAAATAGTATTTATCAACAAATTCAGAGTTTATTCATAAATGCAGAACACTTCTATGCATAAAACATGATGTAAAACATAGCTTTATGTATTTTTACTAGGCAAACTTAAACTTTGATTTACATCCATTTCACTAAAACTTTATTGCTTCCTCGTCAGAAAGGACAGATTCCTTTCTGTATCTTAGATGGTAAATATAGTTAATGTGCTGAGGCTGCAATGGATCAGCAGTGAAGCTGTTTAATAGTGACATAAATTATTTCAGTGACTTTTCCTGCAAGTGAGAGATGACTCCGTGTGCTATAAACTAATACCAAAGGAATGATGCTCTTTCATGCTAGCAAAGTGCCTGAGCTATATTGTTTTTGTATCCTGTTGGGGATGCTACAAATGCAGCATGTATTACAACTATATGCACTTAGGCCATTTTTCTTTGCTGTTTTTAATGCTCTCCTGCACTGAAAATTGAGCTTCAGTGTCTGAATGAAGGCAAAGCCAATTACTTTCTTTGAAACTTCTCTTTAAAGTCTGCAAATCCCAACAGGTTTTTAAAATTTAAAAAAAAAAAAAAAAGAAGAAGAAGAAATTATGCCTGTAGAATTTGGGGAGTACAAGGCAGGAGCGAGGCCGGGTGGCTGGAGGGAGCCATGTGCAGGAGCCCTTTCCCATGCTGCAGATGCTGCTCAGTGAAGCTGCAGCCTCATTACCCACCCCATCTCCAGAGTCCTTGTTAGAGTTTCCAGAGCATTTTGTTCAACTTGCAGTTCAAGTGCACTTCTACCAGGAAACCAGCTCCTATTTGTCCTCAGATTGGTTGCTTATAAAAGACCTTTCGTGTGCATTGTGGTTCCTCAACAGAATAACAGAAATACAAGGGAACAGAGCAGACGTTTATCACAGTGCCGGAAAAAATGTGCCAGACAGTTAACTGAGGTTCACCCTGTGAGTAGTTTTCACCTATTCAGCGTGGCTGTATTGTCTGCTCACTTTTGTCCTTGACCCCATAGGAATTCATCCTCTTTCCTCCTTGTGCGCATCCTTACAGACTGGATTGCAGTTTCGCCTTTCCGTACCTCTCAATGAGTTAATTTTGGCAGTCCCACAGAAGTTCCCTTTGTTGTTCGGTTTTTATCGCACCAGCAATGTGAGGGACCTCAGGTGGGATTTCTGGGCATCACTTCCCACTTCTCCTCTCCTCCCTGTCCTTTATCTATTTCTGTGCAGACCAGTGCTAACCTCTTTTTTGCTGTAGACCCAAATGCAACGATATGGTCTACAGCAGCTTGCTGTTTCTTTCTCCAGCACCAACCTTTTCACCCAGAGCTGATGGAGAAGCTCCAGAGCCAGGTTTCTCCTGGAGCCCTCCCCAGCTCCTCAGCCCTGGCCTGGCCACTGCAGCTCCCGGACATGACTCCTTACAGTCAAGCCCATGCCTCGGCCTTACCTGCCATCATCTCTTCACATACACCTGGTGACTGATAGCACATAAACTGACATGGAAACCACTCTTAGTTTCTGAAAAATCCATATTCTCTCCTGTTAAATGGATTCATCCCCTTTCTTCTATCCAGAACTGTAACCTGGGGCTCACTGCACATATCTACCCCTAAGCATGCTTGGAGGCTAACCTGGCTTGCACAGGCAGATGCAGACAAGGGAGATTCTCTAAGTCAACAGTCTTTTCTGTAGTGACTAAAGACTACCTTAAGATACGATTTAATCTAAGAGATCTCCAACACTTTCAACATTATTTTGTTTAAATCTATGATGAAAATTCACGTCCATAGAAACATCCAGGATTGCCATGGGATAGCGCTCTGTGTTATAGCTGCAGCATGAACATCTCTTAAGGGAACGTTCAAAATGCACCACCATATAAACCACATCAGAAAGCTCACATTTTCCTGTTGTTGTAAGACAGCTAGCACACCAATTTCCATTGTTGATAATTAGCTTTGGTGTTTCCAATTCCTTCAATGCAAAAGACACTCTTCATCAGATGCTTTGAGTCCTTCCTGAATTTTGAACCGAGCCCTAGAGCATACTCTGCTCTCCAAAATGCAGAACAGCTGCTATCTTTCTGTACTGATGCCCTGGATACCTCCAGATTAAATTCCCCCTAACTCTGTGGAGGACCCAGTTTCAAGTTAGCCACACCTTATTGCACTGCTGTTTGTAGCACTGTAAGAAATCTAAGATCGTGCCTGCAATTTCTGACAACTCAGCAGTCACTGGACTAGATTGTCTACACGCTGCGACATTTACCCTCTTCCATTTGAAGGTATCATCCACTCAGCTTACTGATTTTCCATAACGTGTTTCCATAAGCCTTCAAACGCTGAAATTATTTAGTATTTTTCTGATATTTATTGCACCTGAAATGGTCCTGAAGTACACATCTATTTACAGTGACTTATTACTTTCAATTACTAGATATGAAAACCACGAAAAATAGCCTAATTCCAAATTCAGAAAAAATGCCAAGCACTTCTATGACACCAAGCTGGTTTACACCTTACTAGAAAGGCCTCAGCTCACCTGTGTGTGGTACAGCAGGGCTGTGTCCAGGAGATTTGCTCCTTCTGGCCACGACTGCAGTTCCACAGTAACCCAGAAGAACAGATGTGAGCAGAAGACTTAATTCAGATGCGTCCACTGGCAACATTTTACGTTTTCTGGAGGAAAAAAAAAAAAATTGGGGGGAAAAAAGGAAAAAACCAAGGGATTCCTAAGCAATGCAATTAAGTTTTGTCCTAAAATGTCAATTCATGCAGGGGAGGCTGAAGTTGTCTGCCCAAATTACTGACATAATCCAAACTATTTCTGAAGTCTAGACTCACTAAGATTTTGGTTTTCAACTCTTTACCCCATTTTATTATTTCTTCTGTTTTTGCCTGAAGACTCATTCAGGGAATCAATGTTTTTAAAAGCACAGGAGGACAAGAGCAGATACATTTTGTTTTTTTCTCATGTAGAGACAAGCTGTAAGTACAGGTAAAACTGAGAGATCAGCCAGTCAGAGGTCCGGAGTTCATCTTGTCTCTCATTTTCTCCTGTGGTATTTTTTTTTTGAAGTATCAAGAAAATCAATAAGGTTACATCCAGTGATGTCTGGGACTTGTCTATCAACTCTGTATGCATGGAAAGTGATCGATTTCGATGATATTAGATAAAAAATAGACTGCCATCATTTCTCTGACCCTAGTTCTGTATTTGAGCTTGGTTGAGCTAATCAGCCTATAATCAAACGCTGCATGTGTCTTTCAGCCTTCAAAAATGGTAGATTCCATTTCAGCAACGTCTCATGTTTATTCCTAGAACACAGTATGCCTTACTTTCCCAATGCCAAGTTGGTTTACCAGTTTTGAAATAGCCCCTTGATGAAACCAGTAAATAAAGTTGAGGTTAACTGAAAATGTATTTCCTCTGACCAGCTGCACTTGCCCACAGCTCACTGACTGTTCAGTGAGCTGGCTTCCTTCAATGCTTCATTTGTGTACTACCTTGCTTTTTAAATTTTTTCAGCATGTATAACAAGTCTACGAATTAATATAAATTGTCACAACTTAAAATATTATTAAATGCTTTTACCATTAAAAAAGAAAAATGAGGTGGAAGTATATAAAATTCCTACTTCTGTTTTTAAAATGTGATTCTGCCATTAATTTTATCCCGATTTGTATCAGTACATTCCAATCTGTTCAGACTTACACATGTTGAGCAATCTTACTCAATGCTCAGAGTACAGGAGGATCAGTAGGAGCTAACACTTGTTATTTAGTCTGCTCAGCATGGTAATTTGGTAAGAAATTTGGTCCTCATACAGATGGTTGTTCACATACGTCATGAGCAAATCCTACAGTGTATCACAGACAGGCCTACTCCGATTCCAACCAAACAAACATTTCTACTAAATACTGTAGCTATTTAAAATTAATCCAGATTAGCATAAATATCCAGGTGAATAAAAAACCTCATGAGAGTGAACTACTGTAGTCTTAGAAGTAAGAAAACAGCCTGACTTTTTTGGCTGCTATACTTTCAGTATTGTATTTCAAAGAAAACATTTCATCCAACTAAGAGTAGTCTTGTACTTCTGTTACATTATACATCCAGTCAGAAACCATCTGCCCCAGCAACTCTTCTTCAGCAAATCTCTCTAGGTCATGCATGTTCAGCTTCAAGTGGCATCACTAATTTTTTTTAATAAAACATTTTTTTTCTAGTCATTTCTCCACCTTTAGACTTGAATATGCATTTTTATACCACCTAAAAATACTGGATGGTGCACACACACTAGAAATAGGGGGGTCTCATTCCCTTCTGCATTGCAGTCCTGTCAGTCATCCATACCCGTGCAAAATAAGTGCAGCATAAACAATGTGCCAGGTCTGATTCAACGTCAACTGTGCAATGCATAAATAAGGTGCAAAGCAGGGAATGGCTGACCACAGAAATGCAATAGCACAGTGTTGGGTACATACAGAAGTATGGAAATCCTGGGTGCCAATAACTTCATGTAAATAGGTTCTGTCAAAATACAAGGCTGTATTTCCTACAGGTGTACAGTATTTCTAGTATACATGCCACAGTTTCCTTAATACATTCTCTCCCTGAACATATGAAATTGATGGCTTTTACACCATCTGCACCCAGAAGACGTATAGAATAGCAGAAACCACAATGACTGATATAAAAAAAAGTATTGCAAAAAGAAGCCATTTCCTAAAATCCAATCAAAACTGATTTCTAGCAGAAACAGTAAAGGAATATCTCAACATATTTAGTCTCGACAATATTCTTACCAGAGAGAATGACTCAGTTAAGCCTAAGTTACCATCTACACGCACTTCAGAGCGGTGCCTACACCAGTAGCAAGAGTAACACTCTAGCTTTGTACCTACTCTCCATCTACTCACAAGCTCTATGTTTAAGGAAACGCGTTATTTTATTGTACTCATTCATTTCATTCTGATAGTCTTCTTTCGGGAGTAAAAGATGCACTTTCTGAGGATGCAGCACATGCCAACGGGACCGGCGCAGCAGCAAGGATGAAAAGATTCAGTTTTTAAGTCTGTGGCTGACGTGCTGCAGAGTCTTGTTACTTACCCACTGTTTAACAGCATAACACTACATAAAAAGGGTGCGTTAGTAGATGTCTTCCTGAACTAAGCAAATACTGAAAATTTCCAAAAAATGAGATAAAAAAAAACACACAACCCTGTTATACTGAATACCTAACCTCTTTTATTGAGCTTGTGGTACTTCAGTGAGTGTTTAAGATCCGAATATGGCAAGGGTTGAGCTCTGCGTGTCGCTAAATGCTACTCCAAGGACTTTAGAAAGAAGCAGGAGAAAGGTCCTCAGCAGCTTTGTAACTCAGGGTCACAAAATGCATCTGACTAGACAGAGGGGCAGCAGTGGTGTTTTTCGTCCTCTGGGCCAATAACAGCTTGCAGAGGTAGCCACAAATCACACCTCCCAAACAAGTAAGAAGCTGAGATGGTATCAGGGTACAGAAGGGAAGTACAGGTAGAAACTTCTGTATTAAAGTGAATGTAAACTTTCCTTGAATGTAACCCTCCTTAGAGCATGAGTGCTGAAGAAGCAGAGCTCAGAGAAATAAAAAGGCTCAGAGAAATAAAAATGGGAATTTCTCAGCCCAGTAAGGAAATGATGAGCTTCAACACTTGTTGCTCAGCTAATCAATTCTGTACATACGCACAAACCATAGTTTAAAATACTGAGCACTGTTTTCAATAAAAACCATGGTAGGTTCTACTAAGGAAAAATATTTTGTTAGATGCATATGTGTAATGGATTTGCTCTATTCTGAAATTAGCATACTATAGTCTACCTACACTTGCATCTTAATAGAGTTTACTGAGCAAATGCATAAATAAGTGGTTTTCATCCATCATCTTCCTGACATGCAAGCTAAAGTCACTTCTAATCTCTACTTAATAAATGGGATTAAGCATTCACTGAGTATGGTTTTATTGTGCCAGTTTACAAGAGCCCAGAGGACAAATTCTTCTGAACAGCAGCCCATTTTTTTCACTCATCTTGCTTGAGTACCAAATCTAACGTCTCATGCAATCACCTTCCACTCTTCCACTGAGCAGTCGGCACCATGCAGGTACTCCCTGATGGGGCCTCACGGGCTTCCACTACCAGCAAAGCTTCTGATTTCTGGAAAGTAGCTAAGGGCAAGTCATACAGAAAAGGAAAAGTAGGTTAAACAGCCAATTAGAAAGCCTTTGATGAGCCAGCTCATCAAAGATAGAGAGAAGATTTGAGCACGTTTCCATGCTTCCTCTCCATTGGGAAAAGTAATTTAAGTCATGTGGATAACACCACTGACGTTTTAATATTGTAAAGCCGTTCTCCAACGGTTCAGTATTTTTATCCGATATCTGTAATAAGACCAAACTCAATATCATCATATAATTTACTTAGTGTGTTTTTTCTTGTAATTTACTGTTCATGTACCGCCCTCAATCCAAAAAGAAAAAATCTGTAAACAGAGAGAAAAGAGACACCTTTGCTGTGACATCTTCACCTGTACAACCACCTACAACGCTGTCAAGACAGAATTGGTATTTCGAAAGCTATTAAGGAAGTCTCACTGTAAGCAGACATGAACCTCAAAGCAGAGGCCCTGAAAGACTCTCCTAATGCACAGAAGTGCTGAGCACTGGTCTCCTGATCATTTATACATGATCACAGGAAATAATCTGGTTTTGTAAAGGGCTTGGGAAAGGTTCTGCATATCTCTCTCTTTTTTTTTTTTTTAAAATGGGAAGGGTGATGATTCTTACTTAACTCAGTAAAACATTTTGAGATCGATAGATGAAAAGGTTGATACATGCACTTAGAAATATTACTGAGTGCTTTGCAGCAGATAGCCGTGTGCCTGAAAGCATGCCAAATGCCCCATTTCTTATTCTACCATTTAGAATGAGCCAGTGAATGCTGCAGGACCACGATTAAACTTTTAAATGTCACATCTGCTAAGCAGCAGTATCAGTCAGTCATTGAGACAGTGTTATATGAACTTAGTTCACACCAGTGAATGAATTATACAACTCTTTTCACATAATTTGCTTCAAAAGAGTATGTATACCTCACAGCTACAGTCAATCACTGGTTGCTCATTTAAAGAGTGTGAAAAATAAACAGTCTTTATTCAGCTTCACTTCAGGAAAAAAAAATACATAAATTTTATACATCGAGTTGCACAGGGTATTATCTTTATACACATCAGCTCCTTGGGATTTCAGGTCTATAAAAATCAATAACAATGATGCCAGACTGAGTCCTGACCTATCTGCACCACAGGAACTGTCTCCTACAAACTCTACACAAGGTCAAGAAATGATGAGCTGCTAATTATGAGACAAAGACAAGCGATGCAACCCTCTGTTTTTACCTCCTAACCTTCTCTTAAGATGTTTCTTTTTCCTTCATTATAAATCTGTTTCCCTAACTGAAGGGCCCTTCTTACCATACAGTACTTGTATTCAGATTTCAGGCAAAACTAGAGCATGTAGTTCAAAACAACATATCCCCAGTATTACAACATTTGTAAATACCAAAAATCAATCAAAAAAAGTCAACTGGCTTGATGGGCTCAGTCACAGATCACAGCCTTAGTGTGACTCAGTGTGACTGTAGCAGCCACACAAATCTGCCTCAAAGCAAGGAAAAAGGCATTGCTGAACTGTCTGCATTTACCCACGCCACAATAAATGCTCACTTCCATGGCAGAGATGTGCATGTTTGTACAGTCATGCTCACTGACAGCCATCTGTAGCTGAAGCCAAGTAATCTGAAAGAGTTCATACTCAAATTGTCCTAAGTTGATTCAGCTGTGTTAACCCAGCTGTGCCTGTCTCTAGCCACCACTGCTCCTTTCTAGGCAGTGTGGGCCATGTATAAGCCAAAAAAAAATGGAAAAAAAATAGAGGCACCTCAATGCTTAAAGCAACTTTTCTAAAGGCTTAAATGTTAAATCAGAAAGAGATAAACACTGGGAAAGCTCTAGTCAGTTGGAACAACACATACCCCCTCCTGAACAACCTTCAAGGAGCAAAAATGTGTTTGTTTTGTCTCAAAACACAGCAAATTGTTTTCTTTCTTTTAAGTCCATTTGATGACAACAACAAACCTCTCTGGGTTTCTTCTGAGCTCTTCTTTGGGCAAAATCCACAAGTTAGTGTACTCAGCTACTGTACACCAGAGCAGGAACAGAACAGATCTCCCCTGGCGTCTCTCAGAAGTCAAATTCAGGCTTTGATTTGAGACAGGTGCATTTACATGGCAGGAACAATTCCCACTTCTACTCTTAAGATTAGCAGCAAGGAAAGCCTTAGAAGTTCAGATGAAAAAACTTGCCTGACCTCAAGTTGTAAAGGTCGCTCAAAATCTGCTGGTCTGCGAAGCTTTAATCTTATGATTGGGAGGCCACAAATGGAAGATGGTGCCAAAACCCACTCTCAGTCACTGTGAGGCTCAAGTGATTCCTTTTCGGTATAAAGCAGAAATTGGAGCAGTGACCTTGAGACTTTTCTTCAGCCACGTGCCATGCCCCTTACACGTCCATGACTCCACAGAGCATCATTGGCCCTGCAAGAGCACAGCTCCCAGAGGCTTCCTCAGGTTTTACCATCTTCCCTGCTCTCCTGCTGTTCTGTAATTGTGCTTTTAAGGGAAAGACACTAGCAGCTACCGCATTTCCTATTAATGGCATAAATGCCCTTAAACTGCTGTTAGCTTTGTCTCTTCTCATATTTTTAAACCACTGTATGAAGGGTTAAAATGCACAGATCTCACTGATAACTGGAGCTAAATGTCTGAATTCCTCTGCTTCTTCCAGGCAGTAATTTCTGCCTGACTGACAAGGCTCTTGTCCCTGTGAGTAGCAGGCTCACAGAAGCCATCAGTCAATTACCCTTTCCCAGCCCAATGACTGCCTTTTCACCTCTCTGGCTGAAAGGACTTCACAGTGTTATTCACACTTCCATGACTGTAAAGCTCTCCATGATCTTTATGGATAAGAGATGTTCTTCAGATAAAAGCTGGGACCCTCGTGATGTGCTGCTTTCCTTTTGGTATATTTGCACCACTCTATACCAGCACAGGGAGAATTACAGAGCCAACAACTGTCCATTTATTCTTGTTTCTCCCTCACCATCTTTTATTTCCCTCTTCTGTAGTGGCCTCATAGACTTGAGTAATGAGAGAAGAGAAGTAAAACGCCCAGCACTAAATGCATGCCTGGCTCCATACTCTTTATTGGAATTACACCAGGGATGAATTTAGGCATAAACTCTTTTCATTAGTTGTACAGTAAGTAGAAACACTAAGCAACATTGTTCCAAAGATCTTCAATTTACAACCACAGCCCATTACAGTAGCACTGTACATAGTTACCCTACATCCATAAAGAGTGGAACTAGAAATAAAATAGATGCATTAAGCCAGGGCTCTTAAAAAAAAAAAAGGGGATACAGTAGTAAGAGACGAGTTATAAGTCAGGGGTATTGCAGTGCAGTCTTTATTCTGACACCGGTTCTGTGCGCTTCAGTAAGCAGAGATCCTCAGAGAGCCCTTGAAACGTGGTGAATGAAAGGCTAAGTTGAATGGGGCCCTGGGCAGCCTGATCTAGTGACTGGCAACCCCACCCACAGCAGCAGGTTTGGAACCAGATGATCTGGAAAGGTCCCCTCCAACCTAAGCCATTCCATGATTCTATTATATGGTTTCAGCAATGTGGAAGGGCCATCTCATTACCATAAAGGTCTACTACTGGGCTCTCTGTTCCTACTGTCTTTGAAAGGCAAGACTCTTTCCAGATAGAAGCAATGTTGAGCACTTAATTGTCCTATGTGGAATTAATTTCTTCAGTAATAATAAACCAAGTTAATCACAGTTGTGAGTCTACTGCCACCAGTAGAATTACTCCAACATTGATTTCAACTCTGTGTTCATGGACTGATGTGCTTGCATGAAAATGAGAAACCAGTTAATATTTCAGTCTTACAAAACAGTTAATAGTTCAAACATTCAATGCAGGTTCTTGGCAAGAGGGATAAGAAGAAATAAAGCCAGTCATGAATGAAATACCCAAAATGCAAAGAAAAATAGAGCACTATATGCACTCATTAAGACATCCTTTGGTCAAATTTTATCATGAAGCTCTATTGGACTTTATATCAGTCAACTTCAGCTTTTGTTTTTTGATTTTGTTTTCTCTTTTAAGAGACTTATATTCATGAAGTGCATTAAGAGACCGGTAAGATTAATACTAGTGTTGTTCAATCTCTTTAACCTAAGCTTTGAAAAGCAGTCTGACCTAAAGAACACAACATGACTCAGTTCTCATTGAGGGTTTTTGGTGTTTTTTTTGAAAAAAAAAAAAAAAAAAAAAAAAAAAAAAACCTATAAACATTTCTCCTATCATGGACATTAGCAAAAACAAAAAATAGAAATTTAAAAAGGGATAAGACTGCTGTGAGTTCACAGTTCTCTTCTAGAACAGGTAAGAGAATGTAAAAGAATTTAAAGCCCTACTGCTGAGTCCATCTTGTTGGTCAAAATGAAAAGACTAATTTATTCCTGTTTTCATCGTCCAACTGACTATGCATTATTTAAACACATTACAGTGGGCTGTAGAGGGCAGTGAACTCTGATCAAACCTTGAACAGAATCTGAAAGGACATCGAGAGACACTAAATGTGATATCAGCTCAGCTGATACATAAAGTGATGTTTCAGAGTAAACCATTCACAGGTACAACAGATCTCTAAGATTCTGTTTTCCCATTAAATGAAGATCATGTATTCCCTATCAGGCCTGACTAGAGAGGAGATATGAAGATTCAAGCTTTCCTGAACAATCAAGAAGCAGGCAGAAAAATATTAAACAGAGGCTGATCTTCTGGAGAGCCTCAGAACTGTGACCAAGAATAACTCTGACAAAAAGTGGTCTTGCCACTTCAAGTGCATTCGCACAGCATCTTTATCACAAAGGTTGTAACTACAGACATAGCATTTAATACCTTGAAGGCTATGAACCTTCACTGGAAGTAATTTCCCAACCACGTTTCAACGACCTCATTTTCAAAGCTTTTACTTTCACAGTACATCATAATCCAGTTCCTTTTCTTCTCTCCATAAAGGAATGTGTGTATAAAGACATAATTGGGTCTTGCTTATATTGGGGTCACACCCAAGACGTGCTCAACACTGCCAACAGCACATCAGCACGTGTCCTTGAAACGGTGATACAAAGGCAGAGTAAGAGCAGGGAAGGATTAAAACAGATGTGCTAAGTGCTTGATGGATTAGCATCCATAGGTAATCAGTCCTCAGGAAGAGTCATGTAGCCCATGGCCAGACTGATGAATGCCTTATTGGTTACATCACTATTGAACACACCACACTCCCACTATCAGTTTTCATCTCTGCAAGAGCTGAATTAAGGCAGATGGAGACCTCTTCTTGCACCAGCTGAGGAGGACAGTGAAGATATTGCTAATCAAAGCCACAAAGACACTTTAATTCCTGCCTAGTATTAGCCAACCTGCAAAGAGTCACATTAGTGAGGTTTGATGTCCTCCATATCAGTAAAAAGCTCATCCTTAAATAGGAGAAGTAGATTAGCAGGAACTTAGCTACTCCTCGTAAGCCTTGAGAATTGATACAGGTGACCTGTTCCTCTTTGCAAGCATGCAAATGCCAGACATCGAAGAACACTGCTAACTGAATGCTCCGGATAATTAATTTTCACCAGAAGGTGTTTTAACCTTTTATTCAACTAAGCTAATGGATAGTAATGGCCTTCATTATAGCTACATCAGAACAGCTCTCCAGCTCTTAACACACAAAGGCCTGCCACCATTTTCTGTAAGGTAAGGAAGTACCAGCACTCTTGCAGAGGCAAAGCACCAGGCAATTGCAAACTAAGTAGACTTTTCAATATCATATATGAAACTGCCTGAGAAGACCACAGTTTCTTTCCTATAGGGTTGGACACCTTTCTCTCCCTGGACAGTGGTTCCGCTTGTAATTGGAGGGACCTTACCACTTGCACATTAGCTGCCATGCTCACCAGCCCCCTGACCCCCACATCCCCCAAGGAACGGGGCCACCCTCCCAGCCCCACAAGCAGCTTCATTCATTGTGTGGAGTGAAGCGTGCCGCTCTCTCAAAACATGCACTTTCTTCCACAGAAAAGTGTCTGTGGGAAATAGCCAATTTTAAACTCCAGCATTTCCTATGCTTTCACCACCTGTGCAGGACATTCTCACTCTGGTTGCAGGGAAAGGACCACCCAGCTCCTCAGAGGTCTCCCACTTCACCTCATGGGTTGGAATCTGAAACTCAAACCAGGATTTAAATCCCAGTTTAGAAGTTTGGTAGCTGATGAAACAAAGCCAATCAGTGCCTCAGACCTGAGTTCCCCAAGAACTACAGTCCAAACCCCTCTGCTGAGCTGAGCAGCTCTGGTACAGCACAGATATGGCAGACAGCCATGACTCCCCTTTGTCAGAAGTAGGCAAAAAAGCTTCCATAATACAATGTGGCACTCAGCTGTCACCTCTTCCCTAAGTCTCTCAAGGTGCAAAAATTCACTGGAATGATTCAAAAGTAGACATAAAGAAGAAGGCCCACCCAGTATCACACCTCTGATTTCTTCAGTGGATCACAAAGCAAAAGGGGACTTCTGCTGTCTTCTGGGTCTGAAAGCAGAGATTGGATTTATGCAAATAAGGTTAAAATAATTAGAGATAGGTCAAAGGTATAAATCAAGCAACCAAAGCTGACATGTCTAAAATTCTGTGTACTGAACAATCAAGGTGCTTAAAGTCAAAACATTCACTGGTGGTTCTCTCTATAGAGTGGAATTTAAGGAAGGATTTGCTAAACTACCGGGTTGCTGAAATCACTTTTTGTCGCCATCTTCATAGGCCTCACATGAGAAGATGAAGTCCTGCTCTTATCAGTATTTCTGCAGCACAATTAAAATCTCTTTCTCAGGTGTGGACTCAGACACCTCATGAAATAAAAAGCTGTTTTGTGAATGGCTGTAGTGAAAATTCATTTGCAGTGGAATATAGTTGATGTTAAGGAATGGAAAGCTCAGACCCAATTTTCGTTTTGTGCTGTAAGCTAGTAGCTTGCTTACATTTGCATGTCTCATTTTTTCAAATTGATTGATCAATGTCCTATGAATAACTAGAGTGGGCGTCAAAGAGACAAATTTCAACTATGCCATTTGTATTACCTGAAATTATATGCATAATGGTCAATTATGCAGTAATTAATATCTCTCTTGGTTAGTTTAAGAGTGGAGTAGAGATTCATATAAAATTAGGTTTTATATAGCAGAAAACAAATCCCTGCATGTTTTATGGTGAAATTAATCACCAGCTATAATGGTACATTGACTTTTGCTAGCTAACACAAATAAGTAATAGATAAATGCATCTTTTAGTAGCCTGAAGTTTTTCTCCCTGCACTTATCAGGTAAAGAGGGGAGGGAAAAGAGCCTGAGTTTTACTTTATGACTTTTTTTTTCAGCCCACATTATGTTTCTAATATCAGTGACAGATAATGGCCTACATTTCCTAGCTGAGAAAGAGTGCCTTTCTCAAAACAGTGAGAGAAGTGGCACTCAAGAGGTTTGCTCCCTTACTGCTCACAGTATGACAGAATAATTTTACTCACACCTGATCCATTTTGTTTCTTCATTTCCACCCCTCTCCCCCCCCCATTCATCTCTATCTTCTCTTTCTACTTAAAGAGTCATTTGCTCGGCTTCACAGTTCATTAAGATGTTCCCTGCTTCAAAGCCCCTTTACAATAACATATTACACATGTTAATTAATACTTTCATGAAATGATTAAGGCACTTGTTGTCTTACAGTTTTCAAGTGACCTCCAGTTTCCACTCATTACTGCCCCTATGAGTGAAGCCCATTGTACATGCTATGCACACACCGCAATTTAGGGAAATCACAGAATTCTTCCAATGTCCTGCATCAGTGAGGGGGACAAACAGCTCATAATGAATTGTTTACTTGATTAACGTAATCTCTTTGCATTATTTGAGAACAATTTACAATTTTCTCATTAATTACTTGAAATAAGTTGATACATTCTTTCGTGATGCATCCATGTGCCTAAGTTGAGCTTTGTAAAGACAGCTTTCTGTTTGGAATAAACAACCCTAAGCACTTCTGAAGCTTTTTGGAGGATTCTTTTATAATTAGAGCCATTATTCTAAGGCAGTAAAGTTCCACTTAAAAAGAAAATATTTTAAAAATATACAAGTGAAAACCAAGAAATTCTTAATTGATAGTTGGTATAAAAAATTAGATATTGAATTTAGACATAAATATTGTATAACTTAATTATAGCCTAAAAAAATACATTATTGAAGTAGAGGCACGTGTTTAGAAGATCTATTTTTCATTTTTCCAGCCAAAAAAAATACAGCTGAGAAGAAATTTCATAAGAGACTTGAGAGATGCCATCCTAAAATATTAAAGGTATTTAATTTACTACAGCAACATCCTTAACAGCACTACAGTAAAAGTTTTGTGCTTCCATTCTTTACCCTAACTTCAAAAATTTTTATGTATAGCACTCATAAAAATGTAGTGCACTTTAAAATTTAGCTTGAAAATGAAATCAAAGGGAGGGAAAAGTTGCTTAAAGAAATATTTTTGGACTGCTTAGGTACTAAAAGACAGTTACACCGAAAATATTTACAGAAGCATAGAGACAGCTTGCATCTCCCTCCTGGAAAGAAAGGCCATTTCTGTTTTCTTGCTTCTTTCAATCAACAGTTGCTCACTGACCCCCAAAGCCTAAGCTTCTAAACATGTATCTCAGAGGGATCTGATTCATTCCTTTTGAGATACGTTTGCTTTAATACATAATAATAATAAGCAGAGACACGAGTCCTGAAGACAGGACAAAATCCTCATCAATCCTTGACCTGGATGACATTTTGCCCTGCTTTGGGTAGCAGGATGGGCCAGGGGACCCTCAAAGGTCCCTACCAAACTACACTACCTTTTCCTAAGATGCTGCAAGATCACTGCATGGAAGGGACTTGTTTGGAAAGGGCTGAAGCTTTGATTCCAAACTTAAGCTGTTATTTTTATTTTGAAGGTTGTTTTGTTAAGTGTAGACGGTCAGAACTTTGAGGGAACTTAACTGCCATTTGTCTTCTCCAAAACCGCAATTTTGGTGGCAACATTTCTGGTGTTCCCATAATAAATAGTTGTTCGGTTTTTGTCTTTTTTTTTTTTTTTTTTTTAAACTTAACTAGGCTTTTGACTACCAGTTTACACAAGAACTTTGAGTAGTTTGACTGAAAGAATTAATAACAGTTATTTCCAGAATGGAGACATTTCATTTTGAGTACTTGTAAAATGCATTGCTTTTCAGAGGCACCTAAAATCCAAGATTCTAAATGTCTTTGCTGACATTTATTTTTCTTTTCAAATACTTCTGTAAGAAGGGTCAGAACTGAGGTTAGGAGAGACTCAAAACACACCACTGAAAGACTCCATGACATTTCCAACCTCCTATTCTTCTGCACTAGCCACTAGAATCATCCCCACACTCAGTTCAGCACCTGCACTGCTACGATAAACCTTTGGAGCTATTCTAGTCCATCAAGTTAATGACATGCATTTTAGACAATCCTTTCAACCAAGCCACCAATACTATCAAGGAGCAGTTAGTCTACAGATTCAACAATTCAGAAGCTTTATAAGGTCCCTAAAAGTATATTTACATGATAAATGGTAATAGACTCAAACACCCATCCTGTGTGTGGAGAGACCAACACTCCTAAGGCTCAGCACTAGCTGCAGGTGAGGCATCTCAGCCATTAAGCCAACCTTAATGCTAGGTCTGGGACAATAAATCAAAATCACTCCTAATGTTGTTCTACATTAGCATTGCATCCAAGCCAGCTCTGCTTCCCAGGCAGATTAGATCAGATCACTCCTAATGTCACTCTATATTACTTCTGGTTGCCCACAGCTTTGCTGGAGAACTGTCAGGGTACAGATAAAATCCAAGCAAACATGCTAATAGATAAGGTGAAACAGTGGCATAGGAATCCCCACAGTGTTTTTGTACCAAGAGGAAGTTCTCCAGTAGAGGAATTACACTTTGCTTGACTGTTTATTTAATATTTGGCGGTTTCTTGCCGAGATGTGAAACTGAGTTCCTCTAACTACACAGCACACACAGAGCTGCGAGTAAAGGACGGATCCTTTGCCAGGCTGCTTCCTAGAGAACTGTCATGTGCCTGTACAGCTCTAAGGACAACAAGTCTAGAGCCAATATGATAGACTAGAATATGTCTTCACTTCAGTGTCAATGAGATCTTCTATTGGAAGAGCTCGAAGTGTTTTCATGCCATAAGGAAATTCATTTGAAAATACCCACACCAATCTGGAACGTCCAGCTTACAGAATTTCAGCTCAAGATTCCCTATCTTCCTTCCTTGACCTAATACTGTGCATTTGCATTCCTAATGTTCTCAGACATTTTACACAATGTGAATTTCAGATATCTAAACTCCAGCTGCACACAAGTTCACATTTTTATACATCCATTGCCTCAGTCTTATCTATTTGAAAGCCATCTCAACACTGCTCTAATGCCCTCTAAGAGGCTTCTGAGGTACTCAAAGCAGGACGGTGCCTTTCTGAAAGGGTGTTGTGCCTAGTAGAGGCTCTAGAGACAACACACTCATGTCAGCACGCTTGTGTGGTTGTCAGTACCAGTACTAATTTATTCAAGCCCTACATAAAAGTCTCTTCTGGACACTAAGACATTCCCACAAAGTGTATTACAGTTAAAGGCAGTATTAGAAGGCAAAAAAAAAAAAAA
>WBMW01003413.1:2480851-2637632 GCA_013396635.1 Penelope pileata
AAAAAAGCATTTTTCATCAGCATAAATTATAATCTGAAGCAGAATTAATATACTGCACCTGAAATCTTCAAGGCAAAGGCTAATGCCGAATCTGCATCCTGGAATACCAGCCTTCTTTTCCAATCTTCAAGTCAAAGAAGGTAACTATGGAAATAAAAACAAAACAAAGAATCCACTTAATAGCAGGCAGCAAAATAGTGACTTCCTAGTCAAAACACCCTTATAAGGCAAAAGAAACCATGAAAACATGCAAAAGGGCTCCATTCTCTTTTCAGCATCATGCCCCATCTAATAAAAGCATCTCCACATACCAGCTTACAATTTCATGTGACCCAACCTAATGATTCAGAGACTAATTAGTTCATTTACTGTACAGCCCATTTGCTGCAGTAACAATGAAGCATTAGGTACAATTCTCCCTCCAGGAACCAGGAACAATATACTGTTAACAGAACTCCAAATGAAAGGAAAGATGAAATTCCCATCACACCTTCTCATAAGCAGCAGATCAGCTTACATTCATTCCTATAAGGAAAGGCTCAGTACTGTAGCTCTGACCCAGCAAAGTATTAAGCACATTCTACAGATTAAGTGTGAGTGGCCTCAGCATTTGCAGCGCTTACAGTGTTTGCATTCGTACAGTTAAGCACAATTCAAGTGATTTCAGAACAGAGCATTGTGTCACTGCCTGTGACTCAAGCAGTTTGAATGGCATCCACTAGTGTGTCTATTCAAAGGAAGGGAAAAGAAGCTAATTGCACTGCAATTTATGCTTCTCTCCGGTTGCTTTGTTGACATAACTCCTTATCATTTCTACTTACCTGGAGAAAAGGGAAAACTTGAAACTTCAAGTTGTCTGAAATAACCCTCTCAGCTCCTGTCATAGCTAAATTTTGTAAGTGCTACACTAATGCAAGCAGACAATCTAAAATTCAGAAGATGCTGGATTATGCATATGTTAGTATTGCTTTTTAAACTAGATAATCAGCTTTAGCAGCCCTTTCTCTGTGACCACTTTACCGCATCACTACATGATTTACTGTACTAAAGCAGAGGTTTGGCACACAAAACCAGGCTCTGTTTCTGTATCTATCATTCCCTAATGATCGCTTTTATTTCCCTTTGGATGAGGTACACTCGTTAAACTCCCCAGATCTTCACTTCTCTGCTTCTAAATTGCCATTGTGGAATAGGCACAGAGCGCTGCCTGTTTTCTTTCCCACATTTGGTTAGCCAAATGGCCCCACTAACGCTCACGTTGGTGCGGCTGAAGAGGTGCTGCGGAAGGGGGAAATGAGAAGCTGGAGGGCAGAAGGCAGCAGCTCCTTAAATCAGGGGCACCACTATGGAAGAAAGTACATGAAATCTTAGTGCTAACCTTTAGAAAACAGGCAGACTGCAAACAAGAATAATTGTTATGGGGCAAACCCTGCTGGTTTTACTCATGTTGGAAGTCCTATTGCCATTAAATGTAACTGTATGTGTGAATTAAGAAAGCACTGCTTGGATTTTTATTTATGTACTCTCCCATGCAATAACCTCGAATGGAAATACACTTGTTTACTTTTAAAGGCGCTTCAAATTTTACTGTTACAAGAGTGTCACTGCCTTCACACCACTTTTCTGCGAAATAAATGCGGTCTTTCATAAATACGCTGCCTTTCATTTCAATTCCTCATTACTAAATCTTCAGATTTAAGCTGCAATGCAAATAGGCAGGTTAGTGCTCATTACATGCTATGTTTCTGTATCTTTCCAAGCTTAATTTCAAATGGATACATTGCTGTCTTGCCAATGCCTTGGTTTCTGACGTTCTGAACAGATTTTTAGTGTAGATACATGCTCTACTATTTTCCCTTTCACCCTAAATAAAGTTTTCCCTGATCGCTCTCGCTACTGCAGAGAAATACATTATCCATTTTGCCTTGAAAGAAATGTGAAAAAGGAAAATGCTGATGGCACAAGAAGCAATCTGAATCCCATGATAGAAAACATAGCCCTAGCAAACAATGTGCTGTAATAAGTAATAGTGTAGGAACACTTTTTTTTTTGGTTATCAGAAGAGAAATGCAAGGTACACATTTTTAAACAAATAAATGTTTCCTTTTGCCCTTTTTTTCCCAGCAGCAAGAAAAGGTGGTAGAGGCAAGCGAATAGACTTGAAAAATACATACCCTGCCTATCACTCAGCACTTCCAGAATTGGTTTTGTTTTTAATAATGTGAATTGGTTCCACTTGTGTACAGGCAACTTATGAAGGACAGACAATAGATAGAGGTCAGGCACTATGACACCAAGTCGTGTCCCTCAGGCTGTTTTGGCACCCTTTGCTGTTATTTTCATTGTCATTATCCTGCGTGTAGAACAGCAAAGGAAGCAGTATATTCTACTGCTGGGAATGGGTTGGGCTGTTCGTTTTAGGCTTTGCTACAAGTAAATCAGATTTAGTAGGTGTGATTCACCAGCTACATGTCCTTCTTTAAGTGTAATAGCTCTATACAAGACTGGAGTTTCAGGGATGGCAAAGCATACGTTAACTGTATTCAAGTGCATAGCGTGTGTCCTCTGTGACCACCAGAGCTTATTACACCGCTCCTGATGTACCAGGATGAATTTAAAACTTTGTGAAGTGCTGCCTTGTGACTGGCAAACTACTTCTGACACGATGCTGAAAGTTGCTGCTATTTAGTAGTTCCTTGGTGTCCTTTCAGAAGGGAAAGGATGGACTTGGTCCAAGTTACAGCACACAGACTTCTGTATCACCACCACAAGCAGCTTCTGCTCTGCAGAATGAATTCAATCATTCTGGCAGGCAGGGATTTTCTGGCCAGATCCCATGTTTCAGATACACTACTCACAGCTTATCTGTATTTCCTCCATCTCTTTCTTGGTATTACACACTCCAAACGTACGCGCCATGGCAAATGATGATGAGATGCACAGATGATGATGACACACAGATTACTGGGCAATACTGTTTTTCTCATCTAACTTCTTATGCAAATTATCACAGAGAAAATCAGCTATTATCTTGGGAGCATTATTGCCACCAAAAAAAAAAAAAAAACACTAGAAAGTGAACACAAACATACAAACAGACTCATCTGAAACAGATTCACAACTGGGCTTAATCATGCCTTTTGGAAGGGCATGCATTACTGAAGCGACTTCATTAAGAGCTGATTTTGAAGTCACACATACATTTCAGTGCTGCAGGGCTCTAAGGAGAGGAATATTAGAAGTTCACACTTGTGTGACTGAGAATAGACACCTTCTTCGGCTGTGAAATTACCTCTGGGAGCCAGCACACAGCCACTGCTCCTCTACCCACACAACCCCACAGTTGATCGAATGCCCGTAACTGCACCTCCCTGGCTGCTCCATACCTGAACTATTTGGGCCGAAGCCATAGGAAAAATTCCTCTCTTTTGAACAGTGTTTCTGCAGACATGTCCCCAGAATTAACTAGCACACTGTGTGCTATTTGCTTGCTACCTGCCCCACATAGGGGCCACGTGTCACTGTTCCATAGGGGCTGTAAAGCAGCTCACTCTCTATAATAGAAGCTATTATTCCTATTAGTATTTAATGCACATTTAACTGTAGAAAATCAGAATATGCTGACAGCATGTTTAATCACCACTGTTGCAACAAATTATGCCTTATTTCACAATAAGTATACACCCCAGCTCTTTTACTTCTAGTTAACACCAATTATTTGCCAAATGTGAAAGAAATAAGCAATTTGAAACTATATATATATATATAAAACTGACAAAAAAATTCTGTAACAGTTGAGTTTATTTCTTTGAGCATGAGTGCCAGGGAATTTGTAGGAGTGACGAAAAGGAGAAGACCTGGAGTAGTGCTACTGCCTAAGCACACAGTGTGTATCCAGGGTGTACAGACTGGAAAACCCGCAAAGGCTGTGGAGAGAAGTGTGAACAGTCTGCTTGGAAATCACTGGCTAGCAGAAACCTAGTAAAATGAGAAGTGGCTTGCCTTAGAAATAGAATCCAGTTACATCCTATTTAGGATCATGATAGTGTACAAACACCTATAAAATTACATGGTCATTTTAAGTTAGCATGATGTCTTTCCAGGGCAAGGTAACTGGCTTTTTAGGTCAGGATTCGTTTCAGATCAAATTCAGAAGTGCTTTTGACACAATCAAAATGAGCTAAGGAAATACAGTCTCAATGAAGTTATTCTAAAATTACTACCAAAAAATTCTGCAAAACTCTTGGTTTACTGCCAAAAGAAAATGATGTATTAAGTAAAGCTCCTGTAAGAGTCCAAGCTGAGCTCAGTGCCATTCAGTACTTTTATGAATTACCAGAATGATGAAATAGAACACCCAGTAATTAGATTTGCAGATAGTATCAAGCTAGAAAGATGCATGAGGACTGGGGAGGACAGCATTAAAATTCAAAGTTTATCTAGACAATTTGGAGAAACTAATAAATACAATTCAGTGAAGATAAGTGAAACATACTGCATTTGTGTAGAAATCATCAGCCGCACAAATACAAGATGGGCAACAACCAATCACAGAACAATTAGGAGAAAGATGAGGCAGCTAAAGGATTCCCAACAGAACACAGTACTTTTTCCTAATAAAAACGCCCTGGAACTGGGGGGTGTGATGACGATGTTACACACGGGACATGCAGTAGCCCCCAGGATGCCACATGGCTGGAGCGTATTGAAGACTTCAATACACCGAACATCAAGTAAGCAGTCACTGAACAGATGAGAGCAGCAAAAATGATCAAAGATCTAGAAAACACATTCTGTGAGGAAACATCAGGAGAATTGGGTTTGTTTAACTTAGCCGAGACCCAAGGATTCATATCAGCAGCCTTCAAACAACAGAATTTCTGCAAGAAGTTGCTCTCCCTACCCACTCCAGTGAGACGTTTAACTTGCAGCCAGGAGTATTTAAGGACAAGTTCAACAAGCATCTGTCAGAAATAACTTGGCATAATTCATCTCATCTTGAGTGGGCTGAGGAATCTCTTTGAGCCCTCCCAATCCTTTCTGCTGCCCCTGTCCTCACAATGCTACTTCTAAAACCGCCATTAAAAGCATGCTTGTTCTGCATATGAAAATCTAAGACAATATAGATTAGAATCAATCACTAACAAAGCAGTCATTGTGACTGTTTATCTCCAAGCCCACCTTAGAGGATAGAATTTTCCAGGTATTTTAGGTGAACCTCAGAAAAAGACAAGTTACACTTAGGTTATCCAAAATCAGCAGTCACCTTTTCAGGCTAAATAATGCTTACACAGACCTAAAAGGTGAAATTATTGCAATTATGCAACTGTTGTGCGATTGAAGCAATGATGGGTTTGAGGGAATGGATGATGGATTCTGGATATTCTGATCATTTTATTGTCTCTCTGCCCATTTAAAAAGCACACCAAATGTAAACGATACAATACTGGAGGCAACTTAGACCTGAGCTTGTCCAGATAAAGTATTAACTGAACAGATGGTACTGATAATGAAGCTAGATAATGAGAGTGCTTAGCACAATGAAAGGTAATTAACTTGCCAAAGCGTTCATGACAGGCTACATGATGCAACACATCAGGCCCTACAGCTAGAAAGGAGCTGTAGTTTGCACTCCCGGGATGCAGGATGCTAGAAAGCTGGGCAGTACCACGTGCTGTATGGTCACCTGTACAGAGTGCAGCATCCAGCAGAATGAACGCTCAGGGCTCACTCAGCCATGGGTCAGTAGCTGGAGAAGGCACAAGCCTCAGCCTGGTCCTGAAAGACAGGATCCAGAACAGCTCCTGCAGTGGCCCACAGCGGCTCATAGGTGACCGCTGCACATGGGGTGTCCAGAGCCAGCAGGAGCAGCAGGGGAGGGGCTGGCCCTGACAATCACAGCGAGGAATCTTTGTCACAGCAAAGCATTAAGAATGAAAACATTGGGTTAGTTCAGCTGCGTTCAGTGTTTGCTTTTCTCCTTCTTTTTGAGTCTGCTGCCTTTTAGCTGCACGTAAGCAAGCTGAAACGTCGCTTTTACTTCTTTTTATTGCAGATAAAAGGGGAAGACTCACATCACTATCATCCATCTATTATGTTGCCCCATATTAATTTCCTCTTAGCACCATCTTAAATATCCTCAGGTTTACTTCTCTGGGAATTGTTTTGGTATTTCTTCACCAGTTTAGCTGCTCTCTTTAGGACCTCCTCCATTATTTCATATGCCTTTTGAGATGGAATGACTGAGACTGAACACTTTAATACAGGCAACGGTGTACCATAAACTTCTGTAATGATACTCGTTTTGTCTTAATACAATCTAACAACTCAATTTCTTTCTAGACTGCACTGCAGTCTTCTCTATGCTGTTCCCTGCAATGACCAAGCATTTTTCCTCAGAGTTGTTACAGCTAATTTAGGATCTATCAGGTAGCATGATTAGTTCCAATTGTCCCTTCAGAACCAGTTACTGTCAGCTGTCTACCCTGACGCTCACCTGTCATTGATTCCTGAGTGCTTTATCACTGCTCGATGCTGCTGCATTCTTTGCACCTCCTCATAGCTAACAACCCCCATGCAAATTCACCTCACTAACAAAAAAGAACTATTCATTCCCTTTCCAGACAATTTTCACGAGTCCTTACGTTACTCAACTATTAATCTTTTCCTCAAGTCTTTATTTCTTACAGCTCCCTAATCCACAAGAGAACTTTCTTCTGTTGCCGAGATCATTTTTTTTCCTACAGTGGCTTTATCCTCATAAACTGTATTTACTATTGTAGTTACAAGATTTCCTCTCTTCAAGTAATGAAAGAATTCTAATAGCATGTGAAGATAGTGTTTTCCTTTACAGGAACTATTTTGATTTATTCTTTGATAACGGTTTTATCTAAATGTTTCATAAAATTCCATATCAGCATGACCACTGCATTTCTTTTACAGAGTAGCCACAAAGCTGAGATTCACACACTCAACCCATTTGTACTCCCACATCTTCCCCTCTTCCCTTTATCTGTTTGCTTTATCTTTATGTTTGCCTTTCTTTCACTTAGATTTTCAACTGTTTGAGTTTGGCTTTTACTCTTCTTTATATTTGGACAGTGTATAGCACAGTAGGACTGGAGCCCAAGAAGTACAAGAAATATCTTAAAAAAACAATAGTGACTTACTGCATGGAAAATGTTTCAAATACAGTGATTTACTTCTTATCAAGTGCAAACAGACATTTCTATCTCTTCTGCTCAGGTACTTCTCAGCTTAGCCCTGCTACTAATAAAAATAATTCTCTTTCCTAGTGATTTTCTACCCCCAACACCACACTGATCCAAACGAATGTTAGATTAACTCTACTGGATATACAAGAAATGAATCTGGAGACCTCTGCCTATGCAGTTACCATCCTTAGACTAAGATGGTATCAATTCAGATGATGATTTTTCTTATCTCCACTTTGGAGCCAGTTTTCTCCATTTCCCAAAATGTAATTCAGCATACAAAGTCAGAAAATTCCATCATCTGGGTACATGACTCCACTGTTAATAAAGTGATTGTTTGCAAAAGTAAACGGTTACAGAATAAAATGGTATTTACAAATATTAGCAAGCAATCGCAGCTGATCAATTACTGACATGTAAGACTCACAGGTATCACAGCAGGCCACAAAGCTACCTCAGACCAATCTGCTGCATATGAGAAATAGCTAGGATGATTCACTCATAAAGTCAGTATTTAGTAGTACAATTTTAGGAGGTAACCAACTGCGGTAGAGTACTACAATCTCCTGTATAACCTCAGTGTAGCAGTAGGAAGAGTAAACAAGAATGCAACAGAGTAGGCATCCAGAGCATACTTGGAAGATGGCAGGGAAATGAGACACAACCAAGGAGTCATTTCCACTTCCACAACTCGATTTGTCCAAGGCAGCAGTATGAAGCCAAGGAGCAGGATATTAACAGGGGCATCGCATAGGCAGGGGGGATGGAGGTCAGCTTGCTGACAGAGGAGGGATTCCAGGAGAGTTTCCAAATAAGCTGTATCTTTCACAGTTTCAGGGAATGGTAAGACTAAAGCAAGATACGTATGTCATCACTCATTGCAAAGATGCTTTCATTAAGTGAACGCTGTGCTTTAAAGAAGACATATTGTCATTGCTCCCAGAGAGAGAACTGTATGGTCTGAGACTAAAGCAGACTACCTGCCTACAATCCAGGAAAGAGTGAAAGCTGTATGATACTTTCTCAAGAGAAATAGTAGATAGAGGCAACCTCAGAGAACAGAAGATTAGAGATAGCATGCAGCAGCCTAGTAACTACTGTAAGAAAGCAGTGTCATTTTTCCAGTACCTTTTCATGTAACTGCAGAGCCTCCTTGCCAACTGAAATTTGCCCATCAACTACATTGCTTACTTCATTGTCAAACTCAGGAACACTTCAGCAGAAGGCAGCCTAAATATTGTTTCTGCCTTAGCAGGAGGTCTGAGTTCCTGCTTGTTGAGCCCATCAGATCAGGCCTGGGAAGAACCAAGCACCTTGCCAACCAAGCCAGCAGCCATCCAAGCTCTCCTCTTCCTCAACACTATCTGGATTCATTAAAAAATGTCCAGAAATATTCATATCTCAGCATTACAGCTACACTGGAACAGCAAATGTGAGTCATAAAAGACAATTAGCATGAAGTTCTTTGCTTCCTAGCGTAGACATGCCTTTAGATGCTTTTCTATGGTGCTAAGAACAAAATATCCCCAGTCAGAAGTAGCAGTCAGCTTCCTCCATGGGGGACTGGAGGCTTGGAGTGCAGAAGCAGACTAGGAACTCCGCTCAGCGGTGACAGTAATGAAATCTATTGTTCAGCCTACAGACTGGATCAGTGCTAAGATGAATCACTCCACATTTAATCTTCTGGTGTCTGTGGACCTTTTAAGTCCTATACATCAGGCTATTGTCAAAAAAAAAAAGTATTGAAAAAGATGAAAAATGTCTAATGATATGAGACCATCTCAGGATACTGAGATGTTCCAGTAAGCGTGACATTCTGCATAGTCTTAAACTCTAGATGACTCCTGCCAGACTTGTTACAAAAGTGGGAGAATGAGCAAGTTCACATAAAGGGAGACATCAGGACCACAGCCGATCAGTTCTGGCAAAAATCACTAAAAGCTTTGAAAACAATGGCATCTTGTAAAAACAAGCCAATACTAAATGAAGAAATCTTACCCAAACAAGCAAAAAACAAAAGAAAAATATACACCATTGTATCAGCATAATAGGACTGACTGACAGTTATTGACAGTTTGATTACGATCACACAATAAAGAAAAGAATCTGTTTCTGGAAAGGACCTTGGTGGATTACCTAAGTACACCTACCCCTATCCAATATCAACATGTCATCCTTAGCCTTAACAGGTTCCGAAACATGCAGTCATTGCTTATGAAAACACGAGTTTTCACACAAGTATTTCACGCACTTTTCAGAATATCTTATACTCCAATACCTGATGAAACGTCATATCATTCTTCCAAAATTAATACTGGGCAATTGGCAATAACAGCTTAACAGGGTAAACACAAAGCCTCCACTAAGGAGAAAGCTCACAACTCATAATACATGTAAAACCAAAACCCTCTAAAACAGTTTCAATAAAGTCTTCATTTTAGACAAAGGATAAATATATGCTAGCTCCACTTTCACCTGTATTGTTTGTTTCACAAAAGGGTAAGTTAAAAGAGACCTGGAAGCGTTGATGAGTTGCCGGAGTCAAAACTGATGTGGCAGTTCCTTTCTAAGCCTCTGTTTTCAGAAATAGCAGCTTTGAACTTCACCTTCTGGGGAAAATTGCTCATGCTTATTCTCAACATAGAGATAAATGATTCTTGAGGGAAAATTTCAAGAAAAGCCATGACTATATTTTTTAGTTAGCAAGTGTAGGAAGTATATCAGGCACTTAAACTTCTATGAATTCATCAGACCGGCAACAGAAGTTTCTGCAGCAGCCCTTTCTCCCTCATCTGTGCCTGTACCCCAGGCAGGAAGGCAGCCACAAATGCAGTTTACCATCCTTCCTCAGAATCTAACACTAGACTTTAAGGCCAGTGATATAACCTTGAAATTATGTACACATTGCGCATTATCAATAAATTTGAGCTAAAGCTTAGCTTGCAGTCTGCATTTGATACACAGCACACACAAACCTGTCCATGTTGGACAGAGGAATATCAAAGAGTATCTCACACTAAAGCTTTGAAAGACATATGCATAGCTCACTCTATTCTTAGTATTTATTGATTTAAACAGGAACTATATTTACCTTTCACATATAGCTTTCACCTGTAGATTTCAAAACATTCCATAAAGGAAGTCAACAACATTATCAGCATTTTGCAGTTGTGAAATCTGAAGTAAAGGGAGGTAAGCGTTTTATTAAGAATCACCCAAAACCCAGGGGCCCAAAGGGAAGGATCATTCAGTCTGGCACATGGCCAGCGTGAAGAGGACAGGACACTACAAATGCTGCTTGTAGAAAAGAGGTGCAAAAAAAAAATGTAGAGAGAAGGATGATATAAGTTGAAGCTTAACAGGGAGAACAAGAGCAGTGCAGCAGAGCCGAGTGGATGCAAAAGGAACAACCCAGACCAGTGAAACACATAGCAACAGGGGTGTGAGAAAGACAAAAGTAAAAAGGAGCTCTTTGGTGTGCACCACGAGGGGTTCTAAAAGGCCAGAGAAGAAGAGGCTGTAGCAGTCCGGATAAAACCACTGACATGTGTCAGCAAAGGAGGGTTGGAGCTGTGCTCAGATGGCTTCTGACCCATGTGACTCAAGGTTGTTGCTTGTTTTCCAAACTTCAAGCCTGACACTGATGCTGCCATCCACACTGAGGCTTTGCTAAGTGTGAAGCAAAGCAGTCAATTTGCTTTTCATGTCTCTCTTCTGCTCTAGTTAGATTTTCTCTGGGGCACTTTTCTCTTTTGCTCTGATTTATTCTCTCTCCCATCACGTTTTTTCCCCTATGCTGCTCTTTAGAACCAAGTTCAATGTTCCTTCTCAGATTTTGTGAGAGTCCCTCCCTCCCTGGATAGTACAAGGTTTTTTCATTTAAATTGATTTAAGCTTTGGTTTTCCAATAAGGGATTTTTCTTCTCTTCTGCATCCCTATGACCAACACTGCTGCCCTTTATCTCAATCAACATGATAATGGCATTTGTGCTGCTCTGCACAGACAACCTAGCCTTTATGTCAGAATATTTTGAGAACAGAGAATTCATCCACCTGTGATGCAAAAACATTGAGACATGTTCTCTTACTCTATCACTCATCATGCCCATGCATTTCATGTACTGATCTATGTCAGTTTAGAAACGAGCACAGTATGAGTAACACCCTTGCACAGAAGCAGTTTTACTCATATTTGGGCATTTCTTCACTGCTGAAAAGCAGTATGTAGGTGTAAGATCCTGTAATTGCAGCTGCAGTGCTGGAATGCAATAATTTACCTGTATAAGCTCACATGTCTGTCTGTATGTGGCACATATCTTTAATCAGTACAAAACCACACTAATTTCAGACCTAGGCACTGTTTGCTGCTGGGGCTAAGCACTGTTACATGGGGCACACCGACTGTGTTAGCTGTTACGAGGTGACTCTGCATGAGGACTTCTTACCTGTTACGGTGTTTAAGAACAGCTTTTCTAAGCCAAAAGTAGTAAGATGCTGTATTTGTTTCCAGTGTATTTAATATTTCAGATGTATCTCATTTACAGAAGCTCAGCCTGTCTGGAACTTAGACATACAATCACAGAAGTTAAGTACTAGCCCGGGTGAAGCATAGCATCTTCCTGAGAACGTGCTGTTTCTTCTGATGTTTGTAAAGCATTACTGGCTTTCCTCTGATATTACTCTCCTGAGACCTTCTCAGTATCTCTTAACCATTTTCCATCTTGCACATGCATGAGCATTGGGCAATTCAAAAATCCTTGCAGGTGCACAGAGTATTTTCTTCGAACCATCATCCACATATCCTGGATGAGACATCCCTAGAACTTTAAATACTGTCACCAGACACAGTAATAGTTGAGAAATACACAGACAAAAATATTTTTGCTCATAACTCCTTCAGCAAATGCTTGGAAGAACTGTGGCTCCCCAGCAAGATCCTGTTCCAAAAGGCTAAATTTGGCTTTGTATACAACTTTCATGAGTGACAAGAAGCCAGGCAAGGTTCTGTTCCTAGCTGCACAGCAGTCCTTACGTGGCTTTGGGCAAGCCACCTACAACCACAGTTTTCAGCCAATGGAGTAAGTGTTCACTTTAGGCTTTCAATTTAAGACATCCTGGTACCTGTTTTTCACATTACTGACAAACTGGCATTCCTGCTAAGCTCTCATAAGAGCTTGAGGCCTGCCACAGCACATCTCAGGTTTGCAGCCCCACTGTGCAATCAGTGAACATCCTTCTGCACCACCACCACGTGCATGGCCTTCCCTACATCTCTCTCCAGACAGTGAGTTGAGGAGTTGATATTTAATGCCGGTGAGGCACAAAGGTCTTCGGGTGGAGCTCTCTCTTTAACGGGAAAATACTCCAATTGGTGGAAAGTTATTCCTGCTACAACAAATAAAACACAGGAGAAAAGTATAACAATATTATCCAGGAGTCACTTGCAGGCAAAACAAAGGATTGCTTTGCTTAGATATTGCCCACACCTGTGACTGTTTCACGTTACTGCAGGCATTTTGAGGAGCTGTCTCCAAACAGACAGATTCTCTACTTGGGAACAATCTTACATGCATAGGTATACATTTTAAACAGAGGAAATAATCTCTCACACAGCTCCTGCCACAAGCTCTTTCTGGATCAGAATGCAAACAGCAGTCCTCATAAAATCTAGAAGTAAATTCAAATACCAAGTCTTGAAATCAATATGGCTGACTGGTCAGAGAGCGCTATAAAATAAGTTCCTACAAAAGAGACATTTTGATTTGCAAGGAATCACTGCATCAAAATCATATTTTGTTCAACTCGGCTGTTAAAATTATCCGCTGCGGGCTTCTTGTTCTCAAAAATCCTTGGGCTCTGCTTCTCATATGAAACACTTTGGATCAAATAAAAAAATAAGACTTAGACAAACACTTCCACAATATCTGGATATTTAAACACAACACAGAACAATTTGAACTCAAGTAACTAAATCAAATCTTTGACTTCCACTGTGAGAAAACACCAAAACTTTGGGCAAGCACATATGACAAAATTGGGAATCTTTCTAAAATTTATGTGCAGAAAATAACATAAACGCATTGCCAAGAAGTGCCACTGGCAATTTCTTATATCAAGTCCTCAACAATATGTATCCAAAGAATAGATATGCCTAGAGGTAATGAGCAGGAACAAACAACACAACTTCTAAACTCCTACTTCGTCTTTCCAGCACTCCATGTATTCTCTTTCCACCAGCACCATACATTTCTGACACACAGACATAAATAACCATTAAATAAGCTTAATAAATGGTGCAGCATGGATTGCTTGCTTCTTGGTATATTTCACTACCAGCTGAAAGTCAGATCAGAAATTCAACTTCACTTATATAATGATATAATTTAAGATCAAGTTGTGGAAGATTGCCAGCTAGATTCGCTCATTAACAGGCTGAAATTCCCTCTGTTGGGTATCATTTCCTTCTCTTTCAACAAATCCCAGGGGGTAATTCTTAGTGTGCTTGCTGTTTTACTGCAAAGCCAAGATGTCAAAAATCACCCCCTTAACTTAAAACATTTCAAATGTGAATATCAGCTGAACTAACTCATGTTCTCATATAACTCCTATTTCTAAAAAAGTTTTTTTCCAGCTAATCTCTATCTTTGTTTCTTTCAATACTAAGATCTCGTATTTACAGTTAATTACATAGAGAACCTCTTAGAAGAAAGAGAGGGTCTTAGGAATTACATGTATGTTTCTTATCTAGGAAATCAAAGATAAGGGTTGAAGACAAAACAGTTGTGAATTTTTCTCTCAGATATACAAATTACAGAAAAGTAAAATGGCAATATTCACTCAGCTTTATTATTAATACTTATCTCTAAGCCTGAAAGTACTTGCATTACATTTGTAAAAATCCTGTCAATTCTTTTCTTCAGTTCTTCAAATAGGGTACAACGGGTTTAAATCCATTAGAGGAAGATTTCATTTCAGATCCATAACATTACATTCAAGTCATCCACGGACATTTGAAAATTTAGGACTTTCAAATCCAATGATTTTAATGGTATTTTAGATAATATACATCAACTGCTTGGAATTACCTGTCTGGATTGCATCAAACTTGTTTTCCTTTCCGTGTCAAGATTCTGTGTCTCTAAAGCGGAATCACTGAATTACGCCATTCGCACTTTTGGTGCTGTGCTGTTGTTCAACATTTAAGCTAATGAATAAGTAAGATATTCTCCCTATTATTTGTCTAATTTGGCTTTACTTCAGTTGGTTCCTGGCTGTTCTTTCAGTTCCACTGAGAGGAACAATGCCTCACAAGCAGGTATGTTCTCCTGAGTTTAAATTTAGCAATAAGTCTATGATTCCTCCTAAACAAATGAGTTCGTTGCCAACACTAGCATTACATGCAAGCAGAAGCTGCTTGATTTCTCTGTAATGTCCTCCTGCACCCAATCCAAGCATGTTTCATGGGTACAAAGGGAACATTCAGCTCTCCAGCTGACCAAGAGGGAGCAGGATGGAGACACCTGTGGTTTTGTTCCCCAGCGCACTGGAGAGACTGATGGTCACAAAATGGAAATATGACAGATGGGAGGGAACGGTGCCATGCAGAGCGCTGCAACCCATTAGCTGACACGCTCAGCAATACCAGCCAGCCAGGGTGAATACACAGAACACCACTGACCTGCCACCATGAGAAGACTCGTCCCAAAAGCATTACTACTGTAACAGAGTTAGAGTAGGTGACCTACTTACAGATTCACTAGGTGACAGGTAGGGCTTGCTGCTCTTGAGGAGGCAAGATAGCTTTCGGGCCCCGGTGACTCAGCAGCTACATGCCTACACAAGCAAGTGGACAAGGCACTGCGTGACTCAAGGCATGCTTTGTTCACTTCTCATAAAACTCACCTGTCAGAACAGTCTTCCCACTTGCACAAAGGTCTAAAACAAAACAAATTTATCATAACCTCTACAATTTCTTTTTTCTGTGCAAAAAGACTGATATTCACCATAGAGACTTACATAAGTAAGGAATTCTCTTATTTGTACATACAGGAACTCCCTGTCCAGAACACGTTCTTTTAAAAGGTTCTTCAGAAGACCCATTCACCAATCTAAGCTATCTGTATCTTCCATCTAAACTCAAAGAAATATCTGCTAAATCTCTATTCTCATTCACAGAGAATAGAACAATTCCTGTGAGAACTGCAAAACTGAAAAATCTTCAAACTCAGTAGTCAAAACCAGTCAGAATTAACCAAAAGTACCATCAGAGAGGGAACAGATCACTGCAAAAAAATCTCTGCTCTGTAGTCTGGAACAAGTTCCTTGTTCTTTTAATAAAAAGACCTAGTAGTAGCACAAATTACATAGCTATGACTTTATCTGAGATTAATCACGCAATTTTTAATTAGATCCAGATTCAATAATTACAATGAAGATTTTCAAGCACTACCTCGGCCTTCCTTCCATGAATTCATCTTTAAGCATCACATGGAATTCTAGGGGTGCAGTCAGTAACTCCTGTCACTGAAATGCTGCAGCTGAGCACTGCCAAGAATCCCAGCTTGAGACCACACAGCTTTTGATGCCATTTAGCTATGCCCAGTCTTCCATTTTTAGAAAAGGTTATGGTGATGATTATGACAAGATATCTTTGTCATCCAGGATTTTGCAGACCTCCTTCCTGCCTTTCCATCTGGCTTTTGTGTTGCCTCATACAGCATTGGAGAAATGCAGTCTCTTTGCTGAGTCCCTATAGTCATGAATGCAGAAAATTGCTGTTTGTCTTATCAGCACCCTATACAGGTGGTGATACTGAAAATGTTTGAAGTCTTATTAAGTTTTAGTTGTGAGATCTTCAACAAATATTTCAATTTCATACAATGCAATTTACAAAATAACTTGCCATGTAATGCCTAGAGCAAACTTCACTTAGGTACTCAGAGTTAAAAGAATGTTGTATAGAAGCTAACAACAGGCAACAGGTAGAAGTCTTTTTTGTTTTCCTGTGCTGGGAAAGAATGTGAACTACTAGGAGATGTAAATTTTTTAGACATTATATAAGATTTATGAGGTGTTATAATCTAAATGGCTGCTAATGGGTTATACAGGCACATAGGAAACCCATGAGTTCACAAAAATTAAAAGATTTTGCATCCAGATTTGCTCCTTGGATTTAAGTTCTAGGTTGGATCCCAAATTGGAAAGGTGATTTTCCAATATAAAGTGCGCCCTTTTCCCGGACCCCAGAGTCTCCCAACACCTCTAAACTTTAGGTCCAAAATCCTGCGAGAACACCACATTCATTCATGTTAAGCCACAGCCTTCACATTCACCCTCAAACATCATCGCCCTGCTCCTAATCCTAACCTGAATGTAAATTTTCACAAAGGATACTAGGGCTGCTCTATCCCTGCTGAATACTGTACCCCTGAATATCCTATGGGATTTTACTTTAGTCTTCCAATTACAGAAACCACAACAGCATGCACGTTTTACAGCTACTTTTAAAGCTGTATCCTCTACAAAGCGTTACTCAATACAGTAAAGATCAGTCCAAACACCCCTGAGGGATGCCATAAAGCACTTTGATAGAAGGTCACCCTTTGACACCTTCCTGAATCGTAACGAAACCAACTTCCCCTTGCTGTTTTCACTGAGCTTGTCACAGGATTAACTCTCTCCTCAAGCAACTCTCAGATGGGTGGTTTGATCAGCTGCTGCCTCCGCACCTTTCAGGAAGATTTACCTCCTCTCTGCTCGGGCACAAGCAGCTCCAGCACCGGCATGCTCCCCACCACAGGAATGCCACAGCACAGGTGGCAGCGTTGCGGGAAGCAAATCTCGCACACGGGAGGATGTCACCCGGAGACCTGGCACTGCCCGGAGCCAGGCATGTGTCAAGCACCAGGCTGTGAACAAGTGCTCTCCAGGCGCAAGGTAGTAATTTTTCAGAAGAGTTTTTGCTCCTCTGAAAGGATTTTATTTATCCCCCTCTGCTTATATTGTGAAATTCTCTCTGTGTGGAATTACAGTCACACAGAAACAGGATAACAGCTCAGAGGCAGCGCCGAGCGCCATGGCGGCCTGAGGCGGGGCGCGCGCTGCCCCCTGGCGGCCCTCCCGCCGGCCGATGGCGGCTCCTCAGGGGCTGTTGGGAAGGAGGCGGCAGCTGTGCTCGATTTCTGCGTGCTACCGAAAATTTGCTTCCTGAAGTTGCTACACTGGGATTGACAGAGAAATACTTCACGTTACTGACCACCCCGAGTCCACTGCAACAAGCAGTGTTTGCTTCACAATTTACTCAGTTACACTGCACCTGGCTGTACAGTGGTTAAAAAAAACATCAATTTCTGGGGTCATCCACATCCCAGAAATGATGTGAAGGGAAATACAGCCATTAAATGGAGAAGATTCTTGGGCAGCTGCCACAAATGAATCACGAGCTGTTTAGCATTTGCGTTATTAGATCTCATTTAACCTAACCAGGATTCTGGTTGGGGGCTTAGAACTGGAAGCTTAAACCCAGCTCTTGCTGCTTTTTTTTTTTTTTTTTTTTTTTTTTTAAATTAAAGAGTTTGTAACAGAATGGTAAAGATTCAGACTTGTTAGAAGATTAAGTGTTCTTCTCTGTTCCTAAGCTCATACTTAATGCAACCAATAGTTCTCAGGGTCCGAGCAGTAGGATACCCATAAGTTTTCTTAATTCCACCAGCTGACAGAGCTCTGAAGGACTTGCACCTTACACCATCACACAGACACTGGCACGGCTTGCAGTGAGGTAAATCAGCAGCACTACAAGATTATCCACCAGTGATCCAGTAGAAGTATTATATACCATAATAAACCACAGCAGATTACAGACATGCACAAAAACATTTTTCTACTAAAAAAACACAGTATGTTCAGATTTTTTTTCCTTTAATCTGTTCTCTGACTTAAAGTTTATGAAGAATCCAGTTCATAAAGAATACAGTTTAATAAAGATACGGAGAAAATCTGCTGCTTTGCAATATCTGCATTACATTTGCTGCTTCTCAGAAGCATGAGGCTTATTATGCATGGGGCATGCGGTCTGATATTTCCGTCCCAGAACCATAGGCACAAATATGAGTGAAACCCCAGTTCTCCCAATTCAGGATCCTGACTGCCTCTTTCCACTCTCTCCAAACCAAACCTGCAATCTCATGTTTTCCCTTTTTCACTGCATATGCTGACTGCATCAGCCTCTGCTGCCGTGTCCTGAACAAGGAGCACAAAACTAGCAGTGCTTTTAAGGGATCAGCTAAGACAGACTCTGGTATGATGCTGGGACCAAGGAGATGACAGAGTGATATCATGGCAAGCTGCCACCACCTGGATGACTCCGTATGGTACCTTTTGAGGAAGTCAGTTTTAACTGAGCCCACTGTTAAGCTGTGCTCTTGATACGTGACAGTACAAGAACACATCATGGACCAGCCATGGGTCACATAGCAGAGCAGAGCACAGCTTAGGAGGTTCTGGATCACTCTGTGGAAACAGCCATTTTTGCCTCTTAATCATGGAAGCATAAAGCGATAGCAAATACAGAAAGTCATCATGACAATATGGCTTAATTATGTTTTCAGTCTCCATGCTTACAATGTTATGAATCACTTTTTCAATAGGCATCACATCTTCATATAAAGTTACTACACAAAAATTAGTGCTGATTAATTATAGCTGAAAATCCATGTCAGCCTATTCACCCCACGAAAGGTGACTTACGTTGTCAGCCTTGCAGCTTACACTGGAAAAATTCCTAAGTTCTACCGCACAGGGAACATCCATCCTCTGGTGACAGTGCTCTCAACCCATAGGCAGAAAACTACCTGCAGCCAAATGAATGATTCTTCTTGATGAAGTTCGACCCTCTTTGTTTTTGCAATAAGCTGTGACTTAACTCCTAAATAATATGAAAAATTCCAAAGAATGCCACCAGTTTCTGCAAATACAGAAACTCCTCCTGACTGGTTGCTATTTACTTTCAGTCGAGAAGTCTACCAGTCACTTCGCTATCATCTCTGAATGAGCTGCACAAGAGGAATTGTTTTTCAGTTAAATTGTATTTAAATGCACAGTACGTATAATTTTTTCATAACTCAGTTCTGCAAGATCCTCAAATCAAAGGAGCATGTAAGCCACTGCATTGCAAAGGCATAATTTCACTGCTCTTCACAAGTAAAGAAGAAAATGCATACCTGCAAGGTATCCAGCAAGGTCTGCCCAGACAGACTCTGCCTGAGCCCCACATCAGTTTCTGCTTCCTCAGCTCCTGATTCCAAACCTTTCCAATCTTCTTTCTCAGGCTACTTCCGCTTTGCCTGGCTGGCCCTTATCTAAGCCTGGGGCAATCCCACCCCAGGTCCAGCCCTTCCGGTCACAGGTGCAAGTGATCTATCAGTATTCCCTGGGGCCAGCCATGCTTCTTCACCATGTGGTCAATTATCAGTTCATAGCATTATTAACCATCTCCCTACACTCCACCCCTTCATGGCATCAACAGACGACTGAGCAAGTTCACATTTTACCATTGTTCATTACAATATCGGTTACAGACCTTAGAGCACATTTACAGGTTTGTCCAAATACATATACATATACATTACAATAGCAATTACCTAAATATTCTCTCCAGTCACAGGACCTAAATACATCTTCAAATGCCATCTTCTTCACACTCTTCCAATTCCTCTTCACACTCTGCAACTCTCCAGTCTCCACAGCTACACACCTCCAAACACACACGGCCGAGCGTGTCCCACAAAGACTAGAACTTACAACAGCTTCAGCTTCTATTGCATCTCAGGGCCAGTTCCACACTGAGGCAGTCTTGACTGCCACCATGCCCTTCACTTGCTCATCATTTACAAAGCTTACAGCATATTTGTCAAGTATACTTTTACTGTCCAAGTACATAGACACTCCCTTGTGATTACACTGACACTCTGTACAACCCACTGATGCTCTGTGACCCACTTTTTTCATTTTCTCAGTGTGTCTGTTGCTAAGCTTATTTCCACCTATAGTGAAGATGCTATACAATGTTGTTATTTCTGGCCAATTTACAGGAAAACAAATCACTCACTTTACAGGACAATCAATATTTATGGCTCACCCCTTCAAATGGGCATACCATACCATTTCTTACCATTTTGTTTACCTCACTAGATCCCCATTAGGCCGTACTTCAAATTTTTCTTTAACATTTTCTAGACAGATAAATTATTATGTCAACCTTCTGGGTGGCAATACATTGAATTAACTTCATCTTACTGAATTCCACAAGGCATATATTATCCAACACGTTTAATAAATTAACAACTCACAGAGGGTATCATTACATCCAAAAGCAACTTTTCTATCTTCTTTAACTTCAAATATTACATCCAACAAAAATAAAATAAAATAAATCCAATTTTTTTCTTCTTCTTCTCCTTTTCCATTCTCTTTTCCTCCCTTTTTTCCTTCTTCTCCATTTTTTCCCAGATTCCATCATTTTTCCCTCCTTCTCTATCTTCTCTTTAATAAATTCTTTTCCCTGCCTCATTGCTGGTAATGAGGAAATTCCCGTGGGGGTGCTTGCTGAAGTGCTGGCAAGAGGGAGGAGGGGATCCATACACCAAACAACAGCTGGTGGAGTATTGTATTCTTAGCTGGCCATTGTATATTTTAGAAGATCAGGAAAAGTGGCCTGAGAATGGAACAACAAGTTATAATACCATCTTGCAATGGTTGTTTAATAGGTTCTTTAATGTTGTTTTGGAGAAGGGAAGGAAAATGGGATGGTGCACCATGCATTGAATTGTTCTTTGATTTATATGGCCATGGTCTTAGAAGAGGATAATTGGAAATTCCATGGGTGGTGAAACCCCTTAGGAGCAAAGGGGGAGGCAGAGAAACATATACAGAGAAATGGAGTTAGCTTAAGTTCAGGGCAGAGGAAGACAAGCATGGGAAAAAAAAAATAATAATAAATTTGAGTTTGTGGGAGGAAGAGAGCCGGCAAGAGGGAGACACAATAAGTTAGTAAAAGAGAAAATGCCTGTAGCAGGACACAGGGAAGGGCTCAGGCGGCTTTAAGGCAGAAGGAGCAGCTGGATCTGTAACAGGGAAGGTGCTGTTTTTGGTGATAGATTTACGATCATGAAAAGAATTGGCAGGAGCACACAGGGAGGACCCAGATAAGATAGCTAAGGTGATGAATTGCAAGTAGTGTCAGAAAATGAAGGAAGAAACAGAAATGCTGCTATTCTGGCAGCTGTATTAGCTTAAGCACAAACCTCTTCTTGGGGAAGAGAGGAGATTTCCCCCAAGGTCGAGCAGGAGAGAATGCAAAGCAATGAGACGTAGCAAACTCTTTGTTTATGTGGGGACAATGTACTGTATATTAAACAGTTGAAAGGATCTATGAACAAATTTTGTCAGCAAAATGAGAGTTCCAACCTTTCTCTCGAATGATGAAGTGTGAAAATGGGAATAAGACATTTTTGTGCTTTGCGTCACTATGATGTTATTTTATAATGGGTAACACACCTTTGTTGGAAGGGAAGGCTGGGGAGTCATTCCCAACTGAGACCTGAAAACTGACAGCATGAGGATCTCTTATTGTTAAAGTTTCACATCAAATTAAGGCTTTGTTAACTGAGAGAGCTTCTAAGTGGATGGCCAGTGCCAGGTCATTATAATACAAAACTTGTTTAATTAGTCCTGAGAAAGGAGAACAAGAGGTTATGGTAAAAGGAAGAGAATTACTAGAAACGGGGAAAGCTACACTCCACATGGTCAGCACGAACTGCAGAATTGTATGCCTTGGTTATGGCCTGTGAATTGTGTCAAGGAAGGTAGTAAATATATATACAAATTTAAAATACGCCTATGGGGTGGCCCTTGCGTTTGGCAAACTGGGAAGAGTGAGGATTGCTAATTAGTAGAGGAAAATCCTGGCCCCTGAGAATTTAATTATTTGTTTATTGGATGTGGTCCAAGTTGGTACTGGAGACTAAGCTGCTGTGGACTAAGTGCTTGCCTCTAGCATTGTTAAGAATTAGGACTGCTCCACGAAATGATACAGGGGCCTTATCATATGAAATGCTCTTTGGGTTACTCCACCGTGGCAAAGGGTATGGGGTACCTCACTTTGGAACCAGAGATGTTTTTCTCAAAAACTATATCTGTCTTCCTCTTTTATCCTCTCTCAGGCACCAGGGGCTATTGGCTCAGACCCCACTGCAGCCTGGGAACTGGGTATTGATCCAGTCTTGGAAGGAAGCCAAACTCCAGCCTGAGTGGGACAGACCCTTCCAGATCCTGCTGACTACAGAAACTGCCATACAAACTGCTGAGAAAGGGTGGACCCACTACAAACACATCAAGGGACCAGTTGATCCTCCCCTCAGTTGTGAACAGCGGCAAGTAACATCCGCTCCCTTGCAAATAACCTTGAAGAAAACCCAACCTTGATCCTCAATGCGAATGGATGAACTATTGGAGGCACATTGTTATTATAGTTGTACTCTGCATGGGAATTATTTTCTTCTGTTGTTGCTGAGAAAGGCACAGGGTTTGTGGGAAAGATGTTAAGGGGAAGTCAGATAATAGTCTTAACACTGACAACCATTTGCGTTAAAAGAAGTCAGGGTGCTAGTTGGAAGGAAGACCTGAAGGTTGAAACAGGACATGGAGATGTGAACACCTGGATAGAATGGGTTAAATATACAGTCCAAAGTCTTAACCACAGCAATCGCTATGCTTGCTCTGGGCAACCGACTGCCCAGGTGGTACCTTTTCCATTAAGATGGACTAAGAACTCCCAGGGAATGCAATGTATGATTGCACTGTACCAAGAAAAGACTGCCTGGGAAAATGAGACCTGCAAGTCCTTTTCACTAGCATTCCCTCCCCTTTGTGATGGGGATATCAGGGTGGGAATAGAAAATAAAACAAAAGCTTGTAAAATTTGCATGTAAAGATGAGGTGATTGAAAACCTACCAGAGCTTTATAGCAGGAAAAGGATTGATACAACAACAAATGTTTAAAAAAAAAAGAATCATTTGAATGAAGTATAAATATTGATTAGATTTATCTTAAGAGCCTGGAAATAAAATCATTTCTACAAATATGAGATTATCTATTAAATATTCACCCCAAAATAAAAATAATGTGACCAAGAGAGCCTAGTATGTAAACAGGAACAAACAGAGAATTACAAGCAGCCTCCTTGCAGTGTAATCGATCAAAGACAGTTGCACTTAAAGTTAGGTGTGTGGATGAGTACTGACAGGGTTCATTACTAGCACAAATACAAAAAACAAAAGAGCCATTTCCCAATAAGCTGCAGTCTTTGCAGCTTACAACTACCTGCTTGAAGGAACATTGGCTCATTTACTCTCATTGTGAATCTCCAAAACTTCACTTCTTAGAGAAGGAAGCATATCCTTACTCACCAGCCTGGAACATGCATAGTGTCACTGTCATGTCCAAGAAGTTATTTTTGTCCTTCTAATCATCATATCCATTACATACACGTGTGTTGTTTGTTGTTTCCTAAAGGCTCATGACTTACCAAAAAAAAAAAAAATTATGACCAGAAAAAAGAAGAATCATAAGCAAAGAGTTTTATTTTTGAAATGAAAACAAGGATTTGTTAGCACTCCTGATTAAGCTGGTAAGCATATTTTTAAGGTAAGGCATTTTCCAAGCTGCATGTGTCATGCAGGTCAAGAAAGCACAAGAGCTATCCTCATATGGAGGTGGGGAGTTTGAGAAGAAACAACAATGTGCTATTAACAAACACATCAGTTGCAATTAAGACAGCAAAGTAGGCATGAAAACTACAGCTCACTTGTCAGCGTAGAACTGGGTAAATAACACTTCACTGAGAGGTCATGTACTCAGCATTGCAGATAGTTGTATTGTTATCCTATAAGCACTATAAGACACACATCAAAGTTAACATAAAACTCATGAACTTCAATGAGTACAAAATAAGGCCTAATGCGAGAGAAAAAAATCATTCCTGATTTCTACCAACCTTTCTAGTTCAGCCACACCAACTTACCTGATAGCCCTCTTCACCTACTCTTACTTGCAGAAAGGGATTTCATTTCTGTACTGGTGCTGTGTTTGGTGTCTCAAAATGCTAGCATATTGCAGACACGTCTGTCCTACCTCCAAAACGCTTCTCAGTCATAAACAATGCTCAAAAACACCACGCAAGATTCTGAAACGCAGTGAAGAGTTTCACTGTGTGTGACACTGGCAAAGCAGAGGGAGTTTCTCATTTTCGAAGGGAACCTGGGCTGCAGGAGTTCCAAAGTTAACAGGGCAACTTCAGGCTTGCTCTCATGGTAAGGAATGAAGATAATGCCTTAAGTTTTTTACCACTGTTTCCAAGGCTGTATCCCAACTGGTTATACAGAAGAGCAACAATGGAGAAACAGTATCCTGACCTTTCTAGTCAATAAGAATTTCAAAGCCCCTTCCACCCCTTCACATTCTTTAAACTTCAGGAGGTTGTTCTTTGGTTTTGATTCTTGTTTTCCTGCAGTGTTGCTGAAGTGGACAGGAAAGGAAAAGGATTTTTATGTAGAACCACTATACCTTTCATATTCAGGTTATATCTCTGGTAAGAACAAACCATTTTTTCAAAGTTTTACAAAATGTGTCCTTAGGCAGTAGTTTCAGGAGCAGCAGAGTTGTTTCGAATTTTAAGTCTTATGAAAATGTTTTGAGATCCACCATGATTATTGGCTCCTCCCTCACACAAAACAAGAAAATTAGAAGAGTTTTGCAGTCTTTAATTTATTCTCACCCACTTAACAAGGTATTTGGTAAGGATGATGCTATCAGAAACTGAATCAACCAATTAGTGAGACTATTTACCGTAGAAGGAGCAACATGGGACATCTGCAAATGCTGAAAGAGCAGAGTATGCAAATCGTCAGGGTGTTTTGTAGGCTGCAGCAGCCGTTCAGACACAGCACAAGGATTAACAAAAATCTCATTTAATTATTTCCTCTCCTGCCACTGCTGTCACCTTCTATAAACAATTGAGCAAAGAAAGATGAACTAAGAAAAATAAACTAAAGCTTAATTAAGAAGGTATTTTTCTTTGTTTCTTCTTATTAGGCCCACATACGTATCTTGTCTCTAGGATACAGCAGCCATGCCATTTCCTTACTAATTAAAGACAACATATTCCCTGAATGGAGTGTTGGAGGTATATTCTTCACCATTTGTTTCAAAAACAGAATGATAGTCACATTTATAGTTCAGAAGTAGCAAGTATTCATGCAAACACTGTCTATTTGCACATAGCCACGTTAATCAAATTGACACTTCACACCTTCTCAAAATTAGAACTGTTCCAAAAGAGATCAATGCTGAAAGCATTGGATGTTATGCCAAAAAAGTTGTTGCAGGCGGAGCTCAGAGAGGAACATTTTTCAGCCTACCACTGAAAGCCCACAAAGGCTTGAAAGACATGAAATCTGATTATTGTATCTGAATACAACTGAAACATGGAAAACTCAACGGTGCAACTGACAAGCAGACAGATAATAGCCTACCAAGCAGGATGTCTGTGAACTATCAAAGGACTAACGAAAATTTACTCAACGTATCTATGGTACGATGTGAAGATATACAGATCAGGAAATACCTAAACTTTAGAGTTTACAGATGCCTATCATAAATTGAAGAAATAGTCCTACTAATCACAGGGATTTTCTGGACATTTTGTGAATGGAAAGACAATTTCAAGCTGCACTATAGAAGATAATAACCAGTAGGAGAATTCGTAACACAATGTAGAAGGAACTGGCATCTATAGGGGCTGCACAGCTTTCCTCCTTTGGATTTGTGCTGTTAAAGCTCAGGCTGTAGCGTTTAATCAGCACAAAGTGTTACGTTTATCTACCACACAGCTCTCACAAGGAAACCTGTCTGACAAATGTACCGTTCAGAAGAGCTCTGCAGCTCTGTAAGGTTGAGTCAGGCTCTGAGAAGCCAACAGCTGCCAGTGGGTGAATAGTTGCATGTAGAAAGGCCTGGAGTGAGTTGAGGCTCTGGAGAAACCAGCAGCTCCATCGGGAGTCAGATTCTGACTAAATTCTCATTATTGTTGGCATTTTAGAATGGTGCTTTAAAGTTTCAAGTGGGCATTAAGCTGCATTCACCTGATGACCAGTCACTGCCCTTAGGGCTGGGGTCTATGGTACCGCCCATACTGCCAAGGCCTCTGCTCCATCCTCTGCCTGTACTTCTGTTTTTTTTATTATAGGCTCTTAGATAATTCACTCTGCACTAAACACCACTTGTCATCACTATCTACTACTTACAGACATTTAGGTAACTGTAAGCATTAGTGAGCTATAGGGCAAAGCTAAGCTTAAACACTCCATGCAACAGACACCTGGTTGTTAGATAACGCTGCTACAGCATAACAAACTAAACCAAAACTCCAGTCCAAGCACATCTCCACAGCCCTGAGGCTGTCATTAGCTTAGCACAAGCCCAGCAATGGCAGCACTACCCATGCTGGGCTACGAGGCTATGCATGCAGTCTCCTTGTCACTGCCAGCTACAGAACACAGACCACACATCTGGATGTCTGAGCAGCATTTCAATGTTCTTGACACTTTCTCAATAGCACCCAACCTCTCCATCTTTAATAGGAAGGACGATTCAATGTCTCTCAACTATCATCAATAGCCTTGCTAGACAAATTAAATGCAAAATGTCTACAAATATGTTGAGTATCAGAGATGAACATCACCCTTCATATAAACAGAGGAAAGCTGTTTAGGGAGGGCATTTCCATGTAAGAAAAGTGCCCAATATTTTGCAACATATAATTTGCATAACCAAGAGATGGCAGCACTCCATCAACCATTTGCCAGAAGCATTCATTTGAAAATGATTATCCATCTGTAAGCACGATACTTCAATGTGTGAACAACAGTACAAGACAAAAAACAATGGAATAACACAACTAAGGGAATGAGGCCTGTTATTATTACTCTCTTTTTGTTACACAGGTCTGTAAAGATGAAATTAATTCACAAGTAACTGAATTTTTTTTATCCCATTTATACTAAGATAAGGGCAAAGCAAGTACTCTTATAATGTGGTTGTCTCATAGATGTATCATCTCAATATATGTTTCATAAGATAATAACATGACCTAACCACCCTTCCATGAAACCTAAGAAGCACATATATATTAAATATACACTCTCATTTAAAGCACTCTCTCAACCTTTTCTCAGTAGCTGGAAAAGTTCCCTGGCAATAATCTTAAGGATCAACTTACCCCTAAAAATTTAATTATGCCATATACACACTGCTGATTGTCTCCTGCACGCTGATGCTGATATAAATTGAAGGAGTTTAGTATTTCCCAAAGGCCTATATCATCACGTACACAAGAGATTTGTTAGCAATAGTAATTAGCTTCTTTTACCACATCCACTCTGATTTACTCTTAAACTCTATGAACAGTGTGTGGACTTCAGCAACAGTCTTCAAGCAATGCTGCACTGGAAATTAGTAGTACAGCTGCTACAAGGTGATTAAGAAACTGGGTAACTGGGAAATGACAATAGACTGGACTGAAAAGAAACTGTTGAACTGAGAAGCCGCTATTGGATGAGTTGTGAAAACAGTATTATGTAACTTAATGAGGAGGTTCATGACTGACTCAGACTAACAGTTTTCCACCTTCTTTCCATATTGCTAGAACTTATTTTCTTCTGAGAAAAAGGCCAGACTCAACACAGATTATATTGCAGAAAAATATGTGACAAGTGGTATAATTTACTAGGGATCTTACTATTTCTTCCATCTATTTTTGCTTTAGCATAACTGGTTTGATTTCCTCCTACTGCAACCAATTTTACTTTAGTCTCTCTCTAACTTAATTGACGTTACGCTTCATTTAACACAACACATAAGTAGCATCAGCTTGTTTTCATAGAAAATACTGGACACAAGCTTTTTCTCTTCCAAATGTAACCTAGTTCTTGCAGCAGGTTTCCCCGAATGTTCCCAGTTAAAATGGTATCTCTGTCTCTACTGAAAGTATCCACCACTGTTACATTTATTCCTGATATTTCTAGTTACACAGAAGATTACCTTGCTTAGAACAGCAGCAGGTGGATTCAGACTCTTCTCCAACAGCTTCAGAAACACTACACAGGAGTATTTCCCAAAAAACAATTGTTTATTTCAAGAAAGGATACTAAGCGTAGGTGTTAATCTAGCAACTGAACTAGCAAGAATATTCTACCTTTTATTCTCACATGATATGTATATCTAAAATCACAGCAATCAGAATACATGAAAAGACAGCTATCATAAAAGGACATCTCTAACTGATCACCTCTTTTTGTTTTATCTTAAGGCTTCACCCTCAGCTTTTTCCTCTTCCTCACACAAATTAATCTTGCTGCTTACAATGATCTCCAGTCTCGTTGGAAGAACATCCATGGCATTGTACATCCAATCTAGATCAAAGCACTTAAAGGAACTGAACAAATTTTCCAAAATATGGATTGGAAGCTAAGTTTTTCTGACTCCAGCTATTTCTATTTATGGAATTGGAGTGCTCATTCATTACTAGTTCAATACATTTTCAGAGGGTGATAAATGAAATCTGAAGAACAGATATTGCAAATAATTTATAACAGCATGTTTCTTGAATTATAATTAACTGAACAGAAATATTGTCAAATAAATATGCTCAAAATTAAATATCATTCCTGGGGGTAAAAATAATTCTCTTTTTTCCTTTCTCAGATGATCAGTTCTTCCAGAGCTCTTCTTCCACCCACACTGTGATGTTGCTGTATTAGAATCAATAACTTATTTATAGATAAAAGGACAAATTTTATTATTATTATTCAACAGTTAGTAGATTTTTACTGCTTTCAGTTGTACTTATTATTCCTTTTAAGTGGGTTGTTTTTTTTTTCACTCCAGATAGAAAACTTCAGATAACGACTTTGAAGATAATTCCTATATCAAGCTGAAAGCATAAGAGATAACTAAAGTTCAAAACTCGTTGAGTTTTGACCTAGGGTAGACAGGACAGCTCACTTCTTCCATCTGTTCCCAACACAGGGACATAGGAAAGACTTCTTTAACTCATTTTCTTCCTACATAAAACATGGGCTTATCTTTCTTCTTTAGTGAATCTGATCTTCTTGGGTGTTTCTATTCTGTCAGAAATTATTTCCTCAACAAAACATAACAAATGTTTAGTGGCAAAGGACAGGCCACATCAGAGTGTAGATATGGTTCTTCCAGAACGATGAGTTCAAATCTAAATTTTGGGCTGAACCCTTCAAGGGACTTGTGTTGTTACTTGAGTTACTTACTGCTACAACATCCTTTGGTGTCCCTGAACCTACCTCTGATTTAAAACAACTTAAAGGCCAACACAAGTTTCAGGGCATTGTTTGATGAAATTTATGAGTAATGTGACCTCAAATGAGGAGGAATACACACGGGCTTAATGCTGAGCACATGTGCAGACTTCTTCCTGCTCAAGAACTTAAGTGAATGGATAAGAAAAACGTATTGCCATAGTGTTTCATGCAGATATAGCTCACGATTCTTATCTGTGCTAAGAAAACACATTGCTGAAAGAGACTTAAGTACAAATTCCCAATTTTGAAGCCATTCACTGAAAAACAGATGTACAGGATATGTCTAGAGTAAAACAGGACAATACTATCAGTGAGCATAAGCCAAATAATAGTGTCACGTTGGAATAATAAGATATGTGTTTGGTGACAACCTGGGGCAGAACCTATCTGTAGTAACCTGTCCCACACTACAGCTGAACTGAAGAAAATTTAGGCAAGCTCAAATCATACTTGTCAGATTATCTTGAACGGATTATATTTCATCCTGCTTTAATAATAATAAAAACTTTGCTTCTCTGCCATGGGAGAGACCCATGGTTCATTCAATTCCTAAACTCAAGTGAATTAAAAGGGAGGCTGACTAATCCAGTGCTCGGAAGGTTATCTGATCACTTGCAAAGTGGTTTCTCAGTACCTGGAAGATACCAGGGTTAGAACTAAATGTCTCTGCATTAGCACCTACATCTCAGCTCCTGTGCCTTTTAAGAGGATTTGTCTGTCAGGAACTGTAAATTTGCACTGTTGGCCACAATGTAAATACTGCATTTCGCTAAGCAATAGTGTGAGGTTTCCTTCAGCTTCCAAAGGCAGCAGCAACCTGTTGGCAGGCGCTTCCACAAGGCAAATTCTATCAATGAACAATGGAGCTTATTAAGGAAGAATGCACATTTTTTTCAAAGCAAACACACCAGTTTCAGTGTCTGCATGCAGGAAGCTCCTGCCCACAAGGCACTTACAGTACATCCTGGCACTTGTCTGATGCTGGGCCCGCCACACCGCAGCGAAACCTCGCTCACCGCCCAGAGCCCAGCAGGATCTATCTCTACGCACAGACTCTACGTCAGTTATTGCTGAGCGTGATAAACAATCATCTCCTGGCTAACAAAGCACACCGAGCCCCACGGCTCGCTTTCTGCATGATTTAACATTTCATAGATAAACTCAACAGCCCACTGTACCCCAAGTAATGAGTCAGATCTTCCTAAACACTTCACTGAAGTTTGTTTACAGCAATGTCTCTTGCTACAGGGGGAGGAGGTGTCTACATTTCCTTTTTTTTTAATTTCTTTTTTTGAGCAAACACAACTGACAAAACTGTCAACTCTTTTTATTGTTTTCAAGTTATATAGTATAAACAGAATTAAGCTGCAGGGAGTCTATTAATAAAGGCCTACACAACAAAACCACTGACAATCTTCAAGGCATGTTTTAATCTCCCAGAAAAAAAAATCAATTTTATTTAGAATAAACTAGTAGAGAATGCAGATTACTCCAGGGAATTAGCCTTTAAAGTATGATGGAGAAATATGGATTTTTTCCCCACTACAGGACTACGATGTTGCGGTGCCTATAAAATGTGCTATAACAATTACACAAAGACATCCTCAAAAATTCCACGCTTATTAACCCTACAGCTTTATAATAATAAGTATTTCTGATAAAAACATGAAAAAGAGTCATTAGCGAGACAAACACCTGGAAGAAAAAGCTTGGAGCCTTGAATAAGTTCCACTGCACTAATGAACCACTCCACAAAATCCCAGGAGGTTGAAATATATTGTGTGTGTTGACTCCAGCACAGAAGAACTAACCTCGTGCCCTTGCTTTCCATATCTATGGCATCTCCAAAGGGTCACAACGGGATGGACACAGAGGGTGAAGCTGTATTCATACACGTTGAATGACAGCCTGGAATACAGCTGCCGAGACCTCACAGATGGTGACACTTTGTTGTGGGGCTGAACCTTTTCAAACAGTTGGAAAAACACAAATTCTGCCTTTGGTTATACCTGTGCCAGTGCATATCTTCATCAGGTGCAGCAGGGAGAATGAAGCTGTTTTTATTGATCGCTGAGCTTGGTGCATTTTCACTCCAACGTAGACACTACTGAGTTTTTAACATTTATAGCTTGGAAAAATCAGAATGACTTCAAGTCCTGACACTGTACATTTACTTGTTAACAGGGTCAGTATTTCACTTTTTTCCTCTGGCTTTTATTTTTTTTAGCCAGATAAGTGGGACCTGAACTCTGTGCCTATTATTCTCAGTTCAAAAATGCAAAGACAATTCTGATTCACTGAGAAACAAACAGCATGAAGTCACTCACTTTTCACAGCGTTTGCAAAACCACCTCTCAACTCTCTACACCTTCTTACTGTCCACATGCCAAGATCTTCGCGAGTATCAGCTAAAGCCTTCTCCTAATGTTTCAGTAGGGAAAACCATCACTCCTGTTTGCAGATGGGGGAAGTACAGAGCCACAATGAGGTGACAGCTTAAGTCTGGTTAGAAGGGGTGTTGAGTGGTTAATGGAGTTCACTTACATTAGTGACATACAAGTAAAGATCAAAATATATTTATCTTGCTTTTTTTTAGACAAAGATGCAGCCTAAAAATGCAGGCCTGAACATTTCATGACTCTCAGAAATTGCTGTTTAGCAGCCACAGCAGCATTGGGCAGAAGAAAATCCAGTATCCGAACAACAGAAAAAGTTCAGATCTGGTGCTGAGTGGAATACTGTAATGTTTTGGCTTCCTTCAATTCACAAATATTCATGAATATTTAACAGTTGTAATTTTACTACCATTGTACAAACGTTCTTCCTGCCTAGAAGTTGCTATATTCAGCTTTTATTCATACTTGAAGCTGATTTTGCTCCCAAGCAGCCATTTTCTATTTTTGCAGAGAAATTCAGTTTTCTAGTGGAACTTTTTCCTCATCTATAGAAACACCTGTTGGCCTTACTGACACATGAGCTTTCAAATCAAGGTTGCATTGCTAATGTAGCAACATAAGAGCTAATCTTGGTGCAAATGACCTGCAGTAGCACAAAATGAAGCTGACAGAAGATGTGGCTTGCATGGTTTGAAACACACTTCACACAGGTGGCACATGTGCACGGGAAGGTTTGATCTGGTGTAACTGTGTGGGGGGAAAATCTTGCGTCGTCACCTTCAAAAGACACTGCAGCGTTGTGCTTGCGGGAATGGATGCAGACAGATCTGGGTGCCAGTTAACACTTCTCCCACACACCGACACCTCTGAATGGAGTGGGCGGCTCACAGCAGCTCAGCTCCTCGCCGCACGCCAGGGGCTCTGCTTACATTGTCCTGCAGCTCTCCGACACCGGCTGCCTTCCGTCCTCCTCCTTCATCCCAACTCCCCTATTCTTTATGTAGGAAATAACAACCCAGACAACTGCAATGTCTCTTTTCCTTATTGGTAAACATTCTCTGGGCACATCTGCTGTGATGATGATAAGGCAGAGGTCTGCTCTCAAATGGGAAAAACAGAACGTCAGTTTACATAATGGCCAGAAAACAAGAAAAAGAGCCTACGCGCTAGAGCAGCAAGCCTGTTTCTATCTTGCTTCATTGTCTTAACAGGATTCTTATTGTGTTTATATTTAGAGACATGGGAAACTGTGCTAGCCATGCTCCCCATTGTTGCTTAACCTCAAACAACCTATATAATACGCTGTCCATTAAGGAGCCTGAATATAGACGCTAATCAAGGTGGCTAAACAAGATATAGGAAAATAAAGCTCAGGGCTTCCTTCTTGTTTGGGAAAAAACAAACAGGAAGGCTCCCTCTTATACCCACCTCTGCAGAAAAGAGTGGGCCTTTTCCATTTGTTTTCACAGGCTCCCAGAAGATCTTAGCTCTCTGCCATGTACCTGTTCAGCTTTTTCATCATTCATGCTGCCAGTAAATGGTCAGAAACACTTCAGCAACCTGTTTCCCAGCTGGGGAACATTTTTTCTTTACTTTTTTGGAGACAGTGTTTATTAGAAAATTATGTTTAAAAATGACAGTGGAAATCTGACATAACTGAGACAGTGCTGACTGCAACCAGCAGATCATCAGCGAGCAGCTTTTAGTGCACTCTGCTTGAACAGGCTTGCTTCAATGCTGTATAACCAAGGAAGCACAATCAAATAACTTGAATCCACCTAAAGGACATTAAATTGAACACAGCATTCCTAATGAAAACGCATCCTCAGTTGTTAAGAATCCACCAATCTAGCTCAGACACCAGTATTGCAGAGGACTGAGTGGCAACAGAGCCTGAAACTCTGAATGCAAGACAAATTAAAATAAAGAAAATATTTAAAATGATTTCTGGTTAAAAATGTGATAAATTTTTTTACATAGAACACTTCAGTCTTTATCTTCAGGAGCTGCAATATATGGGCCTCTCAACTCAGAGAAGGGGAAAACCCTAACTCCTCTAAAGCTTTAAGCCGACAACACACAGACAGCTTGTGCCTCTTTCTGAGGCATTCTTACCGCACATAATCACAGCATTCAAGATTCCTTAATAATCTGGGGGAGTTTCCTATAACAATGCTCAAACTTTGGACATTCAACACAAAGTAGTAACGGTCCCTGGTACAGAGCAGAGAGGCTGCCATCAGAACGCAGCACAATTCTTCTTCTTTGCATCACTTGGCCCTGATGCATGCAAGGCTGTGAAGATGATCTATCAGGTATGCCACAGGCTATGGGCCCTTACACCAGAAAAGGATCTTTTTTAATAGACAAGGAATTCAAGGCAAGGTTGCCCTGTTGCTATCCTCAGCAAACATATTTTCTTGGTGAGCACACTTCTTGCTATCTTGTGTTGTCACCCAGTCATCAAGCTGCATGAAATTGATGTAACAATACGTAGCTATTGAACTAAGAGAAGAAAATAAAGCACCTATGCCAACAGCTAGCAAGGGAGTGTGAAATGGCTGTAGTTCCCTCTTTCCTCTCCTTTATATCCCAATATGTCTGGAGCCCTCATGTGCAAAGGCCACCAGGAAAGTGAGAGGCATGCAAAAGGAGCATCAGACTCCAGGAGGATCTCAGGGAAAAAGCGATCCTGCATTGCCCCTTCCCACTGCACATGCCAGGAGAGAGCCCACTCCTATTATGGTTTCCTCTCACCACTGCTCAGGTTTCATTTGCATGTCATCCTATGCCTTGGGCTTAGTGCTGGAGATAAAAACCACCCAAATTCTGGGAGAATAGCACAGAGCTGCAGTAGGATGTCAGTTCGATTTTAAAATCAGACTTCAGTGCGATTCCATTTGCTTTCATCATCCTCGCAGCTTTCTCCCCTCCCCTCAGCGTCTCTCCTTTTTCAGGTGGTGGCACTGCTGCACCGTTTGCGCTGCCGGCACGGATCCCTCTGCCAGGCTTCACTGTGTCTTAGCAAGCAATTAGAACAGTTTTCACTAGCTCATGCTGTCGGCTCTCCAGCTCCCGCATGATCCAAATGGCTCTCAGGGGATGTTACATTATGGTCGGTTTGTTATTGTTTGTTCCAGGCCAGTGCCACTAGACAAAGGCGTTATAAAACTGCTGAGTGGTATTAATCACAATTTCTTAGGTGTCTGTGCCTGCAATATGCCCATTCTCACTTTTTTTTTTTTTTNTCCACTTTGCCTTTAAAGTATACTAAGGGTGTGATGCTCAGAGAATTTTGTCTTATAAAAGCACAGCAATAGGCTGATGTATTTGTCAGGTTAAATAATAATAATAATTATAATAAAGACCGAGAGAAAAATAAGCATTGCATTTCAACATCACATCTCTTTGTTAGGAAGGACTGGATTAGGACCCCAGAACTCCCTTGCAAACAGCCAAACTCCCACCAGCTTTAAGCATTTCAAGCCCCTAAATTCTACTGCAGCTTAACCACTTCCCATTGTACGGTTCCAGACCTAACCCGACTTCGGCATACAATGCAGAACGTCCCCTGCTGTGCATCCCTAAACAAGCCCCTTTGAAAGTACAGCGTTTATTTCAATACAATTAATCCTTACCATTTCAAAACTGAAATGGTTTTGAAATTACTTTGAAACTCAAACAGTTTTGAAATTCACTGAGCTGCATCCCTGCCCCCGTGTGAAGGGACAGGCGTTCAGTCATACATGGGGAGAAAAATCAACTCATTTATTCCATTTCCGATCTTACTGATTTCAGGTCCAGTGAGCTTTTAAACCCGTTAAGTGGGGCAGTAATAAGAGAATCGCACACACAAACAGAACTTGGGCCCGTCCTCCTCGTGGGGCTCTTCAGGGCCACGAAGAGGCACAGGCAGGGCTCTCACCAAAATCCCTACAGCTGAAAAACCACCAACACAACCGGAGGTCCTCTAGGAAAAGGAAAAGGAAAAGGAAAAGGAAAAGGAAAAGGAAAAGGAAAAGGAAAAGGAAAAGGAAAAGGAAAAGGAAAAGGAAAAGGAAAAGGAAAAGGAAAAGGAAAAGGAAAAGGAAAGGAAAGGAAAGGAAAGGAAAGGAAAGGAAAGGAAAGGAAAGGAAAGGAAAGGAAAGGAAAGGAAAGGAAAGAAACAACACGTCTCCAAGGAAGGCTAAAAGCAACTCAACAGTTGATAAATGTTTTACAAAGAGGGCTGTGAGCCTGGCAGATTACTGACCGCTCCGGTAGTAATGTCTGCATTTACATAGTGCTTTACATCTTCAAAGTGCTGTGTAAACATTAACTAATTGATCTAGCCAGAAAAACAACTGCTTCCAGTGTAATACCAAGTATGCACTCACAGGAGAACGAATTATTAAGTAAAGGAGGCAATTAATTTAAAAATCTATTATCATAAATTACACTGAGCTTTTTTTCTCCTTTTAAAGTTATTCCCCCTGCAATCTGATTAATGCTTGGATTAATTTGCTCATAATTTCTGGAAATTTAGTAAGCGCAAACTTAATAGAAGGCTGATAGAAATGTCAGGGGTAATTGATGCTTTAAAGGGCACGAAATCTGGAAAAGCAGCCGCTGGAATAGCTTCACCATGGCCTTTGTTAACGGCAGGGGAAGGGCTCCCTGCTTTGGGCTCGCTGCTCCAGCCAAGTTTAGGGGATTGTGTAATGGGAATATTCTCTGCCTCCTAAACTTAGAGGGACAAAAGATCTATCAAACCGATCTAGCACTTCTTTTGTTAACTCCAGACATTGTATCATTACCTGCCCTCTTTTTTTTTTTTTTTTTAATTTACATTTTTAAATGATGGCATTTTCAACAAATAGTTGCACAGAATATACATATATATTTAATGATAGTATTTTCTATCTTGCCACATCGGGACAGAAGAATTATAGAAGCTGGGGCTATTCTATTTACTTCTTTTTTTTCCCTTCCTTGGACTGATACAAGAAGTTTCTCTTCCCATTCTTGGTTTGTCTATTCTCTTTAGCAAGGCCTGATCTCTGTATCAGGTAAATCCTATTATTCAGTTTCAGTCAAGAATACAAAGGAAACATTCTATAATCTGTTCACAACAATCTCATCCAGGTCTGTCTGCTTCTTAATGGAATACACACTCGATGATAATGCATATATTGTGTGTTATCAGGAGGCAAAAAATACCTTCATTTGCGAATGCTGTTAGGTGTAAACACTCTATTTACCACTATAGTCTTTAAAAGCCTTTTTTTTTCCTTTTTTTCTTTTTTTTCCCGAGGAGGAGGGGGGCAGGTACAGTTGGAAAAAAAGAACGAAGCTCAGTTTACTGACTGTAAACAGACTGCAGCACTCGTGTCTGCAAAGTCCCTGGCTCTTGAGTTCCTTTCTCCCTTCAGTAAAAGCAAGGAGTTCTGGCTGCTGCACTCACACTGCCCATCTTCACATTAGCTCTTGCACTAACCAGTAAGTAAAAACCATTGTAATGCTGTCTGGCTTGTAAAGGAGAAGAACAATAAGGGAAGTCTGAGCCTGACAGCCAGCAGTCCATGGTGATTACAGAGAAAAGGGACCGCATTTTTCCCTCTCTTTTTGTTATTGTTATTAAGGTCAGTGTCATCCATCAAGATGTGGAGTTATTTCTGACACAGTCTCAGAGGTCAATTGGTCATGTGCAACGACAAGAGATTCATGGAATAATGTACCCTGAAAATAGGCAATGCTCCTTTTCACTTTCTACTGTCACATTCCTTTTCATATTTCAATGCCAGAAACCAACAAAGAGGGACATTTGAAAATACCAGTTAAGCAAACAACGAGAAGAAAATGCAAGCAACTTATGTATATCTTGAAAGCCATGGAAATTCTCCTTCTAGGCTACCGTTCCCTTTATTCCAAACATTCAGTCCATTTTCAGCCAGAAGTCATATTTCATCGGCCTCCCTGTGCTTCAGAGAAGCAGACCTCATACAAAGGCTCCTGCTTCCAATCCAGTGAAAGTTTAACAGCAAAAGTCCCAGTCCATCCTCCCATACCATGAATCACTCAGCTGACACACTGCTGCCTTCCTCCTTAATTTGCAGACAGATCTTTTCCTGGGTTTTGATTCAGAGGAAGTCTTGGGCAAAGTCTGCAGAGGTTTCATCATCATACTGCTACACCTGCACAGTGAGAACTGCTGAAATTGGTAGCAAATAGGCAAAGACTGAATCCAACAACCAGCAGGACACTGAATGAGAAAGTCCACTTTTACCCTCTACTGTGCAATGGCTGCACAAACACAAAGCTGCAGAAACACCTTCTGCCACCCCCATCCATCTCCTTGATTGGAGAGCAGGAATATCAGTGCTTCCCATGCACCAGAGCCAGGCAGAAGAAAATGTGAAGCCATGTACATGAAGCTGTACAGGAGGCCTCTAAATCCTATACTCCACTCCTGTGTGCCAAAGAAGTTCACTGGCTGCTTGTTTCTAGGTGAATAACTTAGAAAACAAGGACTCCTTCTCCTAGTGAACTCCAAAGCTGAATTCTCTGGAAACATCAACAGCATAATTTGTAACTAGGATCTGTTCCTCCTTGGAACTGATCTATCTACGCCATACATCAGACCAGATTCTCAGCAGACAGGCCCATACAGCCCTTGTGATAAATGAAAAGTAGCACTGCCTTGTCCAAATGTATAGACAGCAGTAAGCATGTAGGCAGGCTGTACAATGCACTGCTTACCTGTGGTGTGGGCCTGTACCTTCAGTGCTTCCCGTGCAAGTTACTTCATTTCATTTGATGACAGCTTATTTCACAGGCCACAAATTCCACGTGAGTGCTCCTGACACTGGTAGTCATTAACGATCACTTAATTGCAATGTAGAACACAGATTGGCATGGAAATTACATTGTAAATAATTACAGACTTAGGCCCAAATAGGTCCCATGCAGGGTTAAAGTATTTAGCAAAAAAAAAAAAAAGAAAAGAAAAAATCACTGAGTTTCTTCTCTGCGATATGAAAAGCAGAACGCATATAAGGATATAAGTGCTGTAATGCACATTGAAGGATGCTTTGTATCATTTAATTAGGAGTTCTACAACCAAGAGTAGAAATAAGTTTATACTGAAGGATCTATTTGGAAGTAGATCTGGTAGGCATAAGTTTTTACCTTCCCATTTTTGTGCTACTGCTCATCCATCTCACCCACACTATAACTTTACCCAGCTCTGGTTTACTAAACTGAAATAAATAGAAAACTGCTGTTTTGTATAGGTATCATCATTCCATCAGACACATTCAGCTGAGCAAGAACCAGCAACGCATGCAGCAGATCAGTGTTGCACAGCCTATTTATTCCAATGTTTACTTTAGAGTCAATGGCACACTGACAAATACATATACTGACAAAACGTTCATTATTTAACTGTAAAATCAAAGCAATCATTAAAGAAATGAGATGCTGGAAAGCTGGACACATTTCTGTCTTATCTTTGTGAAAGGCCCTCTCTGAGACCCTCCCAGGTGGGCAGGCGCTGTGCTGTCCAACACTGCACATCCCAGCCTGCCCCCTCCAACAGAATGCCAGCCCTCCGGGGAGGAGGAATCCCATTACACAACCCGAGTCACAAGGGGGTCATTCTTCTGTATTCTCAGGGTTTGCCCTCCCTAGATAAAACCAGTACTGTAAACTCTGCTGCAGATTAAGACAAGTTCTCAAAACGAATGGCTCAACCATTGTCCTTTGATAGCTCTCAAGTGTGGGCTAAAATCAGGAACTTCTCAGCAATAATTTCTTTCTTTCCTGATGTTTCATTCTCTCAGTGCCTTTTAGCCAAACACCCTGTATTACTGCATTCAGAAACCCAATAACACAAGGCTTAATACACAGTATTCAAAAAATACTACGGAGCAGTTCCAAACTCTATTTTTTGAGGTTTGGGAGCAATCACATATTATAGCTACACAATTCTAAAACATCACTATAGACCTTTCAGTTCTCTCACCTCCTGTTACAACGAGATTCCTGCTATGAAAAGCATTTTAGTTAAATGATTACTTAATTTTGTCTCTGTGAAGACAGAGATAGCCTGTACTCCTAAATCACACTGAAAAACTGAGATGCACATTATCACATTTTTCACTCCTCATATTGCCTCTTGTAGACCAAGCTCTTCAAAGAAAGGACCATCTAATGCCAGGGAGCTGAGGGCATTCATAGGCCTTAACGGCCCTGGTCAGCCCTGCCCTTGACCCCAGGGGCTCCGTTCAGCCCAGGCTTTCAGTCCCTGGTTCCATTTTGTGGCCCTGTCTCCTGCCCTTGAGCCCATCTTATCTCATTCCTGACAGCACTCCTTGGATGGACCCCGGCCCCACCTTATTGCTTGCCTTACCTGGTGCTGTTGGTGGACCCTGTTACCAGCTCTGGCTCTGACACCACCATCAGACCCTGTGCCTGGACCAGTGGGTCACCCTTGGCACCAGGCTCACCTTCTCTTAAGCAGTCATCTTGCCGGCTCCCTGACATAAAATCATAATCCACAAATGTGCTCTAATACGAGTAACAATAATCTAGCATTCAGTCTTGGAGAGAACTAAACCAGAAACACGTGGAACTTACTTGCTTTCCCCTCCCCGCACAACTGAAGGTGAAATCAATTGTCCTGAAGTCCCACTCAATCCTCAGGACCACGTGCCTTCTGTTACAAGTGATTAAGACAGATTAGCTCCCATAAATATAATTTCATATGATGTGCTGTAATGAACATAATTATCATAGGTTTAACTCATTTATTTCCAAAAAAATGACAGCCCTTGAAGTTTCCATCTGCTAATTGTTAAAACTCTTTCACATGAAAACAAAGAGCTGGAAATTTCAAGCCCAAAAGTTTTTATCAAATGTAGAAATTCACCTTGAAAAACAATCAGGCCTTCAGGACGAACTCCTGTAACACATTGTGTATCTCCTGTACAGGGCCCTTTGCATTCTGTGTTTGCAGAAGCTGAGAATAGTCAGCAGCTTTACTCAAACTTCACTTAGCTCAGTAAGACAGCTTTCATCTAGAATATAACTTAGCTACACTCATGAACTCCCTTAGAAGTTGATGCTTTTGATGTGAATAGAAAAGTACAAATGTTATTAAGAGGATAATCACACTTACATGATTGGAAAATAAGATAACTGTATCCACTTATAATATGCTGACCATTACATGTCAGCACAAAGCTTACAGACCAGAGATTTGTCCCAGGATTTGCTTATTTTCCAGGAAACAGGGTATTTATACTGCACAGAGCACCTTAGTGAATGAGGACTTTCATTGCCATATACAAATTGGAGGAGACAAATGAGGCTCACATGTCAAATTTGCACTAATGTTGTATAGGACATGATTTTTATCATATGTTAGCAGAATGATTGCTTATGGACTAACTCAATATATCAGCATATATAATCAGCAGCCATGTGTTGACACACGGATATGCTGGTTAGCCATGTTTGTGAGCAAAAATGATTGGCCTCTACCCATCAGTGAAAATCTAATTCATAGATTACTTTCTGTCTGGCACCTGGTTCAATTCCAATCTGAAGAGACTCTTCCCATAAGTCACATCCTGCCCCGTTCACACTGCTGCAAAGTTAGTCACCCCGCTGATGTTAATGGTGTTATTTTTTCATTACACAATCATCTGAGAGCAGAATTTGCTACTGCATGACCTCAGTATGTCACTCCCTATTGACAGAGCCACATTGACTGTTTGCCAAACATGAAATTGATTTTAGCATTGTTTTAAAGGCCTATAAGGCAGTGCATAATTTCATAACTTGTCTATTAAACTGAATTGCTGACTCTAAGCCACTAATATCATTTGAGTCTGATCTATTGATCACACAAAAAAAATGCAGGCTAGAAGTGTGTGCAACTCTCGCTATAAATTCCTATCTACCAGACACAAAATGCACTGCTGGTCAAGGTTATGAAAGCAAAATGAACACACTTGTTTCAGTCTAAAGATCTTTTACTCCTGATAACTTCATCTTCACAGGCAAAGAACATTTTTTTTTATCACAGAAACACAGCTGTATTCTATGTGATTTGATTAGAAAATACTTGGAATGTATTCGTATATATCAGCCATTGTGCATCTGAATGCTGAATTATGATGAGTAATGTCACGCTGATAAATTGTTTTCTCGGCAAGTTATAGCACAGCTTTTACAGATTGAAATCTATTTAAACTAAAAAATCACCCACATTTCAATTTCATAGATATTCTGAAAGACAATACAATAATCATCTCAGTGTTTTGCTAATGACACACTTATATGGTGAATATGGTCATACTTTCATATACATAAATATCATTTTACAATGATTGCAATCATATTTTGACCCAAAGGTCACAAATACTATTAAAGCATCCTAGACAAGTACAGAACTAACTGAAATTACAGGAAAGATTAGCAGAATAAATGCTTCCAGCCAGTCCAGACTGTAATCCTAAATTTGATTAGATCAGAGAGAAGATGGAGGCATGAGAGAAGATGGAGACACACAAAACAAATGGAGAGGTCTAGGGCCTGGAAGAACCACTTTAACTAGGCTTCCCCAACGTGCATTCAAATTTGCCTAAGCATCCGTAAATGCCAGTTGTTTGGTTGGTCTTTGGACCAGAGGTTCTCAGTTTACCATTGCTAATCAGGAATAGCCCAGGAATCCCAGGACTGTTTGTTTCAGATAAATCTATTCACTTACGTACGTGTCCAAGAGTAACTGCCCTTTGCAGTCCTAGACAAAAAAAATACATTATTACTCAGACTTCAAAGCTCAGAGTTTTCACCTCTCTTGAATCTTCCTTAGAGTTTACACCAAATCCTGTTCTCTTACGCAAAATACTCGAATCATCCCAGAAGGTAAATCAGATATGTTTAATTTTTGATTTTCTTAATACTACAGTAGTAAAGCTATATCCACTGAAAGTGAGAGCTGACTGAATTTATATATATATATAATCTAGCTTAGTCTCAGAGTCCAGAGAACAGCAAAATAAACATCACACTTTAAACACCCAAAATAGGAACATCTGAGTAGCCAGAAGGAAATTCCTTTATTTCTACTTGTTGGGGGCATTTTTTTGATGATTACTTCCTATAGCCTCCATCACTCTCTCCTCACCTCAGCACTGGTCTTCAGCAATAGCTCCTACAATATCCTTCCTTTGTCTCCCTTGCACCATTCTTTTTCCTTTACTTCCCACTGTGCAGGTCCGTGCCCCTAATGGAGCTCATCTACTTTTCACCTCTCAAAAAGTCCAGCAGTTTCTGTTGCCCTTCAATTTTCATTCAACTTGTGTAATCCCTACCTTTGTCTACCTTACCTACCCACTTTGCATGGTTCTTGGAGTGTGGACATTATGTTTATGAGCATGATTACAGTGCGAGGGCTGCTCTGAAAGTAATGCCTCTTGTTTTATTATGTTTGCCCACAACATCATAGGTAGATATTGGTGGTACGGTGATAGAGGTTGAACCTTCCCACCAATATCCCATTTCATTTTGTTGCTGTGTGACAGATGGCAGCAGAGGGACAGTCTGACAAAACGGTATCTGACATGGAAGTGCAGATGAAGCAAAGGAGTGGATATGAATACCTTCATGTAGAAAAAATGGCACCCATTGACATTCATTGATGCTTGCTGAATGTTTATGGAGACCAAACAGTGGTTGTGAGCACAGTGAGGCAGTTGTGGTGTGTTTCAGCAGCAGCGGCAGCAGCAGCCGCTCTGTACCTCCTCTGGTACAGATTTGTGCAAGTGCAGCATGCAGGCTCTTGTTAATCACAGGCAAAAATGCACAGCTATTGGTGGTGACTATGTTGAAAAAGAGTGTTTTGTAGTGAGTATCAAATAGTATTATCGTGGTCTGTGTATCTGTTGTAGTTTCCATGGAAATAAGAGGCATTACTTTTGGAGTGACCTACATAATAAAAAGCATAAAAATAACAAAAGATGTTTTTAATTGCTTATAATGAATCCCAACAGACCAAACAAAATGTTACCATCCTCTGCTTGTGTTTTACCCATAAAGAAAACCAGAGCTCGGACAACGCGGATAAATACAGGCCCAGTTTGCAATTACATAAAAAAGCTGTCAATAACACTCCACAACTGTCACTTTTATTATCCAGCTCCCCCTCCCACAGCACTATCTCATTTGTAGCCATGGTAAGACGCCAAATTGCTTTATTTCCAAAGTATATGACTACATTTTAAAAAAGCCTTTGTGTGCAATATATTCCACAGTGCTTAGTCTCATTAGTATTGCCTCAGCATGCACGCATTCATGACCAGCATCCTTATTTCATATGGAGGCATCCTTTAAAGAAATTGAATGCTACAGGGTCTATACATCAATGTTATGATGCTGTATTTTTCATGAAATCTGTAAATAAGGTCAACAGGATAGGGATATTCCAGATGACAGAATCCCTAATAGTTTTTGAGGAGCAGCCTGTCTCCCTCTAAAAAGTCAATTTGTTTTTGACCCATGCCTATTAAAAAGTGTACTTTGTATAGCAGAAGCAAAGCACAACTCCAGCAGTTTTCACGGCTTTCAGTAAATACTCTTAGAATGATTGTATGCAAGAGTGGTTGCCCACAGCTAAAGAAGGAAGGTAATGAGGACTCTGGATCATTGTAAGTGACATTGTTTGACTCTGTATTTTAGGGTCTCAAACATGATGAATTTATAACCAAGACAGCATGGCAAGAAAGAATAAAAAGCGGCGTTGGCCTTGTGAAAGCTATAATTTAGAGAGCCAAGAATGTAATTTCTGTTGCCTCACAAGAAAATTTAAATAGCTTAAGCTTCTTTCAAGACTTTGGACCCAATCTTGATTCCCTGAGAATCACTGGCTTCAGTAAATGAAAGGTCAGGCTCCATTTCACAATAGCAGGATTTGTAGTTTCTGCTCCCTGTCCCTGCCAACAGCTAATCAGAGCCCAGTACAGAAAAAGCTGTTGGGCTCAGGTCAAAGGTATGAACGGGACCCAGATCACTCGTGATTGAAAGTCACAACTGGGCAACTGGAAATAAACTGGGGGTCTGGAACCAGTTCCTGATGGACAGCTGTCCAGTGCACAGAAATGATTATCACAAGAGCAGCCAAAAAGCAAGAAATAAAAATTAATTGGAAAAGAATACAGAGGTGTGAAACAGAGAACCAGAAATAAAGAGAATCATACAAGGCAGGATAAACTAGAACTTAAAGTTTATGATTTAGTAGGGCTCTTGTTCACCTACAGTTTCAACACCCAACAGCAAACAGATCAGATATTCAGGCCAATATCACTCTTTGCCTTTGTTAGAATACAGAAAATGAGAAGAGGAAGGGAGTCTACAGTAACAATTTCAAAAGTGAACAGAATTAAAACGACCAGAAGAGGAAAAAAAAAATTAGATGAAAGTATTCGTAGGAAGAAGGACATGGTTCCACAGTCCATCACACACCTGCTTTCTCTTGCGTTCCTATTAAGCTCCTTACCATCATCTACCACTACTGGACCTACATCCTGTAATTGTCCCCAAAGCACCAGACATTGGAACAAGTTAATAAAAAATAGGCTAGCATTAATGACAAGAAAGGACTGTATTTCAGTTAATGAACCCTCGGACTGATCATTTGGCCCAGAGCAGCTTGAGAAGTGGTTTCTTTTGAGAGATGCAACCCTCCAGCGAACACTGAATCCTTACGTCTTCTTACTCAGTTTTTCACAGTTCCTTTTGGCGATTCTCCGTTTCCCTTTTCCATTCTAGTCCAAAATCTCCTCCTTAAAACTGAGTTTACCTCTCTTTCAAGCTTTTGTCTGATGGCCCGGAGCCTGTCTGTGACCCCATCCCGAACTGTTAGGGATCCTTTGTTCTGAGGGGCAGCCACATGGTCCGGGCACCATTCAGGTGGGGAACCCACCTGCTGGGTCTCGGAGCCAGCTTGGCTAGCATTTCTTTTCAACACCAAAGAGGCCACATAATCACTTTGTCACTTTCATGGCACCTATTTTACTGCAAAGAACTCTCCCTTTTAGCGAAAACCCCTAATTCCTTAATTGCTGTCTACTAAGGCCCACTTGTTTTTCAGGACTGATTGGCTTTGGAGTTTATATAATTCTTTGGCAGAAGAAGATTTTTTTATATGAAATGCACAGACTTTGTTTCTTAAGATTAATCCCTCCCCTACATCTTTGACAGCAACATCTCATCCCTGTCAGTGCAGTCAGCTGAGCCTATCACCACCACCAACAACTAATGAATATGGCAACCTGGGATTACACTTTAATACAGCGCTGTGGGGAAAGGCACAGAGAGAATAGTCAACTAGTAGAGAAGCTGTTGGTGACAATAGCAGAAGCTGGACACATCAGTGGCACCACTAAATCCCATCTGTTTTCAGTGGATTTCAGGATTCCCCCTGTGATGTGATTACTTACCCATCCCTTGATCCTAAGAATCTACTTTGCTCACAGTACACACGTTGCTCACAATACACTAATTAAGCCCTATAATCTTAGCCAGTCTGCTCATTAGTTTTACATATGAAAGGGCAACTTTAGGCACGGCCTGAAGATACTATCTCACTTCCATTCTTATATTATTGCTACTGCTACACCAGACTTAAGCAATTTTCCTACACAACCTTTCCCTACCCAATCTTTTCATTGAGTGGGAGATGGAGTAGCTCCACATCCAAGAAGTTCCTTTCCATGACTGAGACTTCAGTTCATCTCCCTGATGCCTTCTGCATTTTAGCATTGTCATGTAATATCTCATTCACCACATTGTAGTTTATAGCACTATTAGAGGACTGTTAGTGTATTAGAGGAGAATAGAGGAACCTGTCCTATTCAGGACACTACTGAAGAACCAAACACGTCCCAGGTTGTTACATGGCAGTCTCTCCAGCTTTCACCATCTTTTATGGAAGAGACTAACCATAGAGACAATGATAGAGAATATTTTGTGACTTGTTAATCTTTTTTTTGTATGTATCCATAGGTATCAATAACAAAGGAATGTTTGCAAACACAATTTTACTCTTGTAAGAGTCTTTACTGAAGATAATATATTTCCATGGAGTAGGAGAACGAGACAGTATCTTCTGAAGTTATGATGCTGAACAGAGACAGGAGTCCTGATTTCTACTATAGTCTCTTCTGCCACATTTTGGATAATTTTCTTAAAAAATAAAATAAAATAAAATAAAATAAAATAAAATAAAATAAAATAAAATAAAATAAACAAAATAACTCCCTTGTGTCCCAAAATGTGTTTAACAATACCTCATCACCTTTCATGGACTTTACAGTTACGGAATACTAAACACTTCTGTTGTAATTTGATTGGAACAAGGAGACAATTTTTATCTTAAATAAAGGCTTAGATAAAAAAATTGAATAAAAATGCACAACAATTAAAGTCAAATGGATTTCTTTCAGAAAGCTTAGTGACTGATTAAGATGGCTGGTAGTTCAGTATTTTATCTGTATCCAGCAAAATACAGAAAGAACAAAGAAAGAAGGAGGAAAGAAGGAAAGAAAGAAGGAAATATTTTCTTTTCTGTTTTAATCACTTCTCTTTAAAATAACACACAATGACCTACAGGGTTTCGGTGGTAAATGCTGAAATATTATAAGCAGTTCAAATGGCTGTGGATTCTTGCCATCTGTCATGGACTGTAACTGAGCATTATAACAGAAAAGTGATATTAGTTTCAAACTAAAAATAAATCATCAAGTCAAGTCTGTATCTGTAATCCTATGTACGTTGCCCTATCAGTGACCTTCCCGTGGCCAGGACAAATCATGTTCTATAGGGAATTTGTAAATTCATTCTTCGTGCTAGCTCGTCTCTAGTCTCTTCATGAAAAAAAAATCTTCCTGATAGCTCATACTGAACCCACCACAATATTNTATCAATAACAAAGGAATGTTTGCAAACACAATTTTACTCTTGTAAGAGTCTTTACTGAAGATAATATATTTCCATGGAGTAGGAGAACGAGACAGTATCTTCTGAAGTTATGATGCTGAACAGAGACAGGAGTCCTGATTTCTACTATAGTCTCTTCTGCCACATTTTGGGTAATTTTCTTAAAAAATAAAATAAAATAAAATAAAATAAAATAAAATAAAATAAAATAAAATAAAATAAAATAAAATAAACAAAATAACTCCCTTGTGTCCCAAAATGTGTTTAACAATACCTCATCACCTTTCATGGACTTTACAGTTACGGAATACTAAACACTTCTGTTGTAAGTTGATTGGAACAAGGAGACAATTTTTATCTTAAATAAAGGCTTAGATAAAAAAATTGAATAAAAATGCACAACAATTAAAGTCAAATGGATTTCTTTCAGAAAGCTTAGTGACTGATTAAGATGGCTGGTAGTTCAGTATTTTATCTGTATCCAGCAAAATACAGAAAGAACAAAGAAAGAAGGAGGAAAGAAGGAAAGAAAGAAGGAAATATTTTCTTTTCTGTTTTAATCACTTCTCTTTAAAATAACACACAATGACCTACAGGGTTTCGGTGGTAAATGCTGAAATATTATAAGCAGTTCAAATGGCTGTGGATTCTTGCCATCTGTCATGGACTGTAACTGAGCATTATAACAGAAAAGTGATATTAGTTTCAAACTAAAAATAAATCATCAAGTCAAGTCTGTATCTGTAATCCTATGTACGTTGCCCTATCAGTGACCTTCCCGTGGCCAGGACAAATCATGTTCTATAGGGAATTTGTAAATTCATTCTTCGTGCTAGCTCGTCTCTAGTCTCTTCATGAAAAAAAAATCTTCCTGATAGCTCATACTGAACCCACCACAATATTGCTTCAGACTTTTCATGTTAAGCTTATCTCCATCACAGTCTAGGCTACTTTCATATTTTAGGCCTCTGAATTTGTCCACTATTACTATAAACTATTTGAGGAGTTTATAAGGGTGAAGACGTTAGGAGCTAACAACTGCCCCTGTAGCTTTTGCGCAAAGAGATGGAAAAACAACAGAATTTCTCTCTAGACATGGAAAAGAAGCAGGGAAACATCCTTTCACAGGTAAAAGAGGAAGCGCAAAGACAGCTTGTGCATACATTTTGCATCCTCTTCCCAGGCGTAAGCAGGAACACTGAGAGGAAGAGCAGAATTCCCTTAATTGAGTTTCTTCAGCATTGTTGCATGAGGTAAGATCAAAGCTGCTTCTCTCTTTCACACAGTTGATTCAGGCCAAGCTGGATTCATTTTTAAAGTTAGATTCATTTTGCCCTAATCTTCCTGTCAAATGACACCCATTTTGTATAATCTTCATTCAGAAACATAAATAGTCCCATTAGTTCATTTGGTACTTGTTTGAAAAAAGACAGCACTAAGCAAGCCTAGTTACTGGAACCTATTAGAAGAAGAAAAAAACAACTTCTTTCTCATTTTAAGATAATCCCATCAACAGTCCAGAAAAAGGAAGTGAAAAAATGTTCTGCACAGTGGGCTATTACATGAAAACAAAGCACTTATGCTACTTCACCTTGCTGTATCTTACAATAAAATAAACGCATTTTTGCTTAAGGCACAATTTTCAGAGTTGGAAATAACTACAGTTTCTCACAAGCAACAACTAAAATCACAGATATACAGAATGGCTGAAAGGAAACAGGCTCAAGGTACTTTTTTGTGCCTGGAAACAGAAGTGCCTGAATTTCCAGGCCCTTTAAAAAAATTCTTTATGTGACAAGGTCCAAGGCCAGACAAGATGTTTGTGTTTGATTCTGGGAAAGAACTCAGGCTTCCCAGATCCACACCATACACAAATGATTTGCCTTTGTTTGCTTCCTCTGAAAATGCTAATTTGCACATACAAATTACTGGTGTGCACCTATGTCCGTACGGATCAGTGGGAGCAAATTCAGAGATGGCTTTCCCAAAGCTAACTCATGCATTGAAACTTATAAGAAAGTCTACACACAAAAGATATGTTTCTGAATATAAAGAATCACAATTTCTAATCAGTTTCATTGATGCTGAGCGTTTCTGGTAGCCATAGTAACAGGCACACACAATAAATGGTGTTTTGTTTAATCAGTCATGAGAAAGAAGTCTGGGCATGGTGAATCAGACTGAATCAGAAACAGTTTCCTTTACTACCCTCATCAAAATAACTTCAGTGTAACTGGAGGACAATTCAAATCAGCGAGACAGGATAAGCCCATGAAATTCAGCTCTCGGCCCTGTTTCCAAACACTCCTCTCAGAAGCTCAGATTAAAGTTTTACTTCTATTTCAAAGACGGGTTTATGCAGGATAGGATTTAGTCTGAGGTTCAGATTTTATCTTGCCTGTAGTGCAGGTACTTTGCAGCGGGCTGAAGTCCACCAGAGACAATACAGATGTTCAGAGCCAAGGGACTCACAGTCATTTCAGGCTCACACGCTAACTAGAAAAAATATATGAGATTTTTTTTTTTTTCATGTGAAATAAGGAAAATGTGTTAGGTTTAGTAACGATACAAATAAAATTCTTTTGCTCCCAGCTAAAATACTTTTAAGGCATTGGTGGCCAGAGTCTTTGTGCTTTGCACCCGTGGAAAAGACGTATGATTATATTTATGCAATTTTAAAGAGAAAGTAAACAAGATAAAAACAAAAAGCAGGTAAACTGAAGAGCATTGAGGAAGATGAGGTTTTCTGACACAGCCATTCTTGGAAAACAAGTATAGAAATGGCATTCATGTGGCGGGCCCTAAACCTGCCCTAGACCTAGAAAAGGGTTACCTTTGAAGTATAAAGATCAAAACATTTTTTTTTCAAGTAATAAGATCTGTCTCAGATGGGTTTCAGTAATATGAACATCTTTTCCATAGCATGGTAGTAAAAATAAAACAATGCAATAGAATTACAACTGGAACTCAGTCAGCCACTTGTGTGTTCTTAGTGTAAGGTCGAACAAAGTTATGACCCGTGTTTACAGGTTTTAATGTCACCATTTTATACCTACAGAAAAGTTATAAATGTGTTGTGACTAACGACACCTTAAATAATTTGGCGGCTGTGGTGACATCATAATGAGTTTGACCAAGAGGTCTGTGATGTAACCAGAACTGCAACAATTTTTTCCAGAATGCTGGTATTTTAAAGGAGTTTTGGGAACATGGGTGGGGAAGAAATATAAAGATCTTTTCTTTTTATCTGCTTTCAATTCCTGCTCAGGCTTTACCATATACTTTATTCTCTTCTCTTTTTCAGTTGTACCACGTCTTTCTTTGACATTTCCTCCTAAAGGCACTAAAAACAAATCTGAACATTATCACAGCTACTGCTTTCATCACATATTTACAAATAACTTTTTCTTCCTCAAAAAAAAAAAAAAAATTCCCTCCTCCCTCCTCCATTGAGTATTTGATCTTAGCATCTCCAGGTATTTCACTGTTTTAGAGAAGGTCTCATTGCAAACATCATATAGATGGGTAAGACAAAAACAGAGGCCCAGCATTAGACAGTGGCAGACGCAGGAACACCACCCTGAGCCCTCTCTCCCCATTGTGCACAGCCTGCCGTGGTGTTTTATTCACTTCTAGGGCTCCTCAGCTTGAGGCAGGAGGGGAGTGCAATCAAATATGCCAAAGCCACAGACCAATGAGAAATAAAAGCAGTAAAAACGATTGTGCCTGTGAAAGTCACGTTCCTTATGGACAGCTCTTTGGTGATCACAGCACACTGTGCTGCTATGTTTTAAGATCTGCGCAACGAGTTGCTTCCAGTGAGAGGCTACATGTTAGGAAATGCTACACTCAGCCAGAGAAAAACATCAAACACTCGCTGTTCCTGGTCTTTGTTTGAATCCTGCTATGGCTCCCATTGGTATCAACAGTGGAACTGCAGGGAAACACCTGTACGTTTACTCATCTCATTTCATCTGCTCTGTTCAGTTACAGAACCAAATTTCCACTGCAGTCTTTGCTTTTTACCTAATTTTCCGTCTGAGCTGGCAGAAGACCAAGGAGGTCAAGTGATTTGCTCGGGATCACGTAATGAGTCAGAACCCCGCGCCCACAGTAAATCCAGGATCCCGCCCGTCTCCGGCACTCAGGACTTGTCTGCTCAGTAAACCACACGAGTTCCAGCTGTTTTCCCTTTTCACACAGACTGAATATGAGGAAGTTTGCTGAGAATCTGTCTTAAGTGCAAATTCAGCCAGCAGCAGGCTTTCTGTGGTCAAATGTTGGATTTAAAATACCTTCAAATCAATATCCAATACCAAGCGCTGTTCTTTTCATTTCTTATCCTCTTCAAAGATGTGACTCTTTTCTTTCTTGTGGTTATCCAAGAAATGAGGAAAGGGTTTTTTTAATTTATTTTTATTTTAGTAATTGTTATCACTTATCTCTGAAGACAGAAACAAAGAAAAGTATTTAACCACAGAGCATTTCCTGCAGCCACTGGAGCTCGTGCTGTTGTTCACTCGGTACATGGAGGAGCTGCCTCGCTGCTCGCCTAGCGTAGGAGAAACTTGATCTAGTCCAATTACCAGCAAGACTCAGTGCTTCAGACGAGCACTACGGATACAAATGAAACTTCACATCTGAGTTAAAGAGCTCACACAGGTTACTGAGGATTCCTGAAGGGAAAATGAATGCTGTACATTTCTTCTGTAGTAAGGTGGGAGCATTAGGAAATTATCACTGCAGCTTGAGGGTCCTAATTCCTTGAACATCTTTTCTGAGTTAATAGTTTGAAACTTTATTTGAGCAATGGCTGAAATCCAACTTGCATGGGAGATGACTATAGTAACAAAGCAGAAGGATGATGAGCGAATGCAATGCTACCTTACCACCAGTGCAAGTTCTGCAGCAGGCTAGAGAACTAAGGTATACTTTATGCAATTAACCAGTTATAATATTAATTTAGAATAAAGGCTATTCTCAGTAAAAATGCTGCTGAACACATTTGAAGAAAAATATACATGCTCCAATAGCAGAGATGAGGGGCTGTTAATTTGTTCATCAGTGGTGTCAGCCTGTGTAACTATCGGAATGCTACACCAGTTGCACCTCTGTCACTGCTCAGCATCTTATATGGCAATAGGGGCATGTCTTACACGGCCAGAGTCCCCATCTGAGAACAATTTCTCTTATGGAATATGCCCATAAAATGGATATCTCACATCCCACATGGCATCCCATAACAGACATATGTCTCACCCTGTTCTGTCCACTAAAAGTAGACATTTTGGTCAGTCCAGCTTTTATCACTTCAGCTCTTTCAGATCTTTGTAAATTTAGTAAATGTTCCTTAAAAAGCTGTCAAAAGACAAAGACCTATGAACACTTCAGCACCTACAAGCTGGATTGTAGCCTGCCCTGAGTTCATCAACCCTGTCATCACCACGTTCCTGTTACTAACAAAATCCCAACGGTGGAGGTTGGGGGGGGGGCATCCTCACAGAGAGTGCACTCTCCTCTCAGGAGGTAGCTCACATCCACATGGTAAGTCCTGTTCTCTGCATGGTGCTTGGTGTGCCACTTAACCTTGGCTTCCAGCAGGTGAGAAACTGCTTCCTGCACACCAGCAGTGCAGAGACTGCAGACCGCATCGCTCAAGCACAGACATAGAAAACCAACAGCTAAAAAGAATGCCTCCGGTGCACTAAACGTAAATATACCCTGTGTGATCCTCCTCTAGGATCAGGCCAAAGAGGCTGCTCTGTGTCACCTGCCAACATGAGCACAAACGTGCTAACCCTCAGGAAATGGCAGTTACTCTAAATACAGCAACACACGTTCTCTGAAACACAGACTGTCATGAATGTATTAAACATGTCCTGCCATGACACCCTGTAGAACGATGAATAAAATTCAAGATCATCCAGTATAATTGTATGTTGCACCTAGGTGTGCTAGCAAGATGTACAGATTATTTCATACATCTTCAGGGTAACAACTGTGGTTGACAATTCTGTTGCCCAGAAATCTCAGAACTTTATCACGATGATGATACTATTCATCTGTACTGGAGCAAGAATATTCTGAATTTCCGATAAAGGCCTCCACAATGAGTTCCTTCAAGAAGGAAAATATGCTATTTTCTCCATGTTTCTGATGCACTTGCCTGAATTTATTTTCAATCTCTCTCTCAAAAAAAAAAAAAAATCCACAAAGATCACTATGAATACCTGTGTGTGTGTGCATATCTCTTTGTATTTGTATGCGTGTGTGTATGGATATAAGCATATATTTATGCATTAGAGGCTTGACAGATGAATACCCTGTGTGCATGTTTTCTCCCAGGGAACACGCTGAGAGAGAAAATGAACCTTGCATAAAGGACATAATGCACATGGCTTAATGCATGGTGGGAAGAGTCTCCAGGGATGAGGGTAACACAGAGTCTGGAACAAACCACCACCATGGTGATATCCTACACTCGCCTCCAGCAAACTTCTGAAAAGGTACCAGATAAATTTCAACTTATTTCTTGTGAATTCACACAAACAAAGTGAACACATAGGAAAGCTGCTGGAATTCAGAAGTTATGAATATAAAAATATAAAACTCAACATTCAAGAGACAATGGCCAGCTCAAAGATGCACGAAGCTCTCATTCATATTAGATGAATATAAAGTAAAAGAAAATGTTAATTCCCCCATTCCCCTCAAGGTCATCTGCCAGTCACTTTTTTCCATTAGTACTACTCACAATCTGAGTGCAACATTTGCTTTGACAGTCTGAATTTGAGCTGAAACTCAAGACATATTATCTACCAAATAAATTCATTTTTAGAAAAAAAAACAAACAAAACCAGAACAAAACAACAGAGACAAGTACACTGATTAGGAGATACTTTGTACTGGCAATGAATATCTCAGACGTGAGGAAGGTGTACATGTTTTGCTCAGGCAAAATAGTCACTGTTTGACAAACAGGCAACTTCTCGGCTGTGAGGAAAAAACCCCTATGAACAGAAGATTCAGTGGAAATGTTTGTTGTTATATTGCTGTAGCTTAGATGTAATTTCAATGCATATGAGGGTCATTTTACATTGTTAGAGCTCTGCAAGGGCTCCTTAATTATAAATAAAAACAACACCTAAATATTCCAAATGCTTTTTCATTTAAAATTAGCAATAATCTCTTCTGGGGAGCTAATTAATCAAGCAGCAGAAAACAGATGAACACGTACTTTCTTTTGCTGCAGAACAAACATACTTCAGGTTTTAGAAAAGTTCTTCAGAACTCCTGCTGAATCAGAAAAGGAAGAGCAAGCCAGTTCTGAGTGCACTCCATCTGCTACAGTGTTGCTAACTCCCAGGATTTTATTGCACCTAAGGTATTGCTTTCTGTTTTTCTTCATGCCTCAGCTGATGTAATTCTGGGTCGGCATGTGACCTTCTGGGAGGAAAACTTGCCAGTGTGACTTGGGTGTATCCTGAAGATGCAAAAACAAGAAGTCAAATAAAAAGAACTTCATACGTATGGCAGCTTCAAGTTCTCATGATTTAAGCAAATCTCATGATTCTTTGAAGGCTGCCTTATGGGTAAAGGAGGGGAAGCTTGCACTTGTGGTTGGTGGTGCTGCTGTTCTTTTGGAAACAATAGCAACAGAAAGCTACCTTGAGAAATTCCAGGCGATGAAATTTCCAGGCAATGTGCCTCACTGTTGAGGATCCTTAGAACAGAACAAAGCAAAAAAAAAAAAAAATCTCCAAAGGAGTGCCGTAGTGGGATTCTTTATAACTCTTCCTGGCCTGGCACTCTGGCAGAAATGGATCCAGGAGCTCACACTGACCATCAGAGTCATCCTCATGGAAACTACAGTTTCTTCTTAGAGCTAGGACACAGCATTTCCTATTTCCTAAAAAAAAGTCTCTCTTGGAAGCCCTGGATTTCAGGATAATGTGGGCCTGGGGATGTCTCTTCATTCTTCCTTCCTCTTCCAGATGGAGGGGATAATGCACACACAGGTGCACAGCCTCACTTGCAGATACAGAGCATGCAATTAAACTCAAATGATTACTGTTTCACCCGAGGTTTTACAGACAGAATACCCTTTGCCTCCAAATGAAACATCCATAACTAATGACATTTTGCACCTGGCCAACAGAATTCAACAGAGTTTTGTCTGAGTGATGTTTTCAGTTGTCCTCCCAGAGAAAGAATGCAAGCATTTTGAAGTGGCTGAGTTGCGCATCAAGAAACAAGACTGGTAAATAAGGAAGTACTTTGGCTAGTGCAGAAGATTGATACAGCACCTGACAGCTTTCATTACGTAAATGTAATTTATTTCAGCAAACAAGTGACTGGAATCATGCATCATTTCTGAACGCGCTGACCCTCAGGTTTACATGGTTGGCTGCTATGGGGTTGAAAACAGGAAGCTCCAGCTGTAACATGAGTGACCCAGACAGCAAAAAGCTAGACACCAAACTAAATTGGAAGGCAGGAAGTCAAAGTTCATGCTCATACCACAAACAATACGAAAATAATAAAGTTCCTCTGAGATACATTTGGCAAAGCCAAAAGTCATTGTGAGGTATAAAATAAAAAAGGACTGATAATATAAACGTTTATAGAAAATCTGAGCGAAGAATAAATTGCCAGCAATGTTCCAAAGAGCTAACTCCATCCGTATACGTTTTCATAAACACTAGATGCAGGCTATAAACTGAGCACTCACTCTAACAGGATGCTAACTCCCCGAGGTTCCTTTAACTAGTCCATTCAACAGCCCTGGGGTTTGGTTACTGTTACGCTTTGTTTTCCTAAAGCTTGGATTGAGCTCCCTCTCAGCACCAGGATGCTGCTACAGCCCCTGTCCCAACAGGCACTTGTTTCTGCTCTTCTGGCACTCTGAAGACACTTTTTGCCTCTCCTCTGACCTGCTTTTTACTGCTTTTGATCTCCAGAGCCTTCCACAGGCTCATAGCAAGCCTCCACAGCCCACATCCAGAAACATATCACATCCTGTTCACATCACAACTCCCCAGCGGTTTTTCCCAACAGCTTCGCTCGATCTGTTGCTGTTGCCTTCTGGGGACCCAGCCTCTGCACTAAATGTACACAGACAAGTGTATCTGCCCACAGCTCACTAAACTTCCCATTTTGGGGACAGAACAAGTCATTACACAGGGAAGTCCAACACCCAGTGTGGATGCCAGCCCAGCAGGTCAGGAATAATGCTGCTGAAGCCATGGGATTCCTATGAGATTCACCTCTGAGCAGCTGGTGCCTGCCAGAGCCCTGATCTACATCCGCACACATCCCTAAAAGCAGGAGCTTGATGCTGCATGAGGGCTGCAGGAGTTACTCTAAAATTTTTTTTGATTTTTTGGAAATTTTCCTAAAATTTTCCTAACTGTAGGAAAGAAAACATTGCTTTTCTTTCAATTTCATCTACATTTAACTTCTCTGGGAATATAATTTGTCCCCAGACTCCTGCCAGGGGAATCAGTTTTATCACCAGCTGTGTATTCCAGCTTCATTTTATGACTCCTCTGTATCCCTGTGCTTTACAGCCGCTTTTCATTTGCTACAACGTGCCCCATAGCCTTCTGCTCAGAAAGCTAAAGGGTAGTCTGTGCCTCTCCCTCCCCAAGAATAACTCTTCCCCCCATTATATCTACATAGAAAATGGGGTAACACTGACAGCACCCTATACATCCTATATAAAATACTTTCTGCAGAACTCAAGTGGCAACAGTGTGCAGACAATTCTCCGAGTTCCTCATTGTCACGTATCTGCAGTAGATCACAGCTGAGGTAATGCTTTATTTTACCACACAAACAACACTGGTATTTCCCACAAATCTTGAGTGGAGGACTTCTTCTCTGAATTTCCCTTTTCATCTTGTTTGCCTTTTTACATTCCAACTTCTCCTGTTTACTCTCTTGCCTTATTTGTTACAATGAATGTCAAAACACAAAATCCTGCTGAAGGAGTGGCAACCTTTCCAAACCCTGCACCAAGGCGATGCTTACACATGCACTGATGTCCTGCCGAAGTCAACAGGGCTTCAGCACAGACATGCATGGTATGTAGTGTTGGATTCATTTATATTTAAGCAAGCAGATACATTCTTTTAAATTGCAACATAAAAAAGAACAAGAGAACTTGAACAGAAAAGACTGAAATAAAAAACAGCAGTTTAAAAAACAAAAAGCTTCCTTACTATCAAATACCTCTTTCCATCTTAGTTTTGGCACTGTAAAAAAAGTTTTAGCATTTGAAACCCCAGAAAAGCCTTGTTGCTTTACCTGACAGCTACCAGCATTACAAACCATGTGAATCCAGAGGCTGTCTAGAAGCTTGTTTTCTGCTAACAGGTCCAAAATTACACAGAAGCCATTATCACATCACCATCATTACAATTTAATTCACAATAGATGTCAAAGCGTTCCAAGAAAATGCAAGAATTACAGTAATAATGAGAGAATTTACCATTGTCATCAATGTCTTGTAAATGAAAAATTAAGGATCCCATAGGGTAGGGGCTTCACTTTGAAGGCATTTGAAGTATTTTGCATTCTCAAACTTTACATGCTCCCCTTAAGATAATGGATCTGTTTTCAAAGGCAGTTTTACTGCTACTATTTGCTATTTATTTTGCTAAGACAACTACTGAATTGCATTATTTGGTGATGCAACAGCGTGGCAGAGAAACACAAGGCAATTGCGAGCCAGTTTAGAGTGTGAGATAAACTTGTACCTGTGAGTACATCGATCTCTAGTGAAAATCTGCAAACACTCTGAAAACAAAACATAGCATTTCTTAAGTTGTACACTTGAAGACAAGCAATCATTTTAAAGCTACAAGTGTACAGGCTGAGCTTAAAATGTGAAACAAGTTGAAGACCTAGGGACAGAATTTGCTTGTCTCAGGCTATTACTATGTCTGATGTGCAGTATTAAGATAAATGAACATGCTGGAAAACATCACAGTAAAACATTCAGTCCAGCTTAGTTTATCCCAGTTAAGTGCCAGCTTTGCATTCTTCAGTAAATGTCATTAGTAAAGTTTCTACAGTTTCTGTAAACTTTTTTATTTTATTTTTATTGCTCTAAACCTTTTCTTTTATATAATTCCCCCCAAGGTTAAAAAAAAAAAAAAGTCTAAAGTCTTAGGGGGAAAAAAAGGCATTGTCAAAATGGGTAAATAGCCTCAATGATAGGCTTATTTTTACTACGTTTGGTGCTTTTATATTTTGCAACCTAAATTGTGACACAGCTCCATTTTTTTCCTCACTCAAGTAATTTAAGTTGCAATACTGTTTCCTGAATTTGCAATTTCAATTTGTTCATTCTGCTCCCTACACTTATCTTTCCTTTTCATAGTGAAGGCTACAGAATCACCCAGATATGCCGTGTGTGTCCCCCAAATACGATCAGTGAGAATTAACACAGAATGGTCTGTACCTTACTTGGTTTGTCATAAAGAGGTTAGGAATGCTTAGGAAAGGAAAATAATAATTATCCTCTGTGTTTAATCGTGATGATAGACTACTAAACATCACTTCAGGGAAAAAAATAAGTTTTTGCTAACTAAATTAGTAATTCTAATTGTGTTCTAGTATTATCAGCAATTTCCAATCATGCGTTTGCAGTTCTAGAAATCTATATACACTAAGTACATATGACATATAACTCAAGGGTAATGCATCAACTTTACATGGCACAGAGTCTTTGCAATATAGCAAAGCTACACAGCACTGACACATACACAGACAGGAGACTCCAGACCTCTTTGGTATTACAGTTGTCTTAGAGGTTTGCAGTCCTTGCACACAGTGTTCTGTACAAACATAAAAGTTTGCTTTCCTCCCATACACTAATAGGCTGGCTTAGATACAGTCCATTATCATCACAATGCTAAGGACAGGCTTTTGCCTTGTGATTTACGCACATATATGCACACACACTTACATACATTTTACACCACTGCTGGCTGACACTTCTGTGACATTTCAAAAAAGCAATGAGCATTGCTTTGCCATGTCTAATGTATGAACTATCAAAACAGATCCCCTCTTAACAGCAAGCTCAGATTTTAAGCCATAGTGACAGTGGGTGCAGCAGACAACTCTGTCAGGCCACTTGTCATTCCTTCTCACTGTAGGCCTTGGGCCATTCAGTGGCATGAAAACGTCACCTGTGTTCAGTGGTCCCATCTCAGCACTCACACTCCAGTGCCTGCAAACTTCTGGGAAAAATCTGTCCCCTCAGCCCTTCTGTGACACAGCACACACTACCCATAAGGCAGTGCCAACGGAAAAACAGAGGCCCTTTTGAGATCCTTCATGAAAATCACAATTTTTCCAAAAGGCAGCATGATTTGAGTCCAGCATCTCCAAACTCTGAAAGCACATGTGATGGAGCAAATCAATAACTAGCAGATGTGCTAACATGCTCTTGGTGCACTGTACTGATATGTTCCCAGTGTCTCAGAATTCTGCTCTCCATGAAACGACCACAGCAGTTCTGTTACATGCAGTTCAAAGAATAGTCTCAGGAAAAATGTGAATCTTTATGGTAGAAGCAGAAGTTTTAGGTATGCATCTGTATAAATTATGATGAAAACAGTATCTGGTGACAGATCTTATGTATTGAGCACTTTCGTCCAAATATTTCCCTTACATAACTTGAACAAACATCCAAATGCATATATACACTGCTGAATTTTTTCAAGTTTTTGACCTCAAACATTCTTCCTGATTTTATTTCTTTCTATATCCTTCCTCTTAACGGGTTCTTGCAGTGCTCTTGCTTCTGCTGCTGTGTTTGAAATGGCATACTTTGGGTTGAACTGTTCCTAGGCATATGTACAGCACAAAGCCCATCTCACAGCCCACTCCAAATCCCAGCAAAGACCACTCAGGAAACAGAGAGAATGAGCAGAAACATGAGGTTCTAAGTATTTGACAACAGCAGCAGTATGCTATTTTCCCCTAATTTGAGATTAAAACACTTTCAGCAGACACAGCTTGGAGTTGGTATCTTTCAAGGACGGGGAGAAGTATTTTTCTAAGTGACTAAATCAGAAGAGCAAAGCTCCTCAGGAATATGGACATGATCAGATGTGTCCAACAACTCTTCTTCACGTGCTCTATCCATCAAAGGAAGAGGAGGCCTCACCTGCCAAGCAAATGTTTTATATTGAACTGGAGGGTTCCAAATGTCTCATGAAGGTGTCAGATAAACAAAAGGAGACAGGAGAAAGTGACAGGATGCTCTCACTGAAGTGTTGTTTCTGTTTCGAAGATGAGTGACAGACAAAGAATTTTCTCCCATTAAGAAACTAAGAAAAAAAAACATCTCAGACTATTAAAACTAGACCTATGCAAAATATCTATCTTGTGCAAGATCTTTCCTAAGACTAAGTACTGAAATTAATTTTGGATGAAAAGAGAAATCCAATTAAAACAGCATAAACTATGCTTCCAACAGTAACTTTTAATAGCAAAACCAACACTACAGTAAGAACACCTGAATAATTTCACTAAATATTAAACACTACTGACCAAAGTCATTGCTCACTATCAATTTAATTTCTTTTCCCCTAGAAATAGTTGTAGCAGGTAGTTCTTGACTGGCTAATGGTAAGTTGGGGCAGATTTAATAAATGTAATAAATACACATTTAGTTTCACACAAAATTACTATGAAAACAGATCTCCCCAGAAGAAGCATGAGATGACAAAATCAAAAAAACCCAAGGAACAGCATGTGATCCACGTGGGTTTTAAGACACATCTGAATAGCTGACACCACTGTCTGGTGGGACCCAGGGCTGGGTCAGTGGGAAGGCTCCGTCACAGTGATCTGCTCAGGAGACCAACACCGGCAGAAATGAGAGGAATCATAAAGTTGTTTCATGTATCACTAAACAAATTCACTTGTTTCTTATGAGGGATATAACCATTTTCCTAATTTTAAAGCTATTCCTAGCACTTTCTTGCTATTTCCAATAGGCTCACTTCAGCAAAGTTAACGTAAAGTTAAGCCTACGGAAGGCAGAAATCAGACATTAGGGCAAATGTCCTTGCTCCGTAAACCAGCAACCCCCCCTCCCTCTCCTAAAAGCAAGATTTCACAGTCAATTTAAGCTGATCTGAGACTGCACTGCTCCTGAACAGGGCAATCCAACTTCCTTTTATCTCCAGCTGCATGTTCCCACCACTTCCCTTGTGCGGGCTCTAGAGATCATACAGCCCAAGGATAAACAAGATCAGCTCCCTGATCCTACTGAAAACCAATACTGAAAATATTTAGTTTTTAGTCATTTTCTAAAGAGGTGAAAGCAACCCCTTCCGTAACAATTTACAGTTAACCCTCAGATAAACTGATTGTGAAACCTCAGCATTACACAGAAAGAGAATTGAAATATAAATCACCAAACCCAAGAATGATTAATATCTGAGCAAGAAGTGAGATAGTACAGAAAAACTGACAGTCTGCTACAGGTAATTACAATAGTTTAAAAGAACAATTTTTATTACAGTTTCAAAAAAACCCTGGTCTGCACAGATCCTAACGTACAAGAACCGAACAGTTAAACTGAAACAAACTACAGCAAAAGACTCAGCTTATGAGAAACATAATCCAAGGAAAAAGTCATCACGTCATTGTCCTTTTCACTTCTCTTTACTACTTTTCTTACTTGATTTTTTTAAAAAATGTTATGTATTTTTTCGCTTTGCAATGGGGTCTTTATTTTGTGACTTTTTGACTGGGTATTTTTGCTAACCCTGCTTGTAAAGCAATTAGGAAGAACTTTCCCCTTTTGCAGTCTCTCTTGTTTGTTAGATTTTATCTGTGTGGTATTACGATAATAAGCATACTGTTCCTTTCTGATGCTTATTTCTTGCTCCTTCTGGTTTCATCTATCTAATGTGTGTTGTAACAAGAGAAAGTGCACTTTTTGCAGCAGCTAGAGATGCAACAAAGGAATAATGATGTGGGAAAAAATAGGTTGCTTTAATTAACTTATACCACTATCAAGAGGTTTAATGTTTACATCAGAGAACTTAAGGGTGATATGGATAATTAACATCACCCTAGATAAATATATATGAATTAATAATATCAAAATACTTGGTTGAGTTCTGAACTCACAAAAAAAAAAAAAAAAATCAAGCTCAGAAATGGAATCACTGTAATTTGTTGGCCCTGTTCTAACGCTTACATTTTATAAGCATACAGTTTATTGATCTAAATATCGCGCTTGCAAGAACGCTAACCCATCTAAACGAGATAAACATGCAGGTGGAATCCCCAGAGAGGCCTTATTAGAGTTTCCAAGTGTCTGCATCTAGTCAAGAGTAAGTTAATGTCATTTGTGAAGTCCGTTAAAATGAGATTTTATTGCAGTCATGGTTTTCATAAGATGGGCATACAACTTAAGACAAGTAAACGTCTTTGACTTGTGAAAAGCAACCATAAACTTGATTTGAATTGAGGACTTAAAAGCTCTAGATAATCTGCCCTACTACTGATGATGTTTGTAATATTTGCAATTTCTCAATGCAACATCCTTTCGTAGTGTTATTATGAACTGGATTATCAACAATCTGATCGTATGTGCAATTTTACCTCTGTGCACTCATCTGTATTCTTAATAGATTAACACCCATTCACATTACTAAAAAATCACCCAACATATGTAGATTATAGGGATGCAGAGCAGCAGATGAGAGTGGCTCATCATCAGTAGGAGCTGTATGCCTAAGCCCTATTTAAACACACAGGTTTTGCACATCACCCTCCCAAAGCAACAGCTAGAGCAAATGAGAGGACTTTCTTAGGAACAGGCAACAGTGATCTGCATGCAAATAGGCTAAATAATTAAAAATGGGATGAGCCTTCCTTTAGGTTGATTATGGCCAGATTGGGGTCCTTGGAGGTTACTCAGTGATGCAATAAACTTACTAAACGTGACAAGATGTTAAAACACTAGTGGTTTCTATTCTGACCTTTTCTAGTTTTTATCTTTTTGCCTGTTTTCTTTATCACGTAACCTCTTAGGGAAGGAAATATTGCCTTCTTTTATGTTGGGAAATTGCCCAGAACATTGCAGACACTACCCAAACAAAGAGCAACTATAATAATAACAAAAAGAGTAGGAGGAGGTTTACTTGATCCCATACAGAAGTCCCCTAAAGACTCCTATCCAACTCCATGGAATAGCAACCTGGCTTATTGCTTAACTAAAATACTCCACGGTTAATTGTACTAATATAATCATGCTATCAAAACAAACAACAGAAAGATGCCTTGCTATGCAATCAAGAGACAACTGAAAATATTTTGGAAAGTTACAAATTATTTTGGAGATAGTTAACATAGCCACTTAGAAATACGTCAACAGGTACCTTTTTATTTCTGCTGAGGAGTTACAGAGATCTAGAGTTTCATCTCAGTTCTGCTCCTGACTTCATAATCTTAGTATGACACTGTTAGGTAACTCTCTGGGCCCTCATCTCATAATCTATGAAACAGAGATAATGGTTTGCTTCTCAGAGCACTTTGAGATAGACAAGTAAAATGCCACAAGAGTTCAATGCCATTAATACATATTTTCTCCACTGAGTAAGGTCTCAAAGCAAAACCTTTCCCTTTGATGGTTTGCTGCAACATGCCCTCTGTCAGTCCTTAACAATACATTTTAGGTAGAGTATGATAAAAAGAAGGTCAATATAATGAAATAAACTCTGCAAATGCCTCATTTTCCCTAGATTTAATTATGACAAATCTTAGCTACTGTGATAATATTCTTTAACCTTCACAATCTTACAAAATGCTTGTACCAGATTTTGTTAGTCCCTAATATTTCATGCTATGCAGTTCCATTTGTTTCCCATCTATGAAATATATAGCAAGCATGACATTTCATATTTTAGAAACTTGCACTATTACACAAGGAACACTGCCTTTGTGTACCATTAATACCAACATTATGATTCAGACCCACGGTTTCTAAGTCCTTATTTTTGGTTAATTTATTGCAGTAATAAACCAGTTTCATTGCCTGCTTCCAGTATTTTATATAACAGTGTAAAGATTTGGAAAGCATAGTATCAAGACTTCAGTTATCCTTAAAATCCACTTAATACTTCTGTGGTCTGATTTACACGATTTTACCATCAGCTATGAAAACAACAGCCTTGTGACTACTGGTGGGGCACCTCGCTGAGATTTGTTCAATTTTCATGGATCCTTATGTGTATTTGGTATATCAGGGAATAAAGCATTCTGTTTTGTAGAAACAGAAATGTAGATGCCTTAATTTAGATGGATCTTGCCATGTGTTACATAGAAAACACATAGTCTTTAGAGGAAAAAAAAAAAAGCTATTTTATATATGTTAAAAGAATAAGTATTGAACAAGCAACTGTTATTGAAAACACGTATTAGCAAGTGGATGCTTTGATATCTCTGGCCAAGGCTGCATTTGCATTTGTTAGTGGTGTGGGAATCTGTCTATCTCAGCTACTGCTATCCTTAGAACTTTTCTTGGGGAAAATTATCTTCAAAGTTTAGCCCTTAAGTGTGTTTTTGGTTTAGGTCCTGGGAAAAAGATTTGATTCCACATGACAGCTTCTCCCATGAGCCAGTTTGCAGTTTCATTTCTGTCTCTGGACAGTACCACCAACCAAATCAAGAAATCTGACATGAACTGAGCAGAAGTTCATTTGTTACAGTTATAGTTTTCTCAATGAAAAGGCTAACACTTCAATGATGTCTCAAATAATATAATAATAATATTAAAAAATCTAAATAATTGTACGCAGAAAATCTGAGAACCAAGTATCTCAACACAGGATTCGAAATCACTGAAAAATTTTCCACTTCAGTTAATACTAGTTCAGATGATGATACACATTGATGGATCTTTTGATACATCTTTTTTTTGTTACAAATTGGAACCTTATAGGACAATCAAGACTGGAAGCATTAATGATAATAAATGCAATTAAGTCTTTAGCTAAGAAAATACAGTTGAATCCAGAATTACTCATTTTGAGTTGAGAACGTTCAGTGGTAATTTTGCCTTAAAAAAAGCTATCACAGATGGCTTTAAAAGGTGATCTTAAAAATTGAAGAAATCAGTGGAGTTTTATTCCCCAAAAGTCTCTTTAAATAGAAAGATGGATTAAGTGGAAAAATCAGGTAATGGCTGCAAAAAATACATTTAAAGAAAATATGGAGTCCATAGTGAAGTAACCTGGCAAGATCCTAAGGTATTTATCTGGTGGAAAATGTAAACAAAGGCCCATGGATAGATCAGGATTCCTTGATCAGTCCAGTAGAACAGAAAACAGAAACCAAGCTACCAGGAAAAGAACTATTCAAAAGGCACTTGCATTTCTTCTCTGCTATTCAGCTATATGATCATTGTTTTGAGTGACAAACATTTCAAAACGTGTTTTACCCAAGACTTCTAAGACTAGAAATGAATGCGTTCAGCGTGCAGTGCACAGGCCACTTGGCTACTGGGAAATCTTGCTGCTTTTCTTAGGAGACTCTCTGGCTCAACACATGAACAATTTAAGGACTGCTTACAATTGTGCATCTGTGGGCACGGTCCCAGTTGCTCCTTGGGAAAATGCTCTGAGGGCACGTCCTGGCAAAGGGATTGCAGGGCTAGTTTCAAAATGCAATTCCTAAATGTAGACCAAGAGCTGGAAACGTGTTTCCAAACTAAATTGTCCTGTAGTACTGTAAAACTTGCGTTAGAGTATCTATAAGCAAAATAAAACGCTATTACAAATACAGATAATGCATTTCTGTTAAGACAAAGCTATTCCACACATACACGTACAAAAGTACATTCCCCTAGAGAAACAGCTGCAGTTCCTTCCCTGGATTTTGTGCCCTAGGCACACTCTGTTTGAACACAGTTAATGCAGAGAAGACTTTACCTCTTTGCATTGCTTTAATGTTTGAGGCTGTTGCAAAGGACTAAATTATATATATTTAAAATGTAAATGTTAAAAGCATTAAAAATGTTTTTAAAATAATTCAAAGTTTCTAAAGACAAGCAGTCAATATTTCTAAAATGCCAGAATATGAAAGAAATCTAGAAAATGAAGATTGCTTGTCAAGCTGGATTTGTTTCCAATTCCATCCTCCTATCATCCATTATACACTACTCCTATCCATCAGAAAAAAATAAAAATAAAAAAAAACACCCACCAACAACTGACATTTATGGGAATATTTATAACCTTAAGCTCACCATACAGAAATGCCATTATGTGGAACCATGTAGAAATGTTGTCAGCAGTACCTCTACTGTACTCTACAGCTGGCATTTCAGTCTGTCCTTTTCTGCAATTAATAGTCACCGTAATAAGATTTCAAAGTTCAAATCTCTTTAAAGGAGAAAAGCTGCTTTTTCATCCCTTTCTCAAAGCTTACAATATGATTGGCAAAGTATCAGGAATAATAAGACAACTGGTGATGTAAACCCCAGGAGGAACAGAACAGCTTTTGTTCTTAACTCTCATCAAAATCTTGGAAAACTTGCAATAGGAAGTGTTGCTGGAATGTAGGTTCTCACTTACAGCTCGTACACGTTGGGCCTGCAATATCTGAAATCTCTTTCCTACATCAATAATTACTATTTGCATCCCATTTTCTGCCTGTAGCTGAAACAGCTATGTAGTTAAGTGTTTAAAATTTTCTTGATACACAAAACATCTCTTTCATCCTCTACGAATGCATCATTATTCTTTTTGTCACATTGAAGATGCTAGCTATTCTGATTATTAATGCAGTAATTACTACCAAGCATGAAATAAATGATACAAGCAATAATATTACAGTTCATAGAAAAAAGGCCTTAAAGAGAAAGCATAGCTGAAAGCACTACAACCATGAAGACCACACTTCTAAGGCTGTACGTTAAATGTAATGTTAAATGTAAAAAAGCTTTGTACAGGTTACAAAATAAGGTTGTATAGTTATCATTACCAAGTCAGAAAAAGCAAAGTTTATGGCTCAACAGGCTATACTATATCCACCATCTATACAAGCTGAGTTACCTGAAGAATTAAAAAAAAAAAAAAAGTAATGATTTTACAAGTCAAAAAACAGTGTCACAGAACCATTGGCCTTGACAGCTTGATGCATTTGCTGCAAACAGAAGGTTTTGCTAGACATGCAGATGTTTTTGCAAAACTCAAAATTTTACAAAAGTTTCAGTTGTGTAAACATCAGTGTGACCTCCTGAATTCAATTTCCTCTCTCTCTCTCTCTTTTTTTTTTCTTTGATAAATGAGAGAAAAAAAGAAAGTTTTGCTCGTGGAGTATATAACTTCACTGTGCGAGTACACTATTAAATGTAGGTTTAAGTGCACACTGTCATGCAGTTCAAGTTCTCTGGACTCGAGTTACATCTCTCTGATCAGCCTAGTGACCTGAAGGAGAGCACCCACTCCATGAGAACTACTTGAACTGCTGTGCTCTTACTAACACCGCATTCCCTTGCCTTTGATGCTGACGTGTCTGGGGGCATACCTCACAGGCAAGGCAGGGGACTCTGTGCTCTGTTTGTGCCACTGATGGCCACACTGAAGGAACTGTAACTAAAATATCAACTCATTCAGGCTGCAAGGAAAATTAATGGAATCACTAGGTACTATTCTAGTCAGTTTGCAATATGTATTAATCACTGACATTTTGCAGCAACCTAGGCAAATAGATCAGCTAAACCGATCTCTCTTATATAGTCCCTGTGAAAGAAAACTGAAGAGGCTGGAGGAGCTCTAAATATCTCTTATGTTCATTTAGAAATGTGGTGTGGTTCAAAACATTGCCAGGTAAGAGTGACAGGAAGGCATTACGCAGTGAGGAGACTGAGCTGGATGTGTTCCCATACGGAAGCAGATTGGTTTTGACCAGATGCCTACTTTGCCTTTGAAAAACAGAGGCACAAAAGCAGCTTTTTGGAAAGGGAAAATGTTATTTTAACAAAGATATGTCTAACAGAGAACTTTTTGTTTTCATCTATATTATTTTAAATAGAAATTAAAAATAATTTTGATGTAAATTAGACCAAGAAGTATCTCAAATTAGAAGTGTAAGATATGAGTCATCCCTCCTGACCAGTCCTTTGCTGTATTCCAGGTGCAGAGTGGTCTTAAAACGGTCACTGGTCATATGGAGTGTGAACTTTCAAATTAAGCAGCTCACTGTTACGAGAGATGCTTATGAATTCAAAACAACAGTGGGTTCTTACAGACCTCTGAGAGGTCCGAACATAAGAAGGGCCACGCACAACACAAGAGACACACGGGAACAGCACAAACAAAAGAGCACTTTGGTGGGTCCAATTCTATATAAAAAACATATAACAAAGCAGACATATTTGCTTGTTACTGGAAGATAGGAAAATGTTTGGGTCTAATATGCGTAGTTCCTTCTGCTTTCAGAATGAAATATGAGTTGGAGGGGATTTTTCAGGATGGAGGACAGAGGGGGAGGACCAGGAGGAGGAACAGGGTGTTATTGTGGAGATGCAGTGTTGAGTAGTCAGCAGTATGTAGCACTTTGCAAAGAAATCGAGTCCACTGTAGCAAGAGGAAAGGGAAAATTACCCAAAAATTCAGTATCACTTCTTTGTTTTCATGCTATTCAGCCATACTCTTACCTGATTCACTGATTTCAGCTTTCTAATTATTTTAGAAACGCTGCAGTGATGCCAATGGGTATAGCCAAGAGCTTTCAGTTAAACACAGATAGAGAAACATTGTATGATGAAGAGTCAGTTAAACATCTCCCCGAATTAACTGGTGCTGCCTTGCCCAAGGCTATAAAAAATCTTGCCTGGGCCAGCAAACTTTCAAGCCTGCATCCTGCCTATCTCCCTGCCCCAGGGAGCCTTTGTGTAAGGCTCATTGTTACCCAGCAGCTCCTTCAGCAAAGGATCACTGCAGGAATTTAAGCCTTACTGGAGGGGATTATCAGAATTCATTGTTTTGATGTTCCTTCAGTTCTAGGGTTTAAGAGAAGAGACACTAACACAGTTTATGTGATGAGTTCATTAAACTGAATTCCTCACTGTCCATGGCAAGATAATTTACCATAAACTGTAAAATGGAGTTTTACAGAGTATATTAGTTCACACATTGAAAGTTCCCCAAGATACCCTCTGTTTAAATATAATCTCTTCTGCACCTAGCACTCATTAAGCATTCTAAATATAACCATAAATAAATACTTTAATATTTGATATACAACATTCATTTAAAGAAACTATTAGATAAATACTTTGTAACCCTGTACTTAACTAATCACAGTAATCCAGAACGAGTTACAATATTTACAGGAGAATTAGAGGTCAAGATTCCTTACTACTTCCCCCGATTACTCACCATTTCTGGAAAATCAGTGGTTAAATTTGCACATAGCAGTTACCTTGGATTATTGATATACGTTCCTAGATGTCTCTGTCAGCTTATGCCAGTTGCAAATTCTCACTCTGCGAAGCTGTACACTGTTTATTGGTCCTCGTTATTTTTGAATTTGTTTGTATGTTGAGCGAATATCCCATGTTTCTTTTTAAGGAGAATCTCAGAATCTTTCCCTAATCAGCTGACAGACAATGCCCTTGGCAGGCACCTCTAGAAGGGTGCTATTAATCCTGAAGCCATTCAGTTTGGATATATACCGCAAAAAAGAGAGGGTTCTACATGCACTACAAACTTATTCCCCCCTCATTTGTTAACTTAGTCCAGGCACACATTCCTTCTAAACCAAGGTAAAGACATTTCTATTTGAACTGCAGAGATTCTATACTAAAACATATACTAAAACTAAAAATACAAACCTAAGTAATAAGTGTGGTATGTCTTATCAATGAATTCCTGGGTAGTTAAGTTTCTTTTACATTAATCAGTAAGAGAAGTGTTCTTCACCAATGGATTAGAATTTTATCACAGAAATTCACACACTAATGATCTGAAGAGCCCAAATTTTTGTGCATATATGTGAATATGAAATATGCCTCAGAAGCATATCTCATTAAGTCTTCACAGCCTTCAATCCAGTGCAAACCACTGAAAGACCTCCATCATCTGCATGTTCAGCCCCCTTCACTCATCTCAGAGCAGGCACTCAGTAAGGTCAGATTATTTGTTCTCCATGTCCAAAACTCTCCTTCAGTGTCTTTTAAATGAGGAGCCATTTCATGCTCTGTGATCTCAGCTTCCCCTGATGACAGCTCTATCCTACTGGAACTATGAAACTGTCAACATCAAGAGCAAAATTTAGGTGTGCAGAAGACAAAAACAGCTCAGCTGCTATCCCACAAACTCTCTCAATAGAGGTCAGCAATCTCAGCATCCTTGGAGAACACTGCAAAACCCAGTATTTCCGTCAACCTCCCAAAACAAAAACCACTAAAATTTTCTTGCTGGCTGAAAGCAAAAGAACAATATTATGTACACAGCACAGTTTTCAGAAAATGAGTAGATAGTACCATGACAGACATGGAGTGTAGTAACAGATCACTTTGATTTAGTAGAGGTACAAGGTGTGCCTCTGGGGAGCCATGCCTTGTGTAAAGGTGAGGCAATGTAAGGCAACTTTGCACCTGTGAGAAAAGGCCCAGCAGCTCACACCAAAAGTTTCCCTGTGTGCTCTGTGGTCACAGTCACTGTGAGGTAATCTGAGGCCACTGTTATCAATAGATCAAAACCAAAGATTAAAAAACAAAACAAGCAAAAAAAAAAAACCCACAAACTTAAGAAACATTAACTTATCATGCATCTTTCCTAATCTGACCCATGTAATACGGTGCGATCTAATATTCAAGGTTCTCTTGTATTCAAGTACACACCGTGTTATCTCTTTTTTCAAAAGCATTAAGCCGCTGCAGCGGTGGTTAAATGACTTACCTGCAGACATCCAGAGCAGGAGAGGCAGAGCAGAGCCATGAATGCAGTCCCAACTGACAAGGTCTGTGTAGCAAGTATTAGAGTAGTTCCTTCTCTAAGTAAATTAAAATGATGTGTTTTATGTATTAAATATATGGGTATTTCCACAGTGCATTGACTCTAGCACAGATTACACAGTATCCTTCATTTGACAGTGGTCAGCTCTAAAAAAACAAAAACCCCTGACAGTTGATAAATGTTTTGTCTTTCTTCCATGCCAGCCATTATATTTTCCATGGATCTCTAAAAATGCATTTTTGCATTACTGGTAAGCAGATGGAATGCCTTGTCCCACTAATGTCAGTCTTGATCCCAGCAATATGATCCCACCACTTCCCTTGATTCCACAATGAATCAATTCAGGGTATTAAAACAGCAGAAAATTAACCCTACCGAAAAAAAAAAAAAAGTAATCTACCACTTTTCTCCCAGAAGCTTATTACAGAGGTAGATAATATTGTTTCTAGCAACACTAGATATATAAAATATTCATACAAGCAACTTTTCCTTTCTGGAATCCCTGTACATTTTTCACTTCAGTGATCTGAAAATTCTTGCAGCAGAATTTCAGTTTAAATTCTACAGTATGGGGAAAAATATTTCCAATTACTATATTTGAACTTGCCATATTTTCTATCAGAGCTCAGCTACAGTCCACAAGCAGACCTCCAGGTCAGTCCCATGGTCCATAGACAAGACGTGCAGCCTTTTTACCTGGACAGCATGCAAGAGTGTGCAGTGAGCAGACCGCAAACAAGGTGAGTCCCTCCAGCAGGAGTGGCCTCCTGTTGAATACCAATTAACCCTCCATTTTCTCCTTTTTCACACCAGAGATATCACATATGAATTGCTGATATTGATGGAAGGAAAGCAGGGCAGCCAGGAGTGGCTGCTGCGCACAATTCACCCAGCTCCCTGCCAATTCTTATGAGCGGAAGCAGACATGGGCAGCCCAAGCAGCATGGCAGTGTGCTCACGTCCACCTCCCCATCCTGCTGAAAGTTCAGCAGATGCAGCCTCCAGGAGCACACACACCCAGCACGCCTGGTCAGTGACCTCTCTCTGCCACTGGTACGCAGGAACGCCAGCTGCACGGCTTCCTCTGCCAAAAGAGCAAGAGGTCACCACTATTTTAAGTTCATTGACTGTCCTCTTATTTTAGTCTTGTGAACACGATGACAATAAGCTCCTCCTCTGTTTTCTCCAGGCCATTCACTATTTTCTAATTTAGCCCGTTATTGATGCCTGTTGAAAAACAGCATCATTCTTTTTGTCCAAGCTCTCACCCTGAAATAGTCTCATTATCCAGCCCTGGGTACCTCCCCTCATAGGGACGACCAAAGAGATACTATGCTGATTGCAAAAGGCACTGTATTTACTCTTAGTGTTTCCACTAATTTCCATAAATGCAAGTATGTACTCCAAGAGTTTGATTCCTTATCACTTTCCTGTTCACAAGTTAATTTAACTTCATGCAAAGTTGATACAAAACATTACTATTGTTATGATGTTGTACTTCACATTCATTATAAATGATGATATCAAGTAAAAAACAATCCGACCTAGAAAAATGCAAGCATATTAGCTAAAACATACTGTCTGTTCCTTACTAAATTATACATTTCTAAATCTTACAGAAGCATGCCTTTTAAAGGAACTCAGGGGATTTGCAGTTGCCTTCCAAGCTTTTCATTTCTAGGTCACTTGTTAAATCTACCCCAGGTCAGCACTGACTGAAAATTATTACTGTCTGGCAGCTGTTTTGTTCGTCTACATAAAATGAATTAGTGGTTTAATTCCACTTCCTAATGGACAAGTGGCCCCATCTTACACTTCGACCTAAACGGCACCCCGTTGACTACTGCAGGGAAAGAATTAAATCAACTCTTTCTACTCCATAGGTAGGTCCTCATGGCAAGGAACAAGACTGGTGGGACCCTAGGAGCTATTATAGCACCACTCTAGGAAAAATAGAGTCCTCCAGGAATGGAATATCTGTAATGGGAACAGATAAAATGTTATTTTGGTGAGCTGTTGTGGTGATTACTTTGGTCCTACGAGGATCTTTGTCACGTAGTAGTACAGTGGGGAACACGCTACAAGTTGCCCACTGTTAAGAGCCCCTCCGCACACCATTTCACAGTTCCAAGGCCAGAGAATGTGTACACATCTGCATGCATGTGTGCTTGGGTGTGTGCACAAAACCAAAAGAGTAACACAAAGATTTCCTGTTTAATTGCAGTAAAAGAAAAATTGCTGTTTGATAGAGATAAAATTATACCTGTATCAAAAAAGTTTTCATAATAACATGGTGGACAACAGCATAGAGATTTCCTATCTCACACCAAGAGTCTGAAATTATAATGGGATCCATATTTGACTTTTACTTATTGTGCTCCACTTGCACTAGGAATAAAACAGTTTTTCCTACATAGAAAGCCCCCAGCCTCATACTTTCAGAAGAATAATGTCCCTTTCTTTTTAGACACAAGCACAAATGTTGTTATAAAACAACTTTGAATCTGTCTACTTGTACCTAAAATATTTCACACAAATTTAAGGAAGGCCACAATTTTCTCTACCTTCCTTGTCTTTTTTCCTTGGATGATAAATAAGTCTCTGTGAATCTGGTACTATCCTTGTCCTTACTGAGCTAGGACAAATTTTCCCTGAGGCCCCCATTTCCCTTTGCATTCCCATTTGTCATTCTGTTCAGCCTGCAGCAATTTGAACAGACCTGCTCCTTGACTGAAAAATCTTCACCTCTTCCCACCCATCAGGATAAGGTTGTTTGTCTGTGGTTTTCTAACAACTGAAAATAAAAAAGGACTATCAACTTCATCTGTCATCATCTTTTCTTGCTGTTGTCTCCCAGTGACCCAACTCTCTCTCTTTTGTTTTCTTCTTCTGAACTTACTCTTCATCTTTCCTTCTTCTCTACTCTTTGCTCTCCTCCCTGTTTAACCTAACTTTACCCAAGCCTAACTTTACTCAAAGCAGCCTTCATTCCACAAATGACGTTAATTTCACAGCAAGTTCTGCACCATGAGAACAACACGAGGATTCAGCTTTTGCTCAGCTGGCTTCTAGAGAGATGATACCTCTGTTACTAACATTTGCAAGTAAATACATAAGATAATTCTGATCTTTCTCTTATTTCATATATGATACTTTCTGCTGGACAAGCTCTTCTGGGATGACCGTAGATAAGACTTTGTTGTTACATCTACAGGCATTGTATGTACAGTTTTATTTTCACACTTTATCCTTTTATCCATTGCCATGAAGTTAATTGCCTTTTTAGTTTTGTTCTGTGGACCCTTCTCTAAAGTAAAACAAAGCAACTTCTCTCTATGAGAAAGAATTTACCTGCACAGAAAGTGGTTTCCATGTAACAAATATTTAAAAAAAAAAAAAAATCACAGACAAACTTACAGTCCTTTGTTGCTTGAAACTAAGTCTTTTCAGGGACTTCAGTCCAAAGAATGGGTACGAGGCCAATTAAGCACTTAATGCCATTTCTCATCCAGCTGTCCCTGACTGGAGTGTAAGTTGCACAAGTTTTGCTTTGTAATCAAGTAGATACTATCTAGAAGAACATGTTGTTCTTTGTTACGTTACTTCACTGTGTACCTCCTATTTATAAGAACAGCCACAAACGTGCATTCAAATTCTACAGAACAATTCATATTGAAAAACATATTCTGGTAGCCTCCAAGCTACCATTCCAATAATTAACAAAGCCAGCTTTCCAATGGATTTATGATTGCAGTTGTATTCCCTAGTATCTAACACAATGCCAAGCAACACTTAATTTCTCCCCTCTTGAGTCTGCAGTCTTTCTCTCAGTGGGGCACTAATTTAAAAATCGAAGTCTAAGAATACAATCAAACTTTGCTTTTACCACATCAGGCACTGACTTGCTCTTAACCCCAAGATTCTGGCTCTCTATGTTTACCGTTTGCTTTTACTTGCCGTTTCTTGCCTTTGATTGCTACCTGCTCAATAGGAAACCACCTTCCACCGGCAATAGACAGACAGATGATGAAAAGGCTTTTCTCTCCTTTTGTTTGTAAGCCTTGAGTCGTTTTTTCCTGGAATTATTCAGACTAACACAATGTTTATGACCGGCTCTTCTTGAAGTTTCTCTAGAACAGCAGCTGTTGCAGTCATGCAGACTCTCCTGAATTAATGATTGTTATTGATTTTGCGATTAAGAGATAATAAGGAGCAAGACTGATTTTATATGCTACTCTAAAATCTCTGTTTTCAAGTTACAGATACGTACATCTGATACAAGCAGTACAGTCGCTGTATTACTCAACAGAGACTTGCTCACCAGCTCTGGCATAGATTCATGGCTTGGACATGAGAATCTGACATTTGTGGCTGAAAACTGCTTTGCTTTTAGAGCAAAATCAGGATTTTAGGAACTACTCAATACTACTTTGTCTTCAGGTACCAGAGGGGTAGTTTCTCAGCAGTTCTTTCCATCTCACACAAAATTGATCTTGCTACCCTATTAGCACCTGAAATCCTAAAAATAGGGATGTAAAGACTTTTGAATTAAACAAAATGTGTAGTATGAAAGTTATACAAATGCTTAGATTCTTTGATCATCAAGTATGTGGTACTTTAACATTCACAGACATAGCAACTATCAAAGGAACAGAATTTCAGATGAGAATCTAGGATAACAGGACTGAACTAGGCTCAACAAGTCCCAATAAATCTGTCAAAGCAGTCAACTGCTTTACTCAATCTTAAAATTTTCCTTTATGGGAAAACTGCTCCTAAAGGATATTCTTCTGACAGTTAAAAACATTCTTATTGTAACATAATCTGTTCATCATGACATTACATCCAGTCATTCGTGTGCTGATAGTGGTACAAGTATTTCTTTTCCTTTTCAGGTGCCTACTACCCTCCTTCACTGGTCCTTTCAACATCCATTTTCTGAATGAAGGAATAAAAGCTCTTTGAGTCTCCTCTCACAAGAGAAGTTCTGCATTCCCACTTCACCCTAGTAGCCCTTCCCTGCACCTATTCTATTTGAATTCATTTTTCCTGTTAAGAATTGTAAGAAGTATTTCAGAAGACACCTTTTCAGTTCTCTGTATGGTAGCGATAGTACATCTTTCTCTCTTCTGGTAGACCCTACTTCCTATATTCAGTAATCAAGGACGTATTTTTCTCAGTTGCATAGAGTTGGTGGTTCAGACTTACCCTACAGCCAACTGATAAGTTTTTCTCCCTTCTGTCATGCTGGAGGATATCCCAGTTTATAATAGTGACACTTAGTTTTCCAATACCAGTGAAATTTCAGCTTTTGACCTAAAGTTAATGGAAAAAGGTAAGCATAACCAGTTCCTACACTGAATCTTGAAGCGCTCTCCTGATTACCGTCCTGCAGCCTAGTGTTTCCCTTTCAATGTCATCACTGTAATTTTCCCTTTAGAAACTTCCTCATTCATATTAGATATACAGTACCAATTCCCACAGACTCTAGCTTAACAAACTAAGCTAGTAAACACTCAAATGGCAACACATGAAATGCTTTAATAAAGTCCAGGCAAGTGGTATCTTCTCTATTACCTTTGCCTAGAAAATGAGCTACCAAAGAAAATCATTAAGTAGTCATAGTACAATATACCTTTATAAACTCTACACCCTATTTGCTCTGTTTACCATTTACTTCCACACCCATAAATATTCTTCCTGCCAAAGGCTGTTTTAAAGCTTTTCCTGCTAGAGCAATAGTAACCTACGTTATTACTTTTCAGTGTAAGTCCTGCATTTGCTATTCAACAGTCACATGACTTTGTTCTGGTTTTGACAGATTTATCAAAGCCCTTTCATGACTTCTCATCTAACACAGTTATTTCAGAATTTGATGGAGCTGATGAGGTTCTTCTGATCTGATCACACAGCACTCCCTGAACTTTGCATCCACATCCAGTAGGCCAGATTCCCTTTCTATATACTCACTCATATTAGGTACCCTTGGATTTGTCCCCTTACTCAACACTTCTGATGTTTTTGAAAGGTGAGAAGAATCCATAATGAGTTTCTCCCCTCTGTATTGCACTGCTCCTTCAACTAGACTTTTATCCTTTGTAGATCCATATCAAAGCAGTAGAAGAGGATTGACATACTACGTCAAGGAAAATAAGTATTTCACTTTTCAGTAAAATACATTTACACATCTTTCTAAAACTGATCCTTATTTTACATGTTACAAAGAGATTAAGTTTTTTTTAATTCCTAAGTGCATTTTGAGGGATCCCAGAAACTGAAAAACTTCTTTCCAAATTCAGTAAAATACTATATATTTTGCATTGAACGTGATGCCACACTAAAGTGGTTTCTTAGGTTGGTTTCAATTTTAAACCAGACACCAATCAATCCTTCCCAAAGGACTTTATTTTTGTGGAATAACTTATCAAGCAACTTTGCTTTAACTTATTTTTTTGCTTAGAAAAGAAGAGGGAATAAAAAACACAGCTTTCAAACCACAGAGCAACCGTTGAAAACTTAAAAACCACAATACCCAAGAACAGAATGAGCCTATGATTACTTAACACAAAATGTGGTTTAAACTGGGCACCATACCAAGTTTTTCACAGAAACCCAAGGGGAAAAAGGAGTGCAAGTATCCATGGTTACAGTGACCCTTGCTTGGCACCTGAAGAGATCTTTCTAGAAAAAGACAGGTAGAGACATTTATCAGGGTCGTCAGAAGTAGCTAGGCTCCTTCCTGTTTTTATAAGTTAAAAAAAAAAAAAAAGATAAAATAGCACTTAGTACAGACTGTCCTGAACGCAGAGTGTAACCTACGAATATTTTTAGAATCCTCTCTTGTATGTTTTTCACAACATTCACTCAGTGCTGAAAAATAACCTCAGAAATCTAGAACCTTCTATTTAAATCATGGCAAATTCCTAGAACAACAAGTTCATTTATAAAGTGATCATTTCGAGACCGAAGTCTTTCTTCACATGCTCAGTTGCACTGAACTTATGAACGAAGGAACAGGATCATAGGCTGCAACTCTTAATGGGAAAAGTTGGAAGTGTAAATTAAGCTAAACCGGAACCATCTCTGCTGAGTGTTGAAGCTTTTGCATAATTCTGTTCAGCTATGCCTTGGAAGGCAGTGATACAGCTAAATCCCATGCAGTCTGCTTGAATGACATTTTTTTTTTATTTCTTCACTGATACTTACTCACCTCTTCTCTGTTTATATGAACGTTTAGAGAAGATTTCTTTAAATCTATGCCGATGCACTTATGCATAACCAGGTATACTGAAGCGTGAACAAAAATGCAGACACGAATAAATATACACAACAGCTGATTTTGTAAATGCCTCTCCTGTGTGTGCAATAATCTGGTGAGACGGTGAAAAACAAGCTGCCCAGGGCTCCAATGGTAAGTTCCTCTTGCCATGTCAGGGAGGATACAACTATTTCACGTTAAGATGCATGTACAAGCCAAATGCAGTTCTCCTTCTTATAAAAAAAAGGAAAAGACAGAAAGAGATTTTTAATAGTGCATATTTCCTGGGATGCTCATCTTCTCTTCTGCATGCTCCTGAAGGATTCTGCCTCATCTCCACTTGTGGAGGTGATGGCTCCCCAGTTACTAACAACAGATCACAGCTGAACCACTCAGCTGTACAGATGTGATCTGGATCAGGCATTTGCACACTATCACGTTTCTGTCAGATTGGCCAGAGCACATGCTGTGGTGTCTGTAAAGGCTTCATTCCAGCCATCATGGGAAATTATGTAGACGATGCTTGGTTCAGCATCACGTTTGCTTAGATAAAGTTGCCTGTTCCAGTACAAAATGAATTTGAACCAGCAAATTGAATGTTCAGCAACTCCAGTTGTAGGAGATTAGCTCTTTATCTCAGTGGCTGGAGCACTCCTGATGCAGTAAGAGATACCCTGAAAATCGGATTTGCTTCCCCGTTAAATCAAAAACAGAGGTTCAACATCCCAATCCTTTCTTTAAGCAGTTGTGCTGCCTTTATAGAGATCAGTCACCTAATGACAGAGAAGAAATCACACCGTGTGACCTCAGCGGTTATCCACAAAGATTAGGCCCAAAATCTTACCTATCAGATGTTCAAAAGAGCATCTCCATCAGAGTCAGAAAACTCCAGGAGTCCCTACGTTTGTAGAAACTTTGCTTTCTACAAAGAGCAAATATCACTCTTTGTAGAAAATCAATCACCAGCTCTAAGTAATAAGGGTGCAATACCACGCTTATTTCACTGTCAGTTAATAAGCAGAGAAAGGAATGTAGCTGCCATCTCCTACAGCTGTCAACATCCTCACATTTTTGACAATACAGCAGGCTGTACATGTGTATTTACTCAGAGTACTTAAGCAAGGACTGTATATAGAGGGCTTTGACTCTGCAGTACGGAAAATTTGGCAACATTTAGTGGAGATTTGTTGATTGCTTTAGAAATGTTGAGCCATGTTTCTACAGACATCAAACTGACAGATAGGTACTGAGTACATGGCATTGATTTTACTACCGAAGGAGAAAACTGACTCATAAACATACGCCCAGGCTCACTCCTGCACCTCCTGCTAGAGAAAAGGCGGTATCTCAAAGGCTCTCCAGTAACAGCATATGGCAGACCTGGCTTCCAGCAGAACAGAAATGTTTGGAATTCTAAAGTGAACTCTCATGGAAACAGTGGGAGGACAGATCCAGAAGAAAGAAACACTGCAAATGCACATTGCTGGGTTTGGCTGACCTCCCTGCTTGCTATACAACAGATTCAGCCACCAACTTTGAGAGGAAGCACAGACAGGAATAATCCCTGGCACACAGATTCAAAACCAAGTATCCAAGCTGAGGCTCAGCACCCGTGTGCACAGACCTTCCTTCAATGTTGTTGCAATAAAACTAAGTCATTTGTGAGCTTCCGACTGCTAAGCTGTGCTAAACAGGAAGAGTTGTTGCTCCTAATTCTGCTTTCAGTGCCACTTTTTGGACACAAAACAACCAGGCAAATGAGCTAAATAAATTATTTCAGCCAACTGAGAAGCTTCAAACACATTAAAAATGAATAGCCACACACATTCAAAGAATGAATTAAAACAAATGTGTGAAAATGATAAAGAAAGCATGACACATACTAGTGTACTTCACTATACCCCAAGTACAGTTCCAGAAACACTATTTCAAGGTAAAACTGATCAAAAGCTGCCGGGATGGAAAAAGAACATCAACATGCTATTTCTGTTGCGTAGAGCAAACAGGTGTACGCAAGCATGAGTGGATGTATTTTGACTCAGGTACCTCTGGGCACTGCTAGTAGCAGAGCTACAGGGACATGGTCTGATGGACCAACTTTGAGTCATAAAGTCAGGTTGGAAGAGGCATCCAGGTGCAAAGCTTGACCAGGCTGCCCAGGGCCCTGCTCACTCAGTGAGTCCCAAGTGGCTGTGTGCTGCTTACACTGGGAGGAGAGGCTCTGCACAGTCCCAGACATAACTGCACCTGAAAAGTTATGTATGAAGAAATCACAGCACAATACTGCATAACTATACATACATGCATGCATATCTGAATTAGGTTTTCTAATTATGTATTACATACATTATTTTCTAACAATACATGCTTTAAAGACAGGAATTTCTCATGCTCATAGCACGTGTCCACAGAAGCAAATCCTGTCCTTACTAATCCAGACTGAACTGTGAGCAAGTTTCTAAAGGAATTTGACAGCATAAAAGAACATCACAAGAAACACATCTCACAGCTAAACAGAAATGCATCTGAAAGCTAGGAAAGCCCAAATCTTACTTGGTTATAGTGAAGAAATGACTTTTCATACCATAATTCTGATTTGACCACAGTCCTGGAAAAGGAAAAAAAAAAAAAAAAAAAACCCAAAACACTTTAATATGGCTCCAGAAGTGTTCTGCTACACCATCATCAAAGATAAAACCTTCAGCTTCAGTGATATGTAAATGAAGAGATGTTTGTAAAAAGGACTAACAAAGTTGTTCAAAGCATCTTTTAGTCTACTCTGCTCCCAAACAAACAATAAACTATCCAGATGCAGTGAGATTTGCTAACCCATAAACATTGCCAAATGGAGGAAGAAGATCAGAACCTTAATGAGTTTGGTCCCCTTTGAATTTCAGCTGATCAGGGTCACCAATAATTTTGACAGGCTCTAAAATAAGCACTTTCTCTCTTCAAAGTGCCTCGCAAACATCAACCAATTAATCCCTACAGCTCTCCTCTGAGGTAGGTAAGTAGGTATTGTCATCCCCATTTTACAGCTGGGTGAACACAGCCAGAAGGGTAAGTGATTTGCCAGGGGCCAGTGATGGAAGTGGGATTAAAACACAGGAGTGACTATGATTCCTTTTAGAGGACAGCACTTTTTTTTTGCTTCTCTCGTGACTTTTCTGTGCTGACTTTAGACATCTTGGCCTTGTGGCAATACTTGAAGGAAACAAAATAAATGCTTCTTGTTAAAAGCAAGGAACCATAAAGAAATCTGTCTTTTACACCAGTGTACATTAACACTTCTGTTGCCTTTTACTGATGTAAGCCTTCCCCTTTAATTTTGTTCTAACACTGAAGCACCATTCCTTCCACACAAGGATTTCTTTCTGCGCTAATGTAACATACTACCAATCAAATGGTACGTCCTGACTTTGTCATTTTTGCCTTCAAATGAGGGCAGCCTGCCAGAAGACAGGCAGACACTCTCCTTCCAGGATCAGGGCAACAGTTGGTGGGCTCACTCCACATTGGCTCAGGCAGGAATACACGGAGAAATGGAGACGGGGAGCTCCGAGAACCGAGAGCCATTAGCTGAAACCCAACTCCGACAAGCCCTTTGCGACTGTTGTAACAGGCATAAGATTGATCCCTTTCCCACTTCAGCAGAAGGATCAGATGAAAAAACAGTGGATATCCTTTTCCTCTCCATGTATACAACTTCAGGGCACTTGAAGACCCATTTGTCATGAAGTCAATCTGGTGTATGGTAATAAACACCTGAGTTTTGTAAGCAAAGCGCTTTTCATCTAGTGGCCAGCAAGCCTGCAATATGATTTCCCTGGAGTATTTTCAGATCAGAACAACCCACTACTCAAAGCAACATCTCACGAATCCTCAGCACACTTTCTGCTATTCTTTCAAAAGATACTTCCCTTCACTTTCAGAAGCCTTCCAGTACAGGCACTGACATGTACAGGGACAAACACTGAAAAAGTGAAAATTAATCACTCCCTACTACACAGTACAGCAATTTCAGCCATGTTTCTGGTTTTGCATCTCTAAGACACAGTCAACTATCTGTCTTGAAAGGATAGCTCCATTCATCTTAAAAAATAAAGAACAGTTCATTAATACATCACTGTAATTATTACAGTATGGTGGCATTTATCTATTGCATAAACCAAGGATTCTACCTCCTTTGTGTTAGTTGTCACCAAAAGACAAAGGTGCCATCAAACTTTTATTAGCTGGAAGTTTGCTTTGCTAAAGACACTTGTGAAGACTTCAAATTAAGTAAGTCCCTTAAAACAGTTTAATAAAATGCAATTTATTTTTCTGCTTGTATGGATACTGGATCTAGGGATCTAGAGAGTATTTTTCCCACTGGAAGGGCTTATTACAAACAATTTTGCTCTTGCATGAGCAGCACTTATGTCTCTTTTTAGAAGACAAAAAGTAGGTTAATGATTCACAACTTAGGGAATTGTTTTGTTGGTTTAGCAGTGTAAGAACACGTAAGATCTTGTATCTCAGAGGGCACACTTTCAGAAGGAAAAACAGATATTACATGGGTTAGGAAGTGTCCGATTTTCACAGTAATTTTGTGACCAGAAAAACATGTAATGCAAAACAAGCCTGAAAATTGCTATTTGCTAAATACATCTTTAAAAGATTTGTAGCTAACTCTCCAAATTACATGCTCTGCAGAAACAGTCCCCTTCTTTTATCACTTTGGAAATCATTAACTTGCCCCCGATGGTCCTCTGTGCAACAAAGGAAGTTTTCATATGGATTTTCAGATAGGAGAAACAAAAGGGATTGTAGATAACAAAACAGCAGTGTGAATGCTAGCTTCAGAGGACCTTCATCCAAACACATTTCAGTGACATCTCATCAGATAGGGCATCAATCCCCAAATTTACCACCACTCAGCACTTCCATGCTTCAGGGCCAAGCCATGGAACTAGGTTATTCCGTGCATTCCAGTATCTTGTTATCTATGAACGTAAATAACTGTCTGGGTCTCTGCCCTCTATGCCATTAATTAATGAAAACAATTTTCAGGTAATATCCTTTTCTGACACAGGCCTATCTCCACTGCAAAGCCGAGGTGTGATGATAACAGTTGCCTACTTGCACTGTAACTACATCTTCAGTTTCGTGCCTCAGTACCTCACGTGTCAATGCACTCCACGCTACCCCCATAATAAACAGCCAACCAGTCTTCAAATTGCTCCAGAGTTTGTGCACTTCAGTGTTTTGCTCATCCACAACAATTACTCACAAGTCACCTGCACTACAGGCATATTTTAATGCCCTGCACTGCATACACAGAGGAGCAGTGTCTGTGTCCCTCCCAGATGGACCTTCTCCATAACAATACATCTGCCACCATATGAATTTCTGGCAAGTAGGATCTATTCTTCCTAAAAGTTCACCTCCTCTGTTTGCAGCTCCACATCCCAATCTGTTTTTTCAGTACCTGTTCAACATGACTACTTCTGAAAAACTGGTTCAGTAGGCTGGTAAGCCACTTCAAAAGCATGTCTTTGCTGTTACCTGCACAGCAACTCCTGATGCCATCAGCTGAGTAACCCCCACAGGTGGGGGAGTGAAAGACAATTATGTAGAAGTGATCCCACCCATCCTCATATAAAAAACCCTCATTTCATTTTACTGCCTATTTGTCTGCCTGGTCATCTAACCTTGGGCTGCAGATTTCTGGGGGCAAGTATTTTCCCATTTGTATGTCTAGAAAGTAGCAAACATGTTGCAGGTTCTATGGATGATAAGGAACAAATAGCAATAATTATAATTTTGTCCCAATTTTTTTCAAAGGAGTTCGGAAGAGTAGAAATATTTCAAGTAAGGCTAGATTTAGTATTGTAAAATGTGGATTCAGAAGATATTTCCGGAGTTCTGGCATAGTACCCCTTATAAAATTTTCCAGACATAAACTCAAAGTAGATATTGAATTTTCTGAAGACTGCTCCGAGTTACAATCAATTAAAGTTTGCATTTAAAGCAACTTACATGCGATACTTCAGAGCTTGTAGCAAAATATGAATGACTATCAAATTATGATGTAGTTAAAGCACATAATGGCATTATGGGTCATACTTTGCATACCATATTTTTAACAAAAAGAAAGATAATCAGTGTTACTAATCAATCACAAGCATGAGAGTACTTAAAAAGTTCTAGAGCTATTAGGGGACCAGTAGGAGAGTAACTCCTGCCAAATACCTGCAAATAATCTTTACATCTAAAGCTGGCAGTTATCTCAGAGCATGTAAACTGGCAATGAGGGCCTTTAAGAATAAAACTGTTGACAAAGTTTCCCTTTATTCATCCCCTGAGACTGACAGACTAATCTGAGCATATGCTGTTACACTAAGAATGTCCCTCTCCCTCTTCTCTCCATTCCAAATTCCAACTATAAAGCATACAACCATACAGCTGAATCAATTATTCCCAATATAATTACCCAGTACGATGTGAGCTGTGAAATCATGGGAAAAAGGAAAACTTCTCCACAAATACATTACTTGCATGAATATCAACAGTCCTGAGACTCCAGAGATATCTGTGAAGGGGATTTGTGATTGTCTTTTACTGTTCTTTATATTTGAGTAAGTTTTCCCTTGCTAACCTATTTTATGACTATTTTGATCCTATAAACACAAATTTAGGTTTTCCTCTCATTTTGCAGACTATTCAACTCCTGGAAAGAGACCATTACTACAGATGCTCAGCCTTTACATTTAAAGAAGTAAATGCCCAGCGTGGAGACTGAGAAAGATGAGCAGTATTCTGATATTGGTGGGCAAATAAAGAACTCAGTGTTCACTGTTGTTAGATTACAAGACACTGAGCGTGCAGATCCATGCTTTTAAATAAAGGCTCAGCACCATTATTTTGACAACGTTTCATTTTCTTCCTGTTTCCTATCGTTTCCTTGTGGGTCCTTTCCAACTCAGGCCACTCTGTGACTGTCCCACTGCAGAGCTTTTAGGCGCGCTGACCCACCTGGGCACTGCACACGTGCTGCTGAAGCACCTGCAGCAAATCCCAAACTCTGGATGCCGGAGGAGCTCAGAACAACCCGCACGCAGCCCACAGAAGGTCTGCAGAACCCTCCAGCGAGCACCAACTATCCCCGTGCTCCCTGCTTCTCCCTGGACACTTCACGGCAAACTTCCCTATACGCTGCGCGGCTGTGCAGGAGCTCTCCTCCTCCCTCACGACCCCCGGCCCAGCAGCTCCGGGGCCGCCCCGAGGGGGGGCAGCGGGGCGGCGGTGCCCGGCGCCGCAGACAAAGCCCGGCCGGGCCCGCAGTGCCACCCAGCGGGGCGGAGCCGGGCGGGGCGGGGGTGGCGGGGATTTATAAGAGCTGCGTCCCGAGCGGGAGTGCGGTCGTGCGCTTGGTGCAGCTGCGCTCACGGCGCTTGGAGAGGTCGCAGCCGCCCGATGGCTCAGAGCACGGACAACGGCATGGACGGCCTGGATGTAAGTGCCGCGGGGAGCGGGGCCCTCGCCCCCAGCCGCGCTCGCCCATGTGCGCGCTGTTTGCAAACAGAGCGGCGGCGGCTCGGAACCGCTCCGCTCCGCGCGGGAGGAGGGCGGGAGGGAGCCGCGGAGATGCTCTCCCGAAGCGGTGGGGTCCGGAGCTGCCCCCCTGCAGCATGCGCGCTGCGGGACCCCCGGGCGCATCGGGTCCGCGCTGCGGGGGGTGCAGCGGAGCCCGCGCAGCCCGAGGGGCCGCACGTAGCCAGGTGGCACTCTCCCGCCTGCGTCGCCCTTGAGCGCGGTGCCCCGGACCGTTGGTGGTTTCCTGATGTGCTTTCATGCCCTCAGAATTTCGCTTCCTTTTTCCACCGCAGCCTCAGCTCGGCAGCGGCTCCGCGGCCGCCCGGGGCAGGAACAAAGGGCGGCAGCGCTGCCCGCTGCCCTCGGGCTGCCGCGCCCCGGCCCCCGCCCCGCGGGGCTGTCAGCCGCCGCTCGGGGGGGTCCTCGCCGGTCAGCCTGCGTTCTTACATCAGCCGAGGGGACTCTGCTTCTCTGTGGCCCTATCCTCTTACCGAGCAGGGACTTAGTAGCAGAACTACTGAGTGGAGTTTTTTCTATAGCTCCGTGCATCTCGCGCACCTGGGCTCGAGGTTCCTAGCGTGCATCCCGCGGAGCACTGAAGGGTCCCGAAGCATGAGGGGATGGCTGGGCTCCTCACGGAAAGACAAAGGAAGTTTTCCCTTAATTAGTTCTTGCTGCTTATCAAATAGCCAGCAAAATATAAATTATACTTGAACAGCATTTTTCTGTCTGGGTTTCAAAAAGTTTGCCTATTGGCAAGCTGCACATGGGACTCAACATGTTACACAGAGTGAGCTTTTCCAAAAGCACCAACATCTAATTGTACTTCTGTCTTCCTTTAGCTGTCCTCTGGCATACTCATTGAATTCCCTGACAATGGCACGGATGAGATTGGCTCAGGTGACTATGGGGACTACGGAGAGCCGTGCTTTCAGAATGAGAATGCTGATTTCAACCGGATCTTCTTGCCAACCATCTACTCCATCATCTTCCTAACGGGAATAATCGGGAATGGATTGGTTATAGTTGTTATGGGCTACCAGAAGAAGCAAAGAAGCATGACTGATAAATACAGGCTGCACCTCTCTGTGGCTGACCTCCTCTTCGTCATCACCTTGCCATTCTGGTCTGTGGATGCGGCCATAAGCTGGTACTTTGGGAATGTCCTGTGCAAGGCGGTTCATGTCATCTACACCGTCAACCTCTATAGCAGTGTCTTGATTTTGGCTTTCATAAGCTTAGATCGTTACCTGGCAATAGTCCACGCCACCAACAGCCAGCGACCACGAAAGCTGCTGGCTGAGAAGGTGGTGTACGTGGGTGTCTGGCTGCCAGCTGTGCTTCTGACAGTGCCCGATATCATCTTCGCTGGCACTAGTGAAGTAGAAGGAAAGTATCTGTGTGATCGCATATACCCTCATGAAAACTGGCTGATTTCTTTCAGATTCCAGCATATCTTGGTAGGACTTGTCTTGCCTGGTCTGATAATCCTGACTTGCTACTGTATCATCATATCTAAGCTGTCACATTCAAAAGGCCACCAGAAGCGCAAAGCCTTGAAGACAACAGTTATCCTCATCGTTGCCTTCTTTGCCTGCTGGCTGCCCTATTATATTGGCATCACCACAGACACATTCATCTTGCTTGGAGTCATCCGACATCGCTGCAGCTTGGACACGATCGTGCACAAATGGATCTCCATCACAGAAGCCCTAGCTTTCTTCCACTGCTGCCTGAATCCAATTCTGTACGCCTTCTTGGGTGCCAAATTCAAAACGTCAGCACAAAATGCCTTGACATCAGTTAGCAGAGGATCAAGCCTCAAGATCCTTTCAAAAAGCAAACGTGGGGGACATTCTTCTGTTTCTACAGAATCGGAGTCTTCAAGTTTCCACTCCAGCTAACGCTGCCCCTTGCCATCCTTTTATAAATAGACACTTTAAAAGTTGCTCAAGACTTCAGAAAAACAAGACTGACCATAATGTACAGATTTATTTTACAGTTGGAATTTTTTATTGCTTCTTTTAATCTCTGTGAAGTTTGACTTATTTATATAAAACTTTTGTATGGATAAACTGTCTAGGCAGGTCCTGTGGACAAGTGGTTAGTTCACAAAAGTTTGAGTGCTTGTTTGTTTGTATAGGTATGTGAACTAAACGCTTCTGGATTGTAGCAAGTGACTGTTAAAAGTTTAGAAAATATTTCTCTGTTGTTTATATGTAAATGTTTGCAATGTTGCTGTTAAATTTTGGCTGGATATTTTTTACCTTACTACAAATGTTTGGTTTACAATAGCTTAACTCTGCTGTAGAAATGGCACTTATAACCAAAGCTGCCTCTGTTACACGTTAGGGTTTGTTGGTTGTTTTTTTTTCCCTCCCCCATTCTCAGTAATTGATGGTTTAGAAACTTTTCTGTTCAAGGTAAATAAAAGTATATGACAAAAAGTTATTTTGAGTGGTATTTTTATTTCTGGTCAAATGTTTTCTCAGTGCTTATTGTGCATTGAGAATTGTAAATAAAATGCCCTTGAAAAATGGATAGGCGCTAGATGAATAGGGGGAAAGCGACTTTCAATACGTGCTGATTGTTCAGCTGACAGCTGTGAGTTCTAGATCATTTTTTCCACCAGCCTACATTTACTCCAGTTAGCATTATCTGTACAATGACTCAAACTATCATTTCAAGCAAAAAGCTTCTGAGGGCAAAATATCCATGAATGAAAACCAATCTGCTCAAGCAATTGCTGAGGTTGATAGCCTCTGAAGTGTGAAACTAAGACTACTGCATATGACTAACCTTCATGCCATGAACATAAAATCAATACTACACTTCTGCCTTGTGCTGTTCTAAACTTAGTTTCACATGCTCACAGTAATCAAAAGTAGTTGAATCCAAGTGATTTTAGAATTTGACATCGTTTGAACTAGAAATTTCTCACGTTATCTCCACTGTGGAAGGTGTTTTTTCTTCTACAGAGCTTTCCTGTCCCATCTACATCCAGGTTTTAAAAAACCTGAATGTGCAGTATTTTAAAAGATTTTTTTGGTATGAACCAGCCAGATGATGGGATTCCCAATAACTAATCTTAGTTCTCTAAGCTGGTCATACCTACATGTTAGTAGAGTACATTGGAAAGTAAAGAATATGCAAGAGGAAAGAGCCATTGAGAATATTTGTGTGTTCTTACACTAAAAACACAAACATGACTACTACTTATCTAAATAGTTAGCAGTTTGATGGTTTCTTGAAAAAGCAAAAAAAAATTCCTACTTGTCACATAGAACTTAAATGAAATCAGCAACATGGGTAGTTCAGTGACATTACTCAGAACGTGTTTTCATAAGCATGGGAACTTAATGTCCCACCATGTTCAACTGTATCTTCGATTGTAGGTTTTATTTCAGGTATTTTCATAAGTGGCAAGACCTTTCCGTTTTCATCTCCCCTGCTCTTCAGCCAGGAAGCTGCAGCATCTTGGCTGCATCCTGCACCCTTGCAGTGACTGGTAGTCATCTGATTTGGGGTGAGCTGACTCAGTTTGCTGAACCAGCACAAAACTAACCCGGCAGAAAAAAAATTCTAGCTGTTTAGAATTGAATCAGCTCAAGAAGGTGTCCAGCAGGCCCTAGAAAAGGGCAGGCCCCTGTAACCTGAAGCTAGGCACAAGGAGGAAAAAGTGAGGGAAAAAGAAGAGGAAGTGGGCATGCTGTTTAGTAACTAAACTTCTAGATCAATTTAGCTCTAATGTGCAACTTTACTCAGCGTAACAAACAAGAGGAAAAGAAGCATTCTCAGGAAAGAAAAGGCCTTGCTTTCATGACATTTGTCCTCACAGAGTTGAGAAATGAGGAAAACGTGACATAGGGGCAGAACTTCTTGAATGGTTTATTTTTGTTGTTCATTTGTGTGTTTTCTTAATTTAGTGAGCATTTCCCCGTGAAGAATTTGTTGTTCTAAATGATTCTGATTTCCACCCCAGCCCAATCAATCACTGCGACTTAATTGCACTTATAAAATACTTACTGGCTATCAACACATTGCTGCTTATTTGTTGAGGAAATGTTTAGAGCCCTCTAGCATTAACTTAGATTATTCCCATTATACTTCACTGTCAGCCAGCTGTTACCTCTAGCAGAGAGCTAGCAGGATGGGGGGGCAAGGCAGAGCAAGCCCAGCAGTCCATGTTACTGCCGAAGACCACTGAAAGGACACTTTAAACAAACAACAGAAAGCATTTGTGCAGAAAATAAACTAGCAAAATTAAAACGTAACCTGTGCCCCATAGGGATGAGACCTACACTAGTTTTATAAAACAGCTGTTGTTCTCAGGAAAATTGGTAAAACTATGGAAAGAAGGAAATCTTTAAAAAGATTGCTGGGGTTTTTGACTCCAGCAAAGAAAATGAGTCAAAAGCCACATATACTTATTTTTCAATGACATTATATATTGATAAATAGGAATATAGTGTTTAATAATACAGAAAATATTTGCAAATTGAACAAAGTTGTCATGAGAAACAAAAAATCGTGATTCCAATTCTGTCCTTTTATCTCCGAGTACATATCCGGTAAATTTCACTTAAAGCCACTGTACTACTCCTTCAAGTCTATCATGCTGGTAAAATACAATTTTTTTTCCTCTTAAAGCAAAACGACCTTTGAGCAGATTTTTATTGAGGCCGTTACTCTTTTTACATCTTTGTGAATCCAAAGTAGTTCTGATAAATAAATGTGTTTCTCAAAGTCTAAATTCAGTCACAGAGGTGAATAGGCCTAACTATGTAATTTATTCCTTGGACAAGTCCACACAAACAGAATTTTCCAAAGTTTCCAAGTCCTTTTTGCCATTTTTTCCCTTCTAGTATACCAAATAACCATATTGACTTATTCTTTAAAACATACAGAATGTGTAGTCTCAGCACCAACTTGGCACAAAATAATAGCACAACTAACTTTAAATACACAACTCCAGATAGAGAGGAGAAAACGGCCATGAGTGCAAATGAGTACTCATTACAAACCACCTAAAACGCTCTTGCAACTTTAAAAAGTTACATGGTAATTAAAAAGAAAAAAGTATGTACAAAGACAATGTATTTACAACCACTCTTTCTACAGAATTGAGAGTTTGTCTGCTCTGGTTGATGCAATGCCAACAGGAATGCCTGGACTAAAACACCTAATTCACCTAATGCTATAATGCACGCCTTGTAAGTGCCTAAGATTAGTCAGAAATCCTTTGGATCAGGCCACTCTAAACCACAAACAGAACATGTACATGAACTGACTTTTGCTTCATCTGAAATGCTGTTTAGAAGTAAAGTTAGACCACTGAAAGCAGTAGGATAAAATTACGCTATACCCCATTATCTGTATGGAGTACTTTCACTCCTCCTAATCAGGTTGTGCAGAGTCCACATTTGAGGAGCACGTGAGAAGGTAATGATGGTGTCAGAGCTAACGTATGCAGGCTGTACAGGGCTGTGAGTAGGTGGAGTTTGTTTCCTCTTGGCTAGCTGAATGACACAATCATTATAGAGGGGACTCAACTTCTATGCATGTACATAAATCAGACCAAAATCACCATGAAAATAAAAAGGAAGTAGCAGAAATACCGTGGAGTCGTTCATACAAATGAATGGTTTATCTTACGATGGTTGAGCTCTAGCTGGACAATGTACAAAGTGACCACCTCTAGATGTTTGCCTGAAAAGGCCATTTTTTATATTGTTTGGGAAAGGAAACAGCATGACGAGGAAGTACTTCCTCGATCCAGGCATGTCTCCAAAACCCCCAACAATGGAGCATTCTCATATTCTCATAGTGCTGAAACTTAGGAAACACTTAAGCAGATAGGGCACCAGAGTTTTTGCTCAGAGGATGCCACTCCCTCACTTTATGTTTTGAAAGAGCGATACAGAGCTTTTCACAGCCATAAATCACATGTCAATTGAAATTCCATGAGCACTGGGATTATTTCTTATGAAGAAGGCAGAAAATTCTTAAAATCTTCTCTTTATCCAACAAATCTTCTGTTATTGTTTTAATTTTCTCTGAGAATATTTAATCTTTAGCAGGATGAAGTTTACAAGCCATTTATTTTAACATCAACTCTGTTACTGTTTCCCCACTGTTCTTTCCTAGTACTAACAAGACAGAAGAAAACAATGCTATGCTTATTGGTTTTGAAATCAAATTTTGATAGTAGTTGATTATAAGCACACTTTGGGCTTATTTTATATAGAGATATAGAAATATATCTGCATATATATAACAATGTAGATAAGCATTATTTTCATTTGTTGATACAGATGATCCAGGCTTCAGCAAAGCTACTGCTGACTTCAGAGAAGTCAGGACTCATTGCAGATATAGCAGATATTCATTAAAATGACTCCTTTCTTAAAAGGGCAGAAGGCTATAGTGACAAAAGCCCATTGAATTCAGAGGGCAGGCCACTTAAGGAATTATGCTTCTTTAAGTGCATGCCCTTCTAGTCCAAATCAGTTACAAATGAAGATTATGAGTTCCTCTGATTTCAGCTGCAGTCAGAGAACTATAAGAAATTAGATCTTTCAGTATAGAGCAGGTGGAACTGATCTGGTGAACATAACAGAAATAAATTTTCAGCAAAATGGTTTCCTCTTACTGGAAGCATGCAAGTTTGCATACCCAGCTATCAACAGTCTGACATTAATTTGTCTTTAGTGGCGTAACGTTTGAAATAAATAGGTCCCGTTTGAAATATCCTTATCTTTTGGAATTCAGACCAGAACAGATTCTCACCATGCAAACATGTCAAACTGAGTAGAAATTATGAGGGATTTTTTTAAGCAATACATTGTGAAGGGTTCTTTGGCTTTTTTGTTTTGGGGAGTCTTGCAGTTGATGCTGCCTTTTGTTTCTATCTTCTTCTCACAACTTCTATCCTACTTGGCTTTCCCTTTAAAAATATAACTTCATAGAATTTGCAACAGTTCCATTCTGTTAGGACTACATACAGTAACCTGGACAAGTAAGAAAAAGAGAAACTGTTAAAAGAAAAGAAAATGCAGCCTTCACAACAGATTGTCTCCTCTCACTTGCATTTCCCTTCCAACATCTGCTTTGCTTTAGCCAAAAGATAAATTACTTCTATATCACATGCAAAGTTTAAACTCAAAGGCTAGTTTTATTCTTCAGTTCCCTAAAGTGCAAATACAGCACACATTTGTTTACCTCCTCGATTCCCATTCAGCACTCCTATGCTGGCAGATCTTCCCAATGTGAGGTCTGCATGAGAAGGGCTGAGGGGCCCCTTACGTGTGTGTCAGTGTCATCACTGATGCCAGCACAGAGCACAGCTACACGAACACCAGCTGTCCCTGAATTTGCTCTCCCTACTGATATGCTCAGCAAGGCTGCAATAAGGCTGGACCGCAATAATAATTACTGGCAAAATTCCTAACATTATCAGCTGGCCAAAGGTGAGCATAACAGTCCTCAAGAGCCACCGTACAAAATAAACCTGAAAATTCAAACAAGACCTTTAACTCTCCTCTCCCAGCTGCTCAACCTCTTCCTGGACATTCTGCCTGTCACCATTTTTATGTCTACTCCTCTTCTTCAGCCCCCTTTTAGGCTAATATTTGCTCTCTTTTTATTGGGGAAAATATCTAGTATTTAAGCTATCTTAAAAAACACATTCTGCCAAGTCAGTCGACATGAGATCACCAAAGTGAGAAATGTTGCTATGTTCAATAGCAGAAGACCAGACAGGCCTCAGTTTCAACTCTGTCTCTAAAATATGTGGACAGCAAGAGAATAATTCTGATTTTTAATAGGCATATTTTAGTGTGACAGCAATAGATATGTCATGTCAAAATTGGGTTCCCTGCAAGCCTGCAATCATACATCTATCATACAAGTGTTAAGTGCGCTGTTGGAACTCAATACAGGAATGTATCAGTAAGAGAAGCTAGAGTCTCTAACATGAGCAAGAGAGAAGGGATTATTGTACAAGTGCATGGTTTTGTGTTAAATTTAATTCGACAGCAAAGTAGACTTAATTGCATTCCTGCCATCCCATTCCCATACTTTTGACTACCTTCCTTTTCACGGCCTTCAGATCAGTCCTGCCTCCACACCCCTTGCTTGCTGGCTTTTTCCTACACCCCACAGCAGTGATCCACCTGGCTGAATTTTCTCTGACAGTGCTGTGCTGCATGGACCTGGGCCCTAATGATGCACCGACACATGGCAACTGAGCTAATTCGATAGCAAGTGGGGCCAAAGAGGATATTCTCACACCTCACAGTCCTTTACTCTTGCCCTCAACCCCTGCTGCTCATGTGACTCCTTGGCAAGCCAGTTCAGCTCCTGAACACTGAGTTTCACAGGAATTTGAAGCAATCTAATAGCTTGCTCTGCTGGGAAGCTCTCCAAACTCCCGTACTGCCTTTGTCTCTAATCCTTTCATTTCATATCTTCAGTACTCTCCCATTCTTAGTCCTGTGAACCTGTATCCTAATGTATCAGTGTCAGTCACACCTTCTGAACAGATTTAATTGACTAGATAGAATCTAATTTTTTTTCTAATTTACTTTATGCTGTTTGAATGAAGTTAACTCACAAAGAGGTTGACTACATTCAAGATAGAAAAAGTAAGCAGTCGGACACATGGCTCAGCAAAGAAAGAAGTGGTAACAGTCTTTTTTTTATTTTATTTCAGCAGCAAGGAGCTCTTGACTGTGTTTTGTTAAGCCCTCCAGCCATAGAAAATGAACAGGCAAGATAAAGTGAATAGATTTCTGCCCTTGTAGTAAACTGAATGGGCTCACTAAGTAGACAAAAGCCAGAGCATTTGCAAGAACAAGGGGGTAACAAGGCACCTGGGGGAAGTGGGACCTGTCCTTTGGGGGCAGCTGTTAGACTGGTTTAGCTATCTTGCCAAAACCTCCCTGAGTAAACAGCCAAACTGTTAAACACCAAACAGCTCTCAGGTAGAGGGGAAGAGGTTGAAAAAGTATGGAGAGAATGAGATGCCCCTCTTTAAGGGACACGACCCTGCTTCCTCTGTAACCAAAACATGGTTACCTTTTGACTACGTGACAGCGGCCCTGCAAAGGACTTTTCCCTGGAAAAAGGCTCAAATATGGGATCTTGAAATAGCAGTATTTTAAACTAAATAGATCTGTAGTAGTGACTAATAATGTTCTTGATAACTTGTATTGCTCATCGGATTGTACGTAACTTAGCACAAGCTTTGCATTCACATATAGCCCACGGGTCTGTCTGAATATGATATATGTTCATATGCTTCTTAAAAGCACATTCATTAAAACGTAGAGAGCTGGTCTCCCATTTAACAACAACTGAATTTCAGCAGGGCTTCCTATTAAGAAAAATGTCAAGAACTTGCCTTAAGGATAATGCTGTGACCCTACCTATTGATCAAGGAAAGAAACTGCCTCTTGGTATGAAACATACTCAGGGAAAAAAGATTAAAACCCTGCCATAAACCCAAACTTAGTTTCACAGAAGAAATGCAGTCAGCCTGGTTATGTTGAATCCAAACTAAATATGCTCAGGCTGTATGGTGTGACTATGTGGAGCATTATGGCCCTCCTACTACTCCGCAACGAAGGGGAGAGCCTGCTAACTGTGGGAATATTCAGTACAGCGTACACCAGCCTAACTACAGTGAGCTCGGAGAATACAAAACCTGCAGAGCCATGAATCCTTGAACCTACACACACTTGCTTCTTCCTACAATCTAATGTTGAAGGGGTATTAAGAAACTTCACTCCATTCATTGAGCACTTTGTGGACACTCCCTAATAAAATCTGTGACAGACGAAAGATGCAAGAGCCTTTGCCTGTGATATTTAAGAACCACTCTGCTGCCCAGGTGTTTGAAAGAGATCTGTTCATCCATTCAGCAGTTTCAGTAACAGTTAGAATTCAGAACAAAGACTTGTCTCTCACTCTAGAATACTTTCAGTTTCTAAAGCTAAACCACTCTAAAATTCTCTTCCTAGTACCGCACACTTCACTCAACAGGTACTCTTTCAGCTGCCTGCCAAAGAGAGACCCATTAAGCCCTCTAAACACCCCCAGCCTGATGCGTCATTTTAGATAAATTTACTTAAAACCTCTAACAAAAAACATTCAAACAAGTGATTAACCCACCCATCCTTCTACTTATCACCATCCACCTTCAGCTCTGTTCCAATAAACTGCTCGAAAATGATTAGGGACATTTTCACAAACTACTGATAATTACCAGCAGGCAGCATTTACAAATAAAACCAATGCAGGTAGCCAGTAATCCCTTCTATTGCTAAAAATCTTCAATGGGGACAGTTGCTGCATGCAACCTTTTAAGTGCTGCCACTTGATTTTTAAGAAGAAATTATGTAATTGTATTTTACCTGCTCAGAATCTATCTTTAGTCAGAAATAACAGCATTATTTAAAACCTTGTTAACATGCCAGCATCATGTGCAGACATCTGTTTCCCTATACACCAGCATATAGAACCATAAAAATACACCAATGCAATTTCTTTTATTTACTGAAACAAAAATGGCAATTAGTTCCATCTAAAGAAACTGAACCTATTCCTGTGCTTTACAATTTTTAAGATCATTCGCTTTTGCTCATCAGGAGAGCCAACCATCATCAACTCACTTGGCTTCTCCAGCTCCTGGCAATATAGGCTGTGGCTTTACCACACAGACTGTGGTAAATCCAGGCTACTGCAATTCATGAATTCAGGATCCTCTTCCTATTAAATACATGGAACAGACATTTAAAACACGGATTTACAAAAGCCATTGTGCAGAGAAGGGCACGGCCTAAACTTAGAAATGGTGAATGCTGGAGAAAATGATGAGGCACAAGCCATATCCTGCAGGTAACATGAGAGTACATCCACATGAAGTTGAACACAACACTGAAATGCTGAGGTTATGGTGAGTTGATGGTGTTATGTTTGGAGATATTAACTAAGTCCAGACATTAACAGAGCCAGAGGAGCAGCTGTGATTATCTGTCCCTTCATCCATCCTGAGCATCTTGACCATTGGGCTATAGCATGAGTGAATCTCCAAGTCGGCATTTCTTTAAGCATAGTTAAAACATTTCACAGGACTCTGAAGAGAAAAGCACCCCACCAAACACAGCAGTGATGAGGCACCCCTCCAGGAGAGAGCAGCTGCCTCCCACTGCAAAGAAGCCTCAGCATTTGCACCTCAGTCTCTTGACAAAGGACATTATGCAAGAGGGCACCTCCTCCTGTTCTTCAACATTGTGCATAGGATTAAGGGTGCATTTAAAAAAGCACCTATAGGAGCAAGCACTGTTTGCTGAAACAAACTGGGAAGTGCTTTATGACTTCTGCTGGGGCTTCTGCAGATCGACTTTGCCAATGAGCATTATCAGCTCTGAAACAGTTCTGTCCGTAGACAGCAGCCGATGTTTAGGTACTCATGCCTGCTACAATTCAACAAGAGCTTTCCAAGATATATGTTTAAAGCATCCAATTTGTGGAGATCTCTCGTAAATCTAGCTGCCAGTAAATGAAGTCTAGCCCACTGCAGAACTTCCACACATTAACAAAATAGAGCCGCAGATGATATTCTTACACCAGTAAATCAAGATGTACACCAGAAATAAAATAGCCACGATGTTTTCCTCCCTTCATTTTCTACAAAACTCCATGGGCAAACAGGCAGCTGATTCTAACAGGCTCCTCAGCCACAGAGGTACATTTAATCCTGAATCAGCAAAACCTGATAATTCTCAGCTGCTCAAAATGGAATTATTTTCTGTTGACTGGACTTAATCCACCCAAAGGTCAGTAGGAATAAAAAAAATGCTGTCAGCTCAGGAGGTAATGACATATCCTACCTCTGTAAGCCTATAATTTCTTCAGATATCTGCGAGGTCATGTCAATCCTAATGTCTCCCAGTTTTGTGAATGCAGCCATAAGCCTCTTTAAAATCAAATTACAAATGATTATTACAACTCTAAATCAAGGGAAAGGCCCACCACTTTCTCTAATTGGAAAGAGTAATTTAATTATAACTCTTTTATATCCAGATGCTTTGTATTTGTTCTATTACATTACAATAAATGCTCAGGGTTTATGGAAAAGAAATAGTTAATTGTTTATGACTTGGAAAGGATGAGAAATCAGATCATGTGCTGACTGAGCCATGCTTCTGTTGTTGGTCTTGAACTGCAGGTACCTTCCTACATAGGGTGTGACGATTTTGCTTCTAATTTAAAATAGCTGAGAAGACTGTAACTAGATAGCTTATACCGCTCTAACATTTTTGAAAGATCTCATTTCACCCCACATAGGAAATTAATAACCCATCTAAAGTAAAAAGCTAATGATTCAAATCAGTAGACACAAAGTGAAAATGGTTAATGTCCTCAACATTCCAATGAGATTTTATACTGAATTAACATAAATTGACATCGCCTTCAAAGTGAATCTTGTCAACTAGCTCACCTTGGCTTATTAAAATGACTGCTGTATATAAATGATTTTTGTCAAAAATAAGTAGCTTTCCAAATATTAAATGAGCCAAATGTATAGTCTGTGCAGACTTAACAAATCCAGTGCTTAATTATTTATTAGATATCAAATGTTTAACATCTGTGTAAGAAGGCCAACATATGTTAGGACCTTTGACTGATATACAAAAACTGTCTGCTGAGTTAGGAATCTCTCTGTAAATTAATTAGATAAACATGAATATAGTATGAATATTCTTTTAAGTCTTTTCTTCCTTAGAGATACTTTCTTTTACAAAGAACACAGGACTCAATGTATGAAGGAATCTTTTTCCCCTTTGAATTAACAATGTTGCGTTTTATGCCGCCTTAACTTTCCAGCAGATGGCTTTTGCAGTTAATGGTTTCACAGTCTGAAGGTTGGTTCTTCACTCGAGACTCCATGAATATTACAGAAAGCTAAACAAGTAGAGCTACCTAGATTTTGTTCCATTGGTATAAATTTTTCAGGCAAGGCCTTAAGTAAGAACATTCTTCTGGAAAGATATACTTTTTTCCCCTCAGTTATACACACAAGCACAGAGACAATATGCACACAAATCCAATTGATTATCCTTTGGATCATAACCTTACATTTTGATAGAAAAACTTGAATCTTATTTATCTCCTTGCCCGCACTCTTAATTTGGAACCCAAAATCTACCTCTCCAGCTGTTCACCATTCCACTGTGCAATAAAACATCGCTTTCTCCAACACCCTCTAGAGCATGCTACCTACATGGGAGTATTTCTTTTTCTCAGCTAGATATGAAATGTACCATTTTATCAAGATAAAGGGAAGGGTCACAGCTGCTCTCCTAGTCAAAGTGCACAGTCTTCCCTCCACAACATTATTTTTTCTTCTAGAGAGCTTTCAGTAGAGATCCACGAGGTTGGTGATTTAAGGTAGGACTTTGCAATAGGAAAGGAGTAGCTTATCGGCAAGCATGCAAGGTTGTACACTGTGCCTATTCTCACTCCTGAAAAGATAAAATCTTCTTTCAAATAAGGCTGCATGTAGCAGCATATCCAAGGCAACTAGAGAAGCAGACCTGTGCCAAGTGCATCAAATAGTGTCCTTTGCCTGAGTAGGGCCCATAGTGACATGCATGCAAAAGAACTCTTGCTTTTTCAAAAAAGCAATCCTGAATAAAAACTCTTCTCATTCAAGATAGAGGCCTTAAGGAACATCCTGCATGTTAACAAACATCTTCAGATAATGCCTAGTTTGATGCTCATTTCCTAGTTATTCACAGACTCTCTTAAAAGGAGCTCTTTCACTCCTGCAGCTTAGCCTAAGGAAATCCTGCAAGAACAATGTGTGACTGAAATACACACAGGTTTCCCAAATGGTAGCAAGACCCCTTGATGCTGCTTCACATAGCACCAAGACAGCAAGTTATAATACAAGCTAAACAAGAAAGAGTCTTGTTTGTATAGGATTGATTTGGATTCAAGCTTTTTTCCTTTCAAATTGTAGTATATTATGCAAAGTGTCCTTCAGTGAAGATATTTTGCTGCCAAACTGCATTACCTTTCCTCAAGCACATCAGTAGTCAGAATTTCATAACCACCTATGCAATGGCTTACTCTCTAAAGAAGTATTCCCACAGCAGTCACTCTTAGCAATTTAGTCTGTAATCTCCTTTCAGACCCTGGAGGTTCAGTAATAGAAGAATATTCTATTTCCAAAATCAGGTACCATGGCAGTGACACAGTTATTGATTAAGGTTAATTTTCTGCTGTAGAAGATGCCTGATTTGATGCACCTGGTGTCTGTACAACCTACATTTACAGAACATGTGCACCTCTGAGGACATTACAAGCTTCCTGGGACTACCTCTGTAAACAAGGGGAAATCTATAGGATCCCTACATTACCCATCTTTCCTGCTGAGCTTATCAACAGGGTATAATTGATTCCAGGATATGGCTATCTTTCAATTGTACAATAGATTTAGATAATCTATTTCAAGACAGTTAACACCCAACAGATGGCTCTCAACTGTTTCCAAGACAGATAGATTACTTTTAGACCTCAAAGAGAAATAGCTCTTTATCCCATTGCAACATTTCTGAGGGAAACATCTTGCTTTTTCTTCTTCACTCCTGCAGCATTCTCTGCTGTCTTCTCTAGTCACAGTGTAATTAAAGCTGCTGCCAGTACTTTCTCTAGTGAAAGCATCCTTGATAAGTTTATGCTATTACTTCTCTTATTGCCCTTACTGCACAGTGTTTCCTCAAAGACAAAACAATTTTTTTTTTTGTATTTATGCATCACACAGCACAACTTATGTGCTAGCAGATGTACCTCGTTATGATCCCTTCTGGGGAAGACAGATACTCATCAGTGAAGTAACTTGAAAAACACCTTCAAGTCTAGATTTCTTTTCCTATTTTATGAAAATACCTTATTTTTCTGTTGAAATGCTTACATCATATGGTTCTAGGAAAGTTGTATTTTGGCTGAAACAAAGACAGGAAGTAGAGCATGCCTAATAGGCATGCTAAAGAGATGCATTGAAATAAAATGTTACATTTTCAGCAACAAAAAATATTTTTGAATGATACTAACGTCAGCCACAAAGAAATGAAAAACAGTAGTCCATCCAGTAACTCATTTCAGTTGTTTCATATACAGGCATATACCATTGTCAGATATGATATATCAGACGTGACATATCGTTTAGAAGTACCAGAAAGGTATATTGAAGATCGCATAAATAGATCCTACTATAACTTTTTTTCCTTTAACATCATAAATAATTACACTTTTGAGACAGAACAGCGGGGTCCAGTGGAAGCACCACTTTCCTGCAATCTCAGAAAAGGCAGAGCTAAGGTACCATGCTTCTCTCTAGCAAATGGAATACTCAGTTATCTCAGTTACTGTAATCTCAGTCATCCTCTTAAACAGAAGCGAAGAACATTAGACTTGTACTGTATTCAAATATCTGCTACAATCAGCAGACTCCCACTGGGTAGGTTTTAATCAGGATGCATACATGGTCTCTGGCTTTCTCCAGTCTTTCCTACTGCTACCACAGATACCTCAGTAATTATTTTTTTCTTTCAGTTAGTCGGGGCTTTTCAGAAGAGTCATTACAGTGGGCCCTGTGTGGTTTAAGTGATGTGCTGAGCAAGAGTGATGTATTGCAAAGTGAAGTATTGGGCTGGAAAATGAAAACAATGAGTTATTCAGAAAACAGCACTATACCACATTTGCTCTTTGCCTTCTTATACATAGAAATGCTTTTGACCAAGTTTGCTCAAATGTTAAGGTACACGCAACTTTAAACTTGGCTTCAGAATCTAACATCTCCAGTTATATATACAAAAAAAGCAAAGCTCATTTACCCATCAGGCACTTCAAAGCACGTCTTCAGATGTTGTTGCTGTTGTTTTTTTGTATAGTTGAGCTGTTTGTCTTAAGAGAAAAAAAAAGTGGCATCTGTATGTAATTTCCATGCTCACTTGGCAACACTACCTCCTTTTGATGACAGTCTGAACTGTTTCCCTTTCTTCTTCTAGTCACTCCAGCTGCAGAACCCAGATGTTAAACTCAGGAATGTATTTTCTCCGAGCAGTGATATCTGATTCGGTTGTTGGCACCTCTGCTGTTGGCTATTCTGAAGTTGCCTGTGTGCAGCTTCAGAAGTTTAGCTTATAGATTAGAAGTTTTCTGCAGTTTAAAACCTTTTCAGTTGCCTTAGTTATGGGAACAGAATATTGTGTATTTATTAAACAGATTCCATTATTTACTATATTTGTTTCACGATAACTATCATGCATCTTTAACCAGAAACTGGGAGGCAAGAGGAAAGCTTCCAGAACTACTAATGAGACATCAAAAGTAGTTGCTTACTTTTGATAACTGATCCAAAAGAAGAAGTGGTAAATATCAAGCAATCGAAGCCTGAATGTTGAGAGTAAAGAGGTTAGGAAGAAAGGTAAAGGTGAAAAAAGAAATGGATTAAAAAGGAATGAACAGCAAGAGATGGAGAGTGAATAAATTATGTTAAAAATAGTCTAAAAACATTTTGCCACATCTCTAAAAAGTGAGGTTCCTTTAAAAATAAAAAAGGGAAAACGTTCTTTCCAATTAGTTATTTTCTTTCTCCTAGCCTCATGCTGCAACTTACATACTGGTCGTGAGTACCAAATGAGTCAAGCATCCTCTCAGAAGTACCGGACAGCACCTGTGTGCTCACTCTGCTGCAGTCTATGTGACAAATTCATTGTCTTGTGAACAGATCCCTTAAAGAAAGCACATCCTCCCCCATATTAATTCTCTTGAGTAATAAATTTAATTTGGGAACAGCTTCTATCTTACATAAATATTACCAGTTGCTTTAAATTGAGATGTATGTACAGTCACAAGAACAGCTTATGAAGACAAAAGAAGACAATATGCCATCCCTGTGGCATTGATTGACAAACTGCTTGCTCAAGAAGCTAACCAGGGTTAGGCTAAAGGAGCTAGCTCAGGGCTGAGAGAAGGGAGGATAATGGCTAATGCCAATAATTAGGTAAAGAAATGGTAAGTGGTGAGCAACCGGTCAGGCAGATAGATAGAGTGCAGTGTTTGGAGATAAGAGAATGCTACTTAGCAACATGCATATTATCAGCTCACCTGATCTCCACTTCAGAATATCTGATGGAAATTGAACCCTGAAGTGATAAACTGCCCATAATTCATGTTCTATAAACTAAGGAACTACGACCAAAAGTTTAAAGATTCAAATTTTGAAAATGCAACTTGATCCAGAGTTTGAGTGCCAAGTTTGAGATACATATGGCCTGTTCTCTAGCAGTATTCACTGTTTCTATAGAATAAATAAGCGCTGCAAGGGCTCAGGTTGCTATGGGCTCTGCCATTTCCTAACATCTACAGTGTCTCAAATTACGCATGGAAAAAATGTAAACATTCTGAAAACTTAAAGCTTTGGTAACATTCTAGATTAAGGAGAGAGAGAGAGAGAGAGAGAGAGAACTAGCTTAAAATCCAACAATACATTTTTGTTTTTAAAACAGAATTCAGCCATTTACTCAATGAGTAGATTACATTTATTCTGCTGTTCAGTCTAGCAAGATGCCAACACCATGCTTCCTATACATCACATATGTTTATGTGCACCACAGCTGTGGAACAAATGCTCTATGACGAACAACAAAATATACAGGAGTTCTCAGCATCTAGATAGATGGAAATTTTGCAATATAAAGACGATAAATGAGAAAATACATCATCAGGATGACAAAACCTAGAAGCCACCAGATTCAAGACCAACACAAGGAGGTATTGCTTCATACAATATAGTTAATCTGTAGAACTAAAATGCTGTTAAGTTTATAAGCATGCAACAAGTGATATCACTCATGGGAGAATATTCAGCATAGGCAGTTAAATCCAAAGAGGCCATATATGGCTCAAGAAGTTCCTGGTCTGAAAATCTATGGAGGCTGGAAGAGCACAGAGGAAATATCACTATATACTTACTGTTGTCTTACACTCTTTCCTGTACTCTGATGCTAGCAAGTGGCAAGACCAAGATGATGAGTCACTGGCTTAGATAAAATTTTGGTCTGAGGCAGTGAAGTTGTTCTTATGTTCAGGTTTTGTTTCGAGAAGTCTTACTGAAACCAGAGGGATGTCTAAATTTACATGTTACAGTTCTGATCACCCAGCATATTGTAGGAACAAGCAGGAGGAAAACTGACTTACTGGAAGAAAGGTACTGAAAGCGTACAATATTGTAAATCCAAAACAAAAGAGCTTCATGAAACCAGATAGTGCAAGTAAAAAATAAAGAATGAGCAACAAACAATGAGTTTGTGAGTTCTGTGAGAGAGGATGAAACAATTTCATGAGAAAACACAAAGTGGGAAAACTGTTCTGCCTCAGATTTGGCACTAGTTGGAAAGCTAATGAAGCTGAGACTGATGGAAGAATGCTTTTCTTCAGTGAGACTGTGACATGGCTGCTGCCCTCCCATCCTTTGGTCAATAGGAGTCAGATTTTTTATTATTTGGACTGTTCAGATGCAGCAACCGTCTCACTTTCAGCACCAATGATTTCAGAAGTGTCCAGATATGTACCCTCAATCACCAGTCATGTCTAAAAATGTATTCTCAACAATTTGGAAGCATGCAGAAACCACAATTACAAATCACAGCTGATACTAATACAGTCTATGGGAGCATGCAGTGTCCATAGCTAAGAGCACAGGGATGACAACAGGCAGACTACTCATCAAGAGGAAGAATCCATAGGGAAAAGACCAGTATGAAAGAATAAATTCCAGTGCTTAGGTCCTAAAGGTGAAAACAAAGCACAACATGAAGAGTAATGGCAACCAGGCATACAGAGAGACAAGACATTTTACATCAGGAGAAAATGTACTACAGTCTTCAGTCATGACAGGTACATTATATTTCCTGCAAAAATATTTTACTTCAGCAGCATGAAAAATTCTAGTTATAGGTTTTCCTACATTTTTTTCTGAACTTATTCAGATTAAGCGCTGTTAGAGTTTGTGAGCAAGGTGTTAGAAACAATCAGTTACACTTGTAAGTGTGAAAGCTGAAGTTGTTAGCATGTAAACGGAAGAAGGAAAACATGACTTTAATTAGCTATTTTGCAGATAAAAGTCAAATTTGTCACACCTTATCACAAATAGATTAGAGATAGCACACAAACAAAGGCAATGAGCTTAGAAGTGCTAAGGACATTATCGCATTCTTCCATTTACAATCATTTTTGAATACAAGATTTCATACAAGTGGGACAAAGCAAAAAAACAAACAAGCTTCTCTGTTTGTATGTAAGCAAGCCAGCTTGTCTATGAGCTCAGCATCCTGCACCCCAGCCTGTAGTAACTGGAATTTATTTCCTCCTACATCTGCTGCCCAAATAATTTTTCAGATTGTTTGTATAAAAAGCAGGTGTTCAAAACAGCAGAGTCCCTTTTTTTGCCTGCGTAACACCAGGAGATCATGCTTAGATACGATCACAGTCGTACCATCCAGAGGACCATCAGGCTGAACTGAAGATACAAGGGGCATTCTCCCAAAGACAGTCTGTGTTTGCCACAGAAGAGTGGCTCTTTTCAATCCCGAAGACACTACATTCAGGGTTGTCTTAGCTTCTAACAGAAGTTACTTCTCTCAGTGTCTGGTATGAAGCTACGTTTTGTTCCCAGAAGAGAAACAAAACTGATAACACCTGGCAGCGTTGAACACAGCCAAGGACATATTTTGTTCCTCAGTGAAGCAGTTAGAAGGCATAAGGAGACAGGAAATGGGAGGGGACAGGACCGGGGCAGCTGACCCAAACTGACCAAAGGGATATTCCATACCATATGACATCATGTAATATAAGGAAGGGAAGTGAGCTGGGAGGACCCGTTTGCTTGGGGATTGGCTAAGCATTGGTCACGGTCGGTGAGCGATTGCTTTGTACAATCACTTGTTTTGTATATAATTATCATTACTGTTATTGTACTCTACTTTCCTCTTTCCGTTAGTAAATAGTTTTTATCTCAACCCCCGAGTTCTACCTTATTTCTCGATTCTCTCCCCCATCCCAGCTGGGAGGAGGTGGGGGGTGAGCGAAAGGCTGTGTGGGGTTTCCAGGCCTGCCAGCTGCAACCAGAACAGGGTATCTACAAATCCTGGAAGAGGACTCAGAGTTGTTCCACGGCTCTCTTTTGTAATTCGTTGGACTTCAGCAGCACAGGTTGTACAATAATGTCTCTGGGATTCTTCACAGTACAGCCAAAGCATCCTCATAGTGAGCAAGTCAGCTGCAATAAGAGAATATTTACAGGCAAAGAGGGGATCATGCTATTTTTGTGTTGTTGTAAAATGCATCAGTATCACCTTTTGCCAATACTATAACTCCCAGTAAAAATGAGAAAGGTATTACATATTTCATAAGCTTGTGTATAGACTGCTCTGCTCAGGAGACTTGAAACCTTGTGTCATAAACTGTCCTGGCAAATACCAATGCCAAAAGAAGTGTCTACAACCGATGACCTAGACAACAAACAAAGGCAAAAGAACATTCCATTGCTATGTGGGTTCCTCCACCATCTAATAAAAAATTTGACTCTTAGAGACCTTGTGCTTGCTATGTCCAGTGAAGATGCACAGCTCAAAGTCATATTTGTATTCTCAGAATGAAAATTTTCAAGGGAAGGAAATGGTTTCCAAAGCTAAGCAGGTCTTCTGTGATATGACAGGACAAGCCTCCACCTTTTGCAGGACAGATCCTTACATTTAGATTTGATTCCAGGCACATCAGATCTGTTGCTATGTTGCATCATGGTCTGCACTTCAGAGGAGAGATATATTGACCACAAGTTGAAAAAGAGCAAAATAGACTGTGGAGCCTGTCAAACACTTGACCTGCCAGCTACCAAGATAAGCATAGAAAATGACTTGGTATGAGCAACTGCCACTGCAAGAACCTTTGATATTGACTCTTGGGGTAATGGGAAGATTAAACTTCACAATCCTGTACAAACAGCAATACTAGATGGCAACAAAGTGAAGAAATTTCCTATGAAGTTGATTATAATATGGAAGCAAGTTAAGAGAGAAAAGTGACTTTACCCTTTGAAATAATGACATTGGTGGCCAACATCACCATCCTGAACCTGAATGTGATTATAAAAGAATTCAACTAAAGCCTAAGATGGCTCCCTGGCCTCGTTTCTTCTTTTGATACTAGAAAAGAAATACTTCTAAACTCCTTTTCTTTGACACAAAAGAAGATGTTCTGTAGCTCCTAGCTTGTATGAGCAGCTACTTTACTTGGAAGGTCTGCTGTGAGGGCAACAGCTGGGGGGTGTACAGCTTCAAGTCAATTAGCGGAAAAGGGGGCTACATTTTAATTGTGTTACATGAGGCGAACAACATCTCAGGAGCAGAAAATGTCCTTTCAAAATTACATAAAGGTATGGAATCTGAACAGTCACGGGATTGTCCTAGTAAAAGCAGTTACACATGAGAAACTGAGTGGGAAGAGCAAAATGGGGAAGGTAAAAAATACTTCAGCGCAAAGCTACAATTAGAAGAATGGAAACAAACGGAAGTGCCCAAAAGGGCAACATCACTATCACAGCAAGTAGAAGAGAGACCAAAAAACCCAATAAAACAAAACCCAACAGTATTTTTTCTTAACTTCTTTTTTCTTATTATAATCTTGGAAAAGATTACCCAAACACTTTTTCCACTGACAGCCCAGATATAATTAGACAGTCTACTAAAACTGATATGTGAAAATACAAGACTTTCTTCCCCTCTCAGCAACTTCTTCCAGCCAAGAATACCCACACTGAGGAAGGAGCACTGCATATTGCTAATATGCACAGATTCCATGTCTGACTATTTATTTCAGTCACTAATTTAGAACAGTAAAGAGATTTACATTTCTGTAACTTCAACACTGAACTTGAAATGCCACATAATTCATTACATGCTATTTGATTTTTTTTTTTTTTTTTGCAGTACATTTTCCTCAAACAGTCAAAAATCTACATAAGGATAATAAGGATATACCCCATGCAGAAAGGAGTTTTTAGTTCAAAACTCAATATAAGCCAGTCTAGGAAAAAGAAATTCATCATTCTTTAAATGAAAATGCAATGTTTAGGACCATTGACGTGTTTAGTTTCATTTCTTTATGAGAACAAATGGAAGTACAGGAAATTCCGTGTAACCATAACCACGTGTAACCATAGTAATTTTTTTTCCCCCCTGTGAAGTTGGTTGAAAGATGGAACAGGCTGCCCACGGAAGTTGTGAAGGCTCTACCACTGGAGATTTTGAAAATCCAACTCGACACAGCCCTGTGCAACCTGTTGTAGTTGATCCTGCTTTGAAAGTGGGCTTTGGAATAGGCAACCAGCAGAAGTCCTTCCCAGTGTCAACAATACTGTGATTTTGTAAACACTGAAAATACCAATATTTAGGAGTTTATTTCCATCCATTGTCAGTTCTTTCTACAACAGCATCAAAGTCTAAGTAGCATCTCCTACCCCATTCAAAATTATGGTAGCTTTGATTCCCAAATTTTTCTCTTCAACACTAAGGAAGCCATGCAGTAATTTCAGTCTTACTAGCCTCTAGCCTGATCTACATATAATCATTTACTACCCTATTCTCTTTCATCCATTCCCTCCACCCTGAATTTTCCAAAGCACAGAAGTATTCTAATATCTTTTCTGATGCAAACCCTCCCCTTACAAACTGCTAAAATGTTTTGCCACAAATTTGTGTAAAAATTCACTGCACATTCTACATGCATTTCTTTATGTTCTCCCTTGAAATGTATGTTTCACTGTTTCAAGTCATGGACGATGACTTTAGTATACTTTATACCTTTTATAAAACTTATCATTAAGGAATTGGTAGTTCATGCACCACCTGATCCAGAAGATTCCAGTTTGTCCAGAAGGACTTACTTTTAAACAAGCACACAAAAACCTTAGCTTTCCCATCCTTGAAGGTCTACTGTATACTAAGTACATTTAGTATCCACTGTTACAAGTCAGTTAAAAATACAACCCTTTTATTTTCACATAAATGAATTCATGCTACAAAATTGTTACTGTCCCCAGCTCTTGCCTGTATCAGAAGTACGGAGCTGCACGAGAAATTGTCCTTCCAAATTACCTACTTGCATATTTTTACATATTCAACATTTTGCAGGCACAGGTATGATTAGAACACATAAATTTCCAGTTTTGCATATGCAAGCATACTGTGTGCAAATGCCTGCATTCACGGGTGATTACAAGTGCCACTTTGAAAAACAGTTTAGCTATTTGTTTTTTGTTATGATATAGATTTGCATATTAAACCAGTATTTGTCACTCTATCAATTCCATAATAAATAACTTTAGTATCAGTAACGTGAAACATAACTTCTTAGAAGTACATCTTCAGTGAGACTTCTACAGGAGCACTTGACCAATGCTAATCATCAGTCTTGTTCTGTGCTTCACTGCAGAACTGTATCATATTTTGGTGGGACAATTTACAAGCAAAAAGAAAAGTTTATGAACATTTACTTTCATCATTACTAAAAATAAAATGCATACACTAACAAAGCCATTTAATGAACAACACTTATTTGAGAATTATATTGTTAAAGGAAAACACTTCAGCAAGACTCCAACCATGTCTTCTTTTGAAATTTTCTAAGGTATCTTCCTTTGAAAGCATTTCAGACAAATTTGTTATGCAAGAAGTATTGATATTGCAAAAGAACTAACTTTCTGTAAAGTTTAAGTAATTGAAGCTTTAAGAAGAATAGATCATGTACCTTCCATACGATATGAGAGGCAATGAATTTTTGGATGATGTTTTAAATACTATCAAAGCATGTTTCGTTTCATTTTGGTTTCTTAGAACTACAACAGAAGAAGAAAGAAACATCAATTTGCAAGTAGACAGAAAACAAGGCAATATAAATAGAAAAAATCAGTTACACTTAATGAGATTTGTTTTCATTGGAAGCGCTGCTGGGTTTCACTTTCAAACTACAGAGTTATCTGCTTTCATTTGATTAGAGACAATGCTATGCAATCCCAGAGTTGCTTTGATTCTCTCACCAAATAAAAGAACAAGTGTATCACACTTAAAGAGAGAAAACTTTCAACTTAAAGAAATGCAAGAACAAAGTCTACTTTAAATACAAACGTGAAGACAATTACATTAAAGATACTGAATCGCTGTCTGGCAAGGATACTGGTGGAGAAATTCTGTTCTGACACAAACCCACAAGAAATGACTAAAATTCATGGGATTACCTTGGAAGAGTATAGACAGAGGTTTGTTTATACAAAACTCTTTATCTCAGTAGATTAGTTTTTTTTCTCTTTAGTAGTTGCTTAAGCTTCCCCTTTGTTGTAGTTTTCCACCACAACCCTTCAATCTCCCAATGCCTAATGACTTTTCCATCTCTCCCTGTGCCACAGTAGTACTTGCCACCTTTTTGTCTCTCAAACTATTTAATAGATTAGCATAAATAAGTCATTTAAGTTATCAAAGCAAATATTCTCAAACAGAATAGTTTGAAATCTACTGCTTCTACTTCATGTCTGTGTCCTGCATTCACAAAAGCTTATCTGTTGATCCAGCTGAGAACTACATAGTAATTCTTTGCTTCTTCCTAGAATCCCAGCCTTGCCTGTACTTCTATGCTCTCACATTGCCACAGCCACAACACTAACTATGGGCATGCTTGCACAGTCTGTAAGTTGCATCACTGCATTACATCCTTAGATGTGCATTCCTTCATCACCTAATTATTACTTACATGTTAGAAAAACTTCCCTTCCTGCTCACAAGTCATACATAAAAGGCTAAGTGTATTTATACTGCAGAAGTTACACTGGTTTAAATTTTGTAGTAAGTATTGACAAAATCTAAAGATTCCCTTGACAGTCAGAGCAAGAAAAACTGTACAGACAGTATGTTCCTGCTGGACTTCAAGAGTCAACACAACTGCTCATTCAACCTAAATGAAGGGAGTCATTCCTCAGTCTATCTGAAAAGATTGCCAGGGCGCACCATTAATCTTACCCCGTACCCTAGGTACATGCAGAATTTACTAAGGACTTCAGAATAGTGTTCAAAAGACCAAATATTAATGACAATTGGTGTTTTCCCTATGAGAACACTATAAAGTAAGACCTAACATGATATCTAATTATCAGTGGATCAGGTTTGGAGGATAAAAGCTCAGCTGCAGATGACAGAAGAGTCTCCAGGCAGTCTCCAGCAAACCCTGTGGCTACAAATTTGGAATGCATCTAACGGACTCTGACATGCAAGCTGTGTCTGAGGATCTGTAGCTCAAAGCATACCACTTCTAACTGGGATCACATGGTACGAAGCACCACTGTTGACTCTGCACTCATTGTATTGTATCCGAGTTCACTCCAGAAAGGAATCAATCACTTTGTGAAGCAGAACAGAGACTAACTAGCAAACAAAAAGCTCTTTTCAAATACGTTACATTTCTAGTAGCAATACTGCTGCAGCTACACACAGATAAATGATTTAAGCTGGATAGGGACAGCTAATAATTTTACTAAACAAGTTGCTTTACTTGAAGTCTAAAATCTAATTCGCCAGAAAGTTCAGCTGTTATTTCAGTTAAGTCAGTTTGTCCAGTAAAAGATACTACTACTTCACGTAAGTCTTGACTTAATGTTCTCTTATTTGCTGTTTCCAAACATTTTAAATGAACAGAGTTCTTATGGTAAGCGTGTGGTTATTTTTAATGCAGTAGAGGTAGGTTATTCACTTTTATTCTTTTATATCACTTATGAGTATGTTTTTTTTTTTTTTACTCCACCTTTTGCTTTTTGAGGACTTCTATACTTGAATACTCCAAGCTCATTCCTTTGCTAACAAAATGAATCTACTGTCAGCAGCAATATGGTAATTCAAGGATACATTTTAACAGGATTCCCAGGCCCTAATAACCATTACTTCCTGCCTTCATAATAAAAACAGTGTGAGATGTCTACGTTCTCACATATCAAACAAAACTTCACGACAGACCACTTAAATGATTTGCCAAAAGACTATCTGATAGAGCACTAGCAATTTCCTAAGTCTTTCTCCATTATCCACATAGCTGCTTAGAACGTACCAGGTTAAATGCTGATCAGCATTACCAAAGTGCTTGATTTAAATGATTCCTTCTGTGTTTTGAGATAACTTTGGTAATCTTAAAATAAGAGTTTTTTTGTTTTTTTTTTTTCAAAGTTAGCCAAACCTTAACGTGTTTCTTTACAACAACATATGGTACAGTCATTACTTAAGGACTGCTTCTCAGAAGTACACATCTTTCACTATAGCCAAGTATAGGGACTGAACTGGGGACCTATCTGCTCATATCTATTAAATTCTCACTACAATTGCAATCATGATGACACTTGGAAATGCTGTAGGATTTTTTCTAACATAGGTGAACAACAGGGACATGATTTCACTTCAATCAAAATCATCTTAAATTATTGTCAGAAAAAAGGGAATAAACAGCTGCAGTATTGAATCACATAAACACAATGACAGGGCTGTGTAAGACAGGCTCCACATTATAAAGCTTTCTTTTTTCCTTTAAACTAAGGAACGCGCAAACGGTAATCACAGTAGCTCAATAGAAAAGCAGTTTACAGCATACCCAAGAACATGGAGGTGATCCCTTTTATTGGGGCAACTAAAAAAAATAAAGAAGGAGTCTTTGAGAAATTTTATTTTAATTTGTTTTTATCAGAGCTCATGAGCAGTAAAAGACAAGAATCAAAGGGTTGCTCTGTGTGGTGCCTCTTGGTAAAATAATCAGCTTTGAAGTTATTCTTTGGACAACACAAGATACTGGGTTAAGCAAGGGGCACCTCCTTAGGATTTACTCCCATTTGACATGGCACTGCCAAACATATGTAAATTTTATAGCAAACTAAATGTGAAAACATGTATTATATTAAACAACCTTATATACACTAGGATCTAGGATAGTTTCCTAAATAACCATGCAACTGAGAGAAAGTCAGAGGAAAGCACAAGGGTACAACTGATGTAATTCTAGTGAGAAATAAAGAAAAAAAATGGAACCATTGATTCATTGATATTCTTATACTGGCCACTCCCCAGCTGGAGTAATATATCACAGTTCAACAAGTTGTCAGCTGTGTAAACAGACAACCAAGAATCTGTACCTAAATACAAAATAAATGAAATCAGATTTGTTCTTAGTCTGACAGCCATTGTATTTGGACAGTTACACTTCATTTAAAGAAACACATCCTGATTCATAACTAAAATGTTCCCAATGACTGAAAATCAGGTTGTCTTTTACCTCATGTGTTTTATTTTTGTTAATTCATTGATTTGTCTATTGCTAAGAAGAAATGTTTAAAAATAGAAGGAAAAGAAAGAAAGATAAAAACAGGAAAGAAAAAAGATCAGCAATAAAATGACAAAAAAAATACAAAGCCCCTCAGAGCAGCAGTATTTTGAGTACAGGATTACAAACACATGAAATCGTGGACCTTTCTCCAGAATTTTCATACTATGTTCTACCTTGCACTGTAGCTTTCCATAGTACTTCACAATAAAAATCCATATACACTGGAATGGCATCTTGACAAAAGATGAGGCCTTGCCTAAACTTGTTAGTACAAATAAGGTATATTTGTCTGAAGTAGAATAGTTCCTTAAAAAACCAACTGCTTATGTATGGGCATTCTGTTTTCAGAATGAAACCATCTAGGAGTGACTTACACTAGCAATTAAACCCTCTCAGCTTATTTCAATATATTTAATGATTTGTCTCCTATGTGTAAGTGCAATTAAATATACACACTTAATTTTTCTTTCCTTTGACCCAAGAGTGTCTATTGCGTACAAAAAAAGTGACTAATTTCTCCTGGTACAAAACAATAGATATAATACTGAGATTAGTCTTGTTATGTATAAGCCATGCTACTAAGCTGTTCATATCTTTATGCTTGTAGCCAGGCAATCAAAGCACCAGAACTGGTTTTACTGTTTACAGTGAGTTCAGAACTCCAGCAGCAACCACAGCAGGGTGCTGAGTGCCACAGTGCTCCCCATTGACCCTCTGCTAACAACCAGGTCTTGTGAGGTACGCATGAACCTTCTGAAAAATTGATCAAAGCTCCTCCTACACTGCCCAGATTGCTCAAAGAACACTACATATTTTTATTCATTTGAAGGAACCGAACATTTGCAAAAGGTGCAACTTTTTGATGGTCATTATGGCTTGCTCCTGGTACTTCCATGCAACCTTATTATTGTAATTAGCAAACTGTAGCTGTTGATTGACATTACCAGCTGATTCAATTTTATCACCACAATATACTTATGGATTACAGTAATATAAATGAACAAGTCTGTCTCTTGCTAAGACAGAAAAAAATCTACTGAAGATGCTGACTGATAATTTCTGATAATGTTTTGCCAGTGATATACGGTATTCCATGAAATTCTTTAAGTTATCCTAGGTGATTTTTAAATGATATGCAGGAGTGGTACCATGCCAAAATGGAGGCAAGCATAAGAGGGAGTCAAAGAAAAAAATTTAGGTGTCAAATCGTATTTGTGAAATCTATGGAAACCACATCAAAGCAAGCAAGATTTGTATCAAAGAGCTTTTTTTTTTTTTGTGATACCTGAGTGAAACTGAGTAAATGTGCTTGGAAATGTGTGGACAAAATTAAGCAGCTCCATATGGGTTTGCAAAACTTCAACTGACAGTTAGTAACGTGCACAGAAAAATCCAGCCTTGAAAGCAGCTACTCAAGCTGGCATTTCAGAGCCTAAAATACATAATTGGATGATCAGAGGAGGTTTGTAAAAGGAGGAGAATTCAGAACTGAACGTAGGCTCTCAGCTTTGAATGTTGTCTCTAGACATCAAAGAAAAAAAACTACCGATGCGTAAAAACATACAGCAGCAAGCACTGCGACTAATCAACAGCAGTAACTTTTCATTCATTTTGAAAGTGGATGGGATTATCAAGCTGGAGCAGATCACTGAAGAATCATTTTGTACAATAAAGCTCATACCACAGCAGTAAAAATTTTAGGATACTTCCAGTCCTACTCAGCCACCAACCCTTCATCTTTTGATAACATTCTGCTTGTTGAGTGAAGACTTTAATGAAAATGGTATTTCAGAACTTCCTTCCTTTGTGAGCATACGTCCTCACCTTAACCTTATTATAACATTGTTTTTTGTGTGGGCGTTTATTGTATTGTAGGGTATGGCAAATCTGATAAGGGAAAAGTAAAGGCTGAGCCCGGTACTATTGTATCAGAATGGCTGAAATATTCACATATCCTGGAAAACCTGGGAATTTGTGACCCTACTTTCAGGCACAGAATGGATACATAACTTTTGATTACAGAAAATTCTCCTGCAGTCAAACACACAGCTAAACTTCAGCTGTATTCTCTGATGAACAATCAACATGGCTCATTTCCTGGGCTTTGGAAGAAAAACTGTTTCTTGCACAACCTAGTGAACTGACAATAATAGGAATGATATGCTTGATGACAGCAGCAACATATAATCTATGAAAATATATCCTAGAAGTCTGCACTTTTGAATTAGTTTGAATGTCACAGATGCAGTACATAGGATGTTCGATCCTCAAATATTTGCTTCTTCCAGTGCTCCGTATGCTATAGCTGTAAATGTCACAGCCACCCATTAACTAGGTGGTTAGATCTCCACAGACATCCTACCTAAAGAAAAAACCCACAACATTTATTAAAAGGCAACAAAAAAAAAAAAGTCAACCAGTAATTGATGCTCTAGTTTCTAGAAGAAATGAAATTATTTCTTTTGTCTACATTTTAAGTTTCTTTTACATCTCATGATGTGAGAAACTGTAATTCTCTGTGTTTGCTACTTCATATGAAAGAACTTTTCAGATGTAATTGAAATATTATGAATGGCTCTTTGGGTATTTTTGCAGAGACAGCAACCTAATATATGGTGTCACCATAAAAAAAACCACCCAATTATGTAATTGAGACAAGCTCTAGGCTGCTTTCATCTGAGTCTGTTAGCATCATTCCTGGAATTCAGATGCAGTTGGCTGTTGCTGAAGAGTGGCCTTCACACAACAGGACTGTATGACACCACATCCATATTCCTGGAGGGTATGTTTAATCCCTACCAGCTCATCAGTCTCATGCACAGTAATGACCATGCAGTGCCTTTCTTAATATGAATGTATTAAGCACATTCATACTACTAGCTAGATCCCTATGCATGCCTAGAGGAAAACCAAAGAATGAACAGCTTAGGGTGAACAGAGCTCCTGGCAGCGTGTAATATAGGAATTGTTTACCATAGAAAAATAACTCAAACATATAATAGTTGCATTGGTCTGATTTAATAGAGCATTTCCTGTTTGAATATTTAACTAATTCCAATATTTTCTTCAGGGCTTGAGTTTTCACTTAGAAAGCATACTGTAATAGCCTCCAGTGAAGGCTAGCTCACTGCTCATTTCCTGAATCTGATCTTGAATCTATGAGAACTGGTGAGTTCAGTGAGCTGCGTAGAGTGGTCAGGGTGTCAGTCTTTGTAACCATTTATTTCACAGCTCTGACAGTAGAATTTAGTTGGAATCATTTGAAAGTTTGTTGCATAAGAGCAAGGACTCCAGATTTCTCAACTGTTAATAATGACTGAAGTTTAATAAACATTCCTGCACGTAAAAATGAATACCCTATGTCTATGAAGGAGAGGAAAAACACAACTGGACAGCAAACAATAAATGCAGGCTCCTCTGGAAACAGCAAGGTTTCCTAGGACTCAGCTCATTAGTTTTCCCTGGGAGATATGTAATTGAAATTCAGTGAGAATTAAACACTTGACTCCCCTAAGTTCTTTAAAATCCCAGCTGAAGTGATATTTAACTAATTCCCACACTAACAGAAATTGGTCATTTGGCACAGCAATGCTATCTAGTTGTTGGTCACTGCAGTAGATTCAGTCCCCAGCACAGCATTTAATGACATCATTACAGGAGCTCCCATGTCCCATTCCGCTGGGCTAGTGGCAGCTGTGTTCCCTGGCCTGAAAGCCCTGTCACCCAGAGTGCCACACAGGGCAACGAGCTGCCTAGGAGGATGCCTCTCATTACCTCCAGTAAGATGTGTGCATACCCAGCTTTCCACAAGTATTTCTGGATTTTCAGAAGCATGCCATTTCGACATATACAAAGTAGTATACTCTGTGGATGCGACCATCCCCAGATGTTCTATCAAATCAGTGATATTACAACCTTCTGACTTGTATGAAATAAAGTCAGTCATCTCTGGAGATATTTACTCTTGAATAGCCAGTTTTCCTCCCTTTTCCTAGTTTACTTCCCCTCTTTCATTCCTAGCACCCTCACTTTGCTGCCAGAAATGTCTGAACTGGTGAGCTCACTCCCCCACTCCTTTCTTCCTTTCTCTCCTGCTCTCTTGGCCGTCCCTGGGTTTCAATGGGCTCCTGCAGCTATCCAGGCGGACAGCATTCCGTTGCCATGCAACTCCCTGAAAAGAAGCACATGCTGCTGCTGCACAGACAGAGCCTGCCCGTCTGCTCCAGTGATGCTGTGGCCTAATTTCTACCTCTGTTGTATTAACTACAAAAGCAAACATCTCCACAGTGGAGGGCTGGGGAGTACTGAATTATTTGCACTTTTTGTTTGTTTTTTCCCCCCCATTCCCCTGATTGGATGCATCCCCTTTCATCTCAGGGCCCCTAGAAGTCATGCATGTCTAATCTGCATGCATGCATTTGGGACTGTCTGCTGGACTTTGCAGAATACTGACAGTTTTCTGTTAGCTTTTGGCTGAGTTAACAGTACTTGAGATTTGCTAAGCTTTCCTGTAGCTCTCATTTAAGGGCAGTTTTGCATGTAAATTCTCAAGGCCATTCATCATTGCCTACCTGATTCTTTATCGCCTGGGTTTTGGCTTTTTTTTGAGGCCTCTTTAGGAATGCAAGCCTAGCTTTTCTCATTTTCCCTCCTTTCACTGTGCCTACTTGAGAACAAAGAACAGCAAACTAAAATTCCTTTGGCTTTTCCACAGCCTGAAGAGAGATCACTGTTTTATCCATAGATGTAAGTTTGGACTGCCTGATCTTCTTAAAAGCCAAGGCCATACAGATCCCGATTTTGAGGTCTGAACTCAGCTCTGCTCCTATAATCCATCACTGTCTATTAGGGACAGTATTATTAGGTAAAAAACTGCAGTCGAAGTACTAAGCAATTTCCCTTATGTTTATTCTTAGCTTTCTTAAATGTACTGTTAGTATGTTTTTGTTAGTTGCCTTTCGTCTGTTCTGTTACCAACTCAGCAGCTCCCTCAACCTGCAAGCAAACACGAACCTCAGAGAGAAACTGTGCTGCATTCAGTCTGACACAGACTAATATTGCTCTGGTGCTCTGGGCATTCCACTGATCCTCCTCTCACCTCTCCATCAAGTCCCAGTCCTAATCTACAAATCCCTAATTTGGTTAGTGTGCATCTACTTTAAGGGCAGCCAAGAATCTTCATCCACTGATCCCTAGAGTCAGCATTACAGTACAAATTTCTGCCAGCATTGCTACATCAATGCAAACTGTGAGAGATGTGTCACCTCCAGCCGACACTGCCATACCAATAAATGCCTGGTGCAAACTCAGTTATGCCACCAGGGCAGCACATTTGTCAGCTTAGTTTGCACCTTTCACAAATGTGCCATAACTAAACAGGCAAAAACCAGAGTGGCAAGGAAAAACACGGAGAAGGCAGGTGTTCCTCAGACAAGGCCAAGGCCGAGGTCTGTCAATGCATTACAATTAAGACTCTGTGAGGACACAGATCCAAGAGCTCTGTAGAAGAATGGTTCCAGCCCAAATGTCCCAATTCATCCCTTTACAACTACAACACAGTACTTAGAGACTGTAGCCACTTTTCCTATCAATATACCTTGTGTATATTGGTGTGAATACAATTCTGCTTACCTTTTATCTTGTGCTTATCTCCTACACAAAGTATCAGAACTGTTCTACTGAGTGGTAGCCATAGTTTTGTAGCACTAAAAGCAAACGCAGTGGAAAAGGTGAAGTCTCACCCTTTTCGTGCAAAAGGAAAATCGCAGTCCCTGAGAGGTTCACATGCTGTGAAATGATAGCGTTATTTACAAAATGTTTTGTGGCTTTCTGGAGAGAAGTCCTATATAAAGGCAGAACAATAGTAGTTGCATGAGTCATGAATACAGCATTACACAGTTCCTCAAACATCCTTCCTCCCCAAACACACTCTGCATAAGATGAAACAACTTAATAGCACTAAAAAACAAGAAAATGTCTTAACACCACATTAAAAATTCACACTCCCATTTGAAATCTAAAACAGAAAACCTAAAGGGAATCTAAAAGGGAAAATAAGGCCCCAGAACTGCTTATGGCCGCTGCAAAACTAAGGGAAAAAATGAGGTGTTCCCCTGCCAGAGAAGCACAGAACTGAAGAATTATAACACAGGTCAATTTGCCAGACAGACACCAATTTCTGACTCACTGCTCAGAGACGGTCTGTGTGTTACTCCAGGCACTTTCAGCTCTTGCATCAATTTAAGATACTACAGTTTGGCCCATAGCCAGAAAGTAGCAAGTGAAATAACGTTCCAGTACTCGCACTGTGAACACACAGCTGGCTTCAAAGGGAAATGGACTAATCCTACTTCATTTCCCTTCTTCGGTGTGTGTTTAAAGAGCTTTGGTGCGCTGAAGGAAATCGACCAGAATTCATTAGTTTCCTTCTGATTCAGCTCATTGCTTTTGGAAAGGGAAACAGGTAGGGACTGCAGGATCCTACTCAATTTCCTTTTGAAGTAGACTTTAAGCCAGTTCTGCTCTCACTTGTGCACCCACAGATCTTCACTAATGCTGCCTGTATTTAAATGCAACACCTCTCCAAGCTAGCTAAAATATGTAAAGCCAATAAAGGAAAAAAATTATATTAAAAAAATAGTCTATTTGACTTAATTCCATTGAGAACTTTTGCCAGTTGCTAGAAACGAAGCGTTACTGAGAAACAAAGTCAGAAAATCAAAAGATTAACTGAAAAGAAACAAAGAGAAAGGGAAAAACAGACTGCAATGAAGGAAAAAAAAGGAAGAGAATCATTTAAGTTTATCACACATTTTGCTATTCAATGAAAAACTACAGCAAACTAAAAAACCTATTGCAATGGCTAAACTAAACTCTAGGCATTGTTTCGATCTTCTCTGGAGGTGGTTTATGAAACACATGAATTTTAAATCAGCCTGGACAGCAAATTTCTCCTCCCATGCATAAACAGTTCTCTCCATTTCTCTCTTCAGAGGTCATGTCATATTTACATGAGCCTTCCCAAGGTTACTGGAAACAGTTGGATTTCAAGTGATTCCAGGCTGTACTCCATTCAGTTTAAGGCCAAAGCTTTTGAGACAAAGCCAGAATGCCCACTCTTCCAAAGCAAACCTAAAATTAACCACCTAGGCAGAAAATGGCTTGTGACAAACAAAGCAGAAAGGAAGAAAGTTACAAAGTTCATAAGATCATGGCTTGAATTAAATCAACTGGGAACAACAAAAATCTTTTTATTCTCTCCTTTTTTCTAACTTCAATAAAGTAGAAGTAGTGTTATTGTGCTGAAGTGTCTCCTAAGCTTCCAGTGTGATACTTTAAATCATGGACTTACGACATTGCTTTTCCCTAGTAATTATGAATACAGGAGGTTGAAGCAGTATATTGCACAGAAAACATGTTTCTGACTTGAAATAAACCAAAAAGCTTTTAAAATAGCAACACTATCTGAGAAGTCATGGGTAATGCTCTCTGATTCTGTAGAAGACTCCGTACCACCCACAAAGCGACTTAAAACAAGACTTTGCTATTCTAGGTCGATCTCTATTTCCAGTCTTCATTTCACTTCACCACTAGGCCATAACTTGAAGTGTTACTCAACCTACTGCAGAAGTTATGACATTTATGACTTATGAAGACTTGAGAGCTTGATATAGAAACACTGGGTTAGCTACAACAATAACATAGATCATCTGTTCTCTTTGCCTGTACTACTTATTTTCTTATTCCAAAAGACAAAGGTTGAATGATCCATCTCTTCAGTTGTAGTGAACGGGAAGAAATTGGCCACCGCTTTAGATAATATCACAGACAAATGAAACAAAAGTATTTCACAGCTCCAACATCCAAAGCCAAAACTAGCTTAATTAGGCATTTTTCTCATTTTTTTGTGTACTTCAGATTGGTTTCAAAGAACAGGAGAGTAGATGGTATATGGACAATTCTAGCTCAATCATCTCGCTGAGTATAACTACATTTTAATCCTTTCTTGCTTGCTGCATTCTGTTATTATTCTTGCTTGCTAAACATTACACAAAAGAATTTTTGTATTCCCTTTGCAACATCTGCATTCTTCTTGTCTCCTCAGTTTTGCTCTCTCTCAAACAGAGCCATCTCCTTTTGTTCCTGCTGTGCATGTATATTCTATTTAATCTGGCATCACCTTAGAATTAAGATTTCCCTCCAACTGGAGACAAATTGTGGATTGTGGGTAAAACCATTTTCTAGATGTATTCAAACCTCTAACAGAGCTAAGAATTTCATTTTTACTGTCGGAAATATTTCAGCTTGCAAAACATTCCAGTAAAACCTCCTCTTTGTTCCTAAGTTTCACAGACTGCTTTTCTGAAAATAAAAATGAAGTCTGAAATGAGAAAACAGTTCAATAACTTAACCAACCATTGAGAAAGTTTCTTTTTACAAATGGGAGTTAGTGTATGCAAGGAGAATTGGGCTCGAAGACATAACAGGAAAAGAAAACATCCTTTGATTTATATCAGAGATGTCTGTACCATTACAAATAGGAGGCAGTGAAAATCAGAATATTGTGGCAATAGGTAGAACATAGCAACAGAGCAATATCTGCACCTAGTGCCATTCTTTGACAGGTACCAAATGGCCATGTCTGTCTGCAAGCAAGACTTAATATGCTGTGAAAACTGATGCAGGCTGCAGAGGAATAAAAGGGAAAGAAACAAAATTAAAGGGCCAGGAAACATCCAATCCTCCCACTAGGTAGTGCACATAGTGCAAGTGCTTGTGTAGACCACCTGGACAAAGGTGCTGCATGTTTTTCCCCACTCATGCAGTTAAGAGAAGAGGGACAGAGATCAAGGATGGTAAAAAAAAAAAAAACATTACAGTCACCTTGGAAATAGGTACCTGGAAAATGCTCAATGCTTACTTCAAATCACAGACAGATGTGCCACTTGCATTTATCAACCATACCACTTAGACCCAACACTTTTTTTACACATCATAAACTAGGAAGAGTTAGAGCTAGATTTGATACAAACTTACACTCAGTTTTAATCTATAACCCATCAATATTATCTCAAGTCCTTGATTCTTCAGCTACACAATAGCACAAGGTACTAACAATTCAACATTCTCAACTGTACGGCCTCCTAAGCATGAGGTTCAGAATTTTGATGTTACATAAAAAAAAGTGTACTTCCCAATTCACTGATAAGTGTACTTCCTCTAGTAATCATGTCCAAACCAAGAAAAATGAGAGGGTTTCTTTTAGCAGAAACCCTAGTCACTAAACTGTAAGTGAAAAACAGACATATTAAGATCTTCTCCTATTCAATCTTGGACTAAGCAGCTGTCCATTTTCCAGGACTATTATTATGCATTAAGTGAGCTTTCTATATGAGAATGCCCTCACTTGCTTCACTATATCAGTTCAAAAAAAAAATGCAATGTTAAGTTACTGAGAAATGGGGAGAAATCACTCCAAATTAAAAGCTTCCATTATCAGGACCCAGTGAACCCTCTTATAACTTATCTGCAAAAACTGCTTTGAATTGCAAATCCCAGCTTCACTTTAAATGATTAGAACAGAATGTCAAACAACATTTCAGCAACACAATAAAAAACAGTCTAAATTTACCTTCATTTGTTTCATATCTGTTTCTGGTTCTTGTTAAGACAGGCTAGCAGCAACACTTTAGCTTTGCTGACATCAGGTGAAGATTCAAGCAGTGAAACCATGCCCATATTACCTAGGCCCATTGTTTGTTTTAAAAATGTAGTAATGCCCCAAGGACAATGCTGTGATCTCCTCACTATCCCAAAATAAAAGAAAAACCTAATGCTTATAGCTTTTGAGTGTTCATATCATTTGAACTGCAAGACCTTACACATACCTTTCTTAACTTAGTGATCAAGCATTAGTGTTTTCCTATATTAAAGCAGAAAAAACAAAACAAGAAGGAAACTTACTCTTGCATTCCTCTTTTCCTGTTGTTCGTAAAAATCATTAGCAAATGAATATAAATGCCTTTTTCATTGCATTCCATCTGTATGCTCTTGAAAAAAATCAATATGGATTTCTTCAAAATAAATTGCTCCTTTAAACGCACAGTTAAAAATCTTTAACTAAGGTTTGGGGCTTTTTTTTTTTTTGAACAATGATAGGTAAAAATGTCTTGATATCATTATGAAAAAGTTGTATTACAGAACAGTCCCACTAGATTTGGGTTGAAGGGACCTCAAAACTCATATAGTTCCTACCCTCTGCCATGGGCAGGGATACCTGCCACTGGACTAGTTTGCCCAAAGCCCCACCCAACTTGGCCCTGAACACTTCCAGGGATGGGGCATGCGCATCTTCTCCAGGCAATCTGTTCCACTGCCTCACCACCTTCATGCTTCATGGTAAAGAATTTCTTCCTAACATCTAATTTAAGTTTACCTTCTTTCAGTTTAAAGATGTTATTCCTTGTCCTATTGCTACATTCCCAGATAAGGTGTCTCTCTCCAGCTTTCCTTTAGGATCCTTTAGCACACTAGAAGGCTGCTACAAGGTCTCCCCAGAACCTTCTCACTCCAGGCTGAACAGCCCTAGCTCCTTCTGCCTGTTTCCACAGCAGAGGTGCTCCAGCCCTCTCATTATCCTCATGGCTCTCCTCTGGACTCACTCAGACAGGTCTTTCTCACATTGGGGGCCTGAGAGCTGAATGCAGTACTCCAGGTGGAGTCTCATGAGAGCACAGAAGAGGGGGGACAATACCTCCCTCACCCTTGCTGTCCACCCCTCTTTTCATGCAGCTCAGAACATAGATGACTTTCTGGGCTGCAAGTGCACATTACTGGGTTGAGTTCTTCATCAACCAACACTCCCAAATCCTTCCTCCAGAGCTCCTCTCAACCCACTCATCGCCCAGCTTGTATTTGCGCTTCGGATTGCTCCAACCAAGGTGCAGCACCTTGCACTTGGCCTTGTTGAACTTAATGAAGTGTGCACAGGCTCACTTCTCAAGCTCACCAAGGCCTCTCTGAATAGCACCCTTCCCCTCCAGTGCGTTGACTGTATCACAGAGCTTGGTGTCATCAGCAAACTCACTGAGGGTGCACTCAGTCACACTGTCCATGTCACCAGCAAAGAAGTTAAAGAGCATCAGTCCCAATATCAACCCCTGAGAAACATGACTCATCACTGGATTCCCCCTGGACTCGCCAAACGTCCCACCTGTCAGATCCATAACTATCCAATTCAGAGACAAGGATGTTGCTGTGCAGGACAGTGTCAAATGCTTTGAAGTATATTCAGATGCAAACAGCCCAGCTAAAACTATAAACTGGACAGATGCACGCAGCATATCATTTAATCCCATGATATGTTGTCTGCATAACATCTAACAAGAACTCAGGACAAGTTCTTCCTCTTTAAAAAGAAAAATTCCTAAGAGAGGGAAAAGCAAATTTCCTTCTTTGAGGCTATGCGTCACTATGAAACTATTAGAGTTTGTATTTAACACTAACCAGTTCAGGTGGCTTCTTTGCTTCCCCAGCAGTCTTCATAGCCTCCTTGAGTTGTTTTCAAAGGTCTTCCTTTGGCTAGCCATGTTTACAGCACTACGAGAGGAAGAAAGAAAGCAATTGTAAAGCTTGTTAAGAAGTAGTTTATGAGCTATTAAAGGTGACCTTCCCACTTCCAGTTCTATTTGTTCTTCCTTCCCAAAGTAGGTCCAATCTTTCCATTTAAAATCTGAGCACTCTCCAGCAGCCATGTCTCTGAGATAAGCAATCAAAGCTAAGTTCTAGTCTGTCCTGAGCTTCTGAAAAGCTTAAAGCTACATTCTAACAGAGCCAAAGAACCATCCCACAGCAGTTTGAAATCTACAGGTATATTAGGATGTAATACAACTCTCACGTAGTCTTCATGAGACTCTACTACATGTAGACTTCATGACTGGGTAAAGAACTGCTAGTCATGGCAATGCAGACAACATAAGGGGTAGTTTCCAAATGCAGAAAACTCAAGATGCACATCTCAGAATGATTCACACTATAGAAAAACATACCTTTGCAAAGAGCTGTACCATACAAGCTACTGCCTGTTAACTCTTCCTCAATTGCTCATCATACTGCACTTCAGTGGAAATCAGTAACCCTTATCTATGCTATATTTTTGAGAGCATTTCCTGCTCTGTTTCAGTAAGGTCAGCTAGGTTAGTTTGTATTGCAGAGCTTTGCTAACCTGGATGACTTCGCCTGAAATGGACAGGGGTACATCTATATCAGTAGTTCAGTCTGAGGATGCGGTTTCACACTGAACTTTGGTGTGAATGCAGGTTACCACAAGAGCTATGTGGTAGCTTGCTTTCTTCAAGAGAAAGTACTCTTTCTTGTAAAGAGTACATTGGTCAGCCAGCCTCTACTAGGTGCACTAGTAGAAAAGGCTACTGCCCCTGGCTTGCCAGTAATTATTAACTGCAGAAAATTTACCGAGCCTCAGATTCTTCACTCACATGAACTCTGCGTTATTTTTTCTGTAGCTTGATCCTCCAAATGATTAAATCTTGCATCCAGTTCTTGAACCCAGTGCTTATCTTTGCTAAGAAGTCCTCCTCAAGAAAGGCAGCTGAGGTACAGCCTTTGTGCTAGCATCTATCTTAAATTGGCTACCAAGGAAAAGTAGACCCCAATCCTTATTAAGATAATAACCACAACAAAAGCAGAACTACTGCAAACCTAGATAAATTATACAGCAAATTTTAAGATAAACAATTTAAGTACATTTCACAAAGTGTGATTTAGTACCTTCCATAACCTTCCATAACTTATTTTCCAGTTTAATATATTCAAGACTATGGAATCTAAAATGTAACTGTAAAAATATCAAAAAAACCAGGCAGACCTTGACAGTCACACAGTTGAACCACATATAGCAGTCAACTACAAATTAATAGGAATGTTATCAACTGTAAAAGGAAAAAAAAGAAAAAGTAACCTATCAAGATTTGTATAACAGAAGTTCCAAAACTCTCACGACTATGCTAATTCTTCACCTCCAATTCCACCTTTCCTCCCATCTGAAGCCAGGGGCTCTACTTCACATCATTTCCCACTGCCTTTGCTTCCTCCCTGCTGCTACTTCTTTCCAAGCTCCTGATCTCTCAGCTTTCCAACCCATCTAAGCTTTGCCTGCCTGCCTGGCCCTTATCTAAGTCTGGGGCAACCCTGTCCCCCAGGTCCACCCCTTCCGGTCACAGAGGAGCACAGGTGTGAACAGTTTGCCGGTGCTCCCCAGGCCAACCACACCCCTTCACCAGGTGCTCAGTCATCAGCTCAAGCTGTGGCCTATGTTCCCCTACAGTATGGAAAAGAGAATCTTCAGACAGCAAACAAACAAATAACAACAACAAAAAGATGCCAGGTAAAGTATTGAGTGATTCTGAATGAAGGACAGTTAAAAGAAAACCTGTTATCATATAAGATTTATATTTTCATTTGTAAAAAGGAGATGGGATATGACAGGTTAATCACCCTGTTTATCTGTGTATCTGCTATCAGCTGTGAACCATATACTCATCACCTTATGACTTATAAAAACAGCTAAGTGTAGAAGAGAAAAATCCCTAGTAGGATTAAGATCTAACCTAGGAGTTATGTATGTACTTCTCATGATTCTGAACACCCTGAAGCTTATAATGTCTACAAGTTTTGTTTAACAGACAAGAGTGAGAAGTACAGAAGCAAGAAGCAGCTACAGTTGGTGTAGCATACAGCTCATACACATCCTATGCTACAGGTACGTTTCACTTAAATACGTTATTTGCTTAGAGGTGAAAGTTAGTATTGTATTTTTCCTCCTCCCTCTGGAAGTAACCAAAAAAATACTTCTAGAACTCTGGATCACCTCACATGAACCCGTGATGTGTTAGGTTTGCAGTGTGAGGTGTTCAAAATGGAAGCCTAGGTCTTACAGAGATGCGATAAACGTGACGTTGTGTGTCACCTCATTACCTGAAAATGAGAAAAGTTTGAATTTCTAGGCATTCAGACTGTTCTAAAATACTGTATATGTATTATTCCATACAAACTAATTAACTTCAACCCAAAATATTACATTTGTGCATCTATTCTGATCGAATTTAAGATTTCTGCTATTTCTGATATGTGAGAGCCATCCATAAAGGACCAACAGTACAGAAATTTAAATGCTGAAAGCACACTTTCATTATTCCCTAAAATTAAAATGACTAATCAGCTTTACTTTAAAGCTCAGAGGAAAAAAATGCCTATAAACTCAGAACAAATATATATTAAAAAAAAAATCCTCCCCAAATAAAATGTTAGCAATTAAAGAAACTTATAACAGAGTACATCCCTTAAAACAGTTTTCTGAATATCTTTGTCTAAATGCCCTACCAAATAAAATCTGATTTTTCTTATGAGGGTAAAGGAAAAGGCTAAAGTCATACCTAATTCAAATCACACCATCCCAGTGAGATGGAATTATCTCAGTTTACAGGAGAGGTTTGATCTGAACAGTGTTTGCCTGAAGCTCTCTGGTAGAGAAAAGCTTGAGCAATAATGACAGAGTGTGCAGAATGACCCATATTACCTTTTGGCTAAGTACTACTTTCAGCAAGCTTCAGAAGTTTATCATCACTATATGGTAATTATGACTTTTCTCAGACACAAAGAATTATGGTTTTTATCAATGGCTCATGCCAAATCTAAGTCCTTAAAAGAAACCAGCCCAAAGCAGGTGCACAGAGCTGTCAGACCTTGAAATTTGTTTTGAAACCAACCACCTGTTAGTGTAATTGTGTAGCTGTTTTTCCTGGCTTATGGGATTTTAGTTCAGCTGTTGTTCTCATGCTAACACTTATTTCCTCTAGGAATCAGCCTGTCCATTTAGGCAAACTTACAAATTTCTGTGTGTCTGTCTTCACAGCCTCATTCAATGTATGCATGCACATGTCTGTTGTAGCACCCTTAGCCAACAATACACTTTGTTTACAAAATAGCTCACCATTGCTGTAGGAAAATGTCTGAAAAAGCGTTTAGCATCCTCTGTGTCACATTGAATCACTTCGATGACTGGTCTCTGTTTCTTGTTTGTTTCAGACAGCAACAAAGAACATTTACTCTTAATGGACGATCTCAAAGATCAGATTTTATGTTGGTGCCTGACTCACATTTTACTGATAACACTGCAGCTGGGAAAGAAAGTCTTGAGTCAGAATTCCCACTAAAACCTTCTGTTTCTAAAGGTTTACAGCTTCACCAGAAGCCAACTCTGTGTTAGAAGTTATCAAAGACTCTCAGTGCACAGGAACACTTAATCAAAAATTCCGGCAGAAAAAGTCTGCCTACATATGAGATAAAAGTGTAAAAATTATTAACAGAAAGACAATGGCTTGAGATGCTTTTTGTAAATGAGAAATGGCATTTAAGAAAAAACAATGGGCTTGCACTTAAGGGGCTGGTCAGAATTGCAGTTCCTTTATTCTCCAGATTGCTGTTTTCAGCACCCTTTGGACACAAGCCATCCCAGGATAAGAACTGGGCACTTGGGTCAGAACAATAGATGAGCTGATCATGTACCCTCGCCTGGCACACTCATTCCGAGTCATCCTGCAGCTCCACACTGCCCTCCAGGGAAGGCTGTCACCAAAGTCACAATGTATCCCTCAGTTTCCCTCTGTCAGGGGACTATTCCTCAGGAATATACATAAAGTGAGTAAGAACAATGTAGCTGACATAAACATAAAAATGTTCAAAAGACATAAAATCGGTAAAAGATAAATTACAAAGATTAAATATTCCATGTGTTCTTATTCATGCACAGATAACTGCTATCCAAATGCTTTTTTCAAGCATCATATGAAGGAAACAATAAACAATTTATGGGTAATAGTTCATAAATATGCAGCGCTGTATGTCCAGTGGGCACAGATATTTCATTGTGTAAGACATGACTACTACGTTTATGCATGATATGATGTGTGAGTTGTCTGCAGCTATTTAAAATCATTTTGGGACACAAACTGTTGACAAGATATATCGTATTTAAATGTATTGCCCATCCCTGACTGTAGTGCATGTTGTCTTGTGTTTATCAGAAGGAACGCTTTTAAAATGCATTGAGAAACACAATTGTTTATCATTGTCTTAACTTAAAAAGACTACACCTTTGTATAGAGTTCTGTTAAAAGAAATCCTGCTGCTTATCATAATCACGTACTTCCCCAAAGTTCCTGTTTTTTTAGAAGTCTTATTAATTGCAAATGTTGTTTACTAGAGGAAAACCATGATTGAACCTCTAAAACAAAGAGAATAGTTGTAACTTTAATCCTTTCAATAAGCCTTTGTTTCCCATTGACTAAAAACTTCCTAAAGGAAGTAGAGCTGCGAAAATCCAGGAAGGAATTTGATTTGCCAAATTCTGTTCCTACTTGGATTGAGATGCAAAGCCTTTGTTACTCGTTGTACAAGTGTTTGAGTAAAAAAGAATGATCAATTAAAAAAATGCATTTTTGCCAAGACTGAAAATTATAAATAGAAGAGCATTCTCTATCACTGTGAACTATGAACTTACTTAACTGAAAAAATAAATGTTTATTATTTTGCTGCTTCTTTTTTTTTCCAGTATTTTTTTTGTTATCTAAGAGGAACACAGGTGATAGTGTGACAAGAATTATACAAAAACCTAAATATGTAAATTAATATGGAAAGGAAAAATCACATGCAACCTCTTACTTAAATTAAGTGTGCTTTGCAGCATCTAAAAGAAGAGAAATCTTCAAAATCCCTTTCCATGACAACGAGTAATTGCATACTGGAAAGTGTACTATTGTGGCAATAAAGCTGAAATCCCCAAAGACCTTTCAGAGACACTACCAATTTGTTTTGTATTTTTTTCTACTTGCTCCTGTTAACTCTGTACCACTTCATGCTCTCCAGCTTTTAACTAGCCAAACAACGTAGAGCCTAGGTAAATATATTGTCACTTATTTCATAGGCCACAAGCCCTTTTAATTTCTTACACTAAAATAACATAACGCAATTCTTATCTCCTTCCCATCAACAGTGTATATTCAACTGTCAATTTCTTGAAAACTAAAGAATATTTGAGCAACTACTTCTGTAAAGTGCCACACAAGGATTGTGGATGATGTCATCTACTTTCAACTTCTCACGATTTCAGGGGAAGCGATGTTTAGCACGATGTGGCAGCCAGCCCTTAAGTAAAAACATCACCGTACTTGAAGAAAAGTATGGCAAAGGTTAGGCAAGGCTTAGCTGGATCACTGAGCTGTAAAGGCTACACTACAAGTTCCAGGAGCCAACAGAAGGCAAAGAAACGCTGTGGCTAACATCATAGCCAGACTCTGATTACTGCCAGCTCAAACCAAGCTGTAGAGAGGGTGATCTTCAGCCCAAGCAGTAAGAAATGCCTCTGGATTCCTAGTGAGACGCAATGACTCCGCTATGGCAATACCCATGTAACGTTAAGAAGACAGATACACACATATCTTCTGTATAGGGTACTGCAGGTGCTAACGCCTAAGTTTCAAGGGTATATTGAATATTTACAACAACTTAAATATTTTCCTATGTGTTAATACAGATGTGGGGAGTACATCCCCCAAATCACTACAGAGTGTTTAGATTAGATTAAATTGTAGCTAGAGAGGAAAGGAGCAGAGAGGAGCAGGATTTCCGCACCTCTCTTTTGACCACAACATCTGATAAACCTCTCCCTCCCCTTAAGATGGAAAAGGCAGTTTTAATTTAAACTACAAACTGTTGACCAGGCCTCAGCTTGGCTTTGCAATTCACTATATGCCTGAGGGATAAATTATTTAGCATTAGCACATGGTATGTCATGTCTTGTTACTTAAGTGGACTATGGCTCCCATCCAGCTGTCCCCCCGGGGCTCCCTGATTGGCTGCAGGTGATGTCATCTCCATTTGGTAATCCCTGGAAGCCCCAGGGACAGCGCTGGCGGCCTCGGGTCTCCCAGCCCCTCCGCCCTGGGCCCGGCTTCGCTCCTGCTTACCACTCCAAGGTATACTGCAGGTACTGCCCCAATTAAGCGATTTTCAATAACGGTGCAGTGAGACAGAAGGTGCAGCAGATGAGCTGCAGCACGTAGTGTTTTGTTCTTGTGACAGAAAAGTTGGAATACGTTTAGTGAGATGGATGTGGCAAAAGGAATTACTGCTACAGATCCAGATTGCATCAAGGATTTTGGAGGGTTTATGTAACCAAGCCTAAAATAAATACTGTCAATAAATATTTTATTACTAAAATTGGCTTAATTAGCTTTTTTCTTTTGTTCTTGTTTTCAGTGTATTGTAGAATTTTTCAAAAAACCCTGTTTCAGCACCGGGATTCTGGACAAATGACCTGAGAGGCTTAATTCTGGAAAATGCTTCTTCTGAAAGTTTGGCAATGCAACAATTAAACAGAGTGCCCCCTAAGTGACCATATTTTATTTTCAGCTAACACCCCATTACGTTAAAAGGATTTTTTCCTTCAGAACCACCTTCAGGTTATTTGCCCACAGAGGAAATACTCATTGTGCTATTCACTATTGGAGGGCTCCCAGCACAAAACCAAGGGTTACAGGGCTGGTTTGCTTTTATGGAACTTTGCAGAAGGCGGTGAAATGCTGAGAATTGCAGAGCACTCGGTTGTGCAGATGGCACTGACCTCTCTGTGGTGAGGCATGAGATTTGCATCTGTTTGTTAAGGTTTTCTGCTCAGCCTCGTGACACAACTGATGTGCTGCAAGAAATCCACGTGCTTTGGTACTGTTAGTGTTCAAAAAGACTGCAGGTACCCTAACTCTGTGTCCTGTGGTGACAGGGTGTGAAAACTCACAGTGATTTGTCTCTTCTCTTACTGGATCTTCATTATTTGCAACAGTGTTTTGCATGAGAAGAAAGCATTTTGTGAGAGCTACATGGTCCTGCAGTGGTGAAGTGCGTAATTCTGTGAGACAGAGGCAGAAGGGGAACTTTGCAAGGGGATTCCCGCCAGAAGAAAGGCTGAACCAACGCAGAACAAAGTGCTGTGAAATAAACAACTGTAGGACAGGAAATGAAGAACTCTAATCGATACCACAAGAGCATTAGTTAGTCAAATGTGTGAATTCAAAGCTGCAACTTAAATCAGGGCTGCTAACTCGCTCTTCTTTTCCTGCATAACATAAGCTACAGCCATAGGATTCAGCACCTGCTTGCAGCTTGGAGCTCAGGCCCCTGAAAGCCAGCACCTGCAGCCAGCCCCCGAGCTGCAGCGCTGACTGCAGCACCCAGCTGGAGGGAAACACCTGGACCGCCCTAATGCTCATTCTCCAGAAATTACCAGAGCTACTTTGGGGTTTTAGCTAACTAAGAATAGATAGTAGGATTAGCAGGAAGAGAGGAGACCAGCCTGCTGTCAAGCTAAGCACGGGCAAGTCAATTTTGACTGCAGGACTGGGTTCTGTTTCTGAGGTAAACCCACGGTGTTAGTATTCTGATTCTGTACGTGGCTGCTGGAAGTGCTGAACCCTATCAGGACACTAGTTTTTTTTTTTTCTTTTTAAACAAACAAATAAACAAAAACACTGTTTTCACCACTACTCGCCTTAGGAGGCGGCAAACAGAAGCCCCCGCCGCCTCGATCTGCCTGACAGAAGCTGCTCGCGCAACGCAGCTCACCCCGCCCGCCGGCAGCCGTTAACTGCCGTTAGCAGCGCGAGACCGCCCTCGACCCCCGCGGCTCAAGTCTCGCGATACTCCCGCCGACTGCGCAAAGCAGGCGCCACGTTCTCGCGAGAGGCAGCCGCGCGGAAGCGGCGTGGAGCCGAGCCGGCTGGTGAGGGGTTGTGAGGCACCGCAGCAGGATGCCGAGCGCCGCGAGCCGCGGGCAGGGCAAGGACCGCCGCCCGGAGAACGGAGAGCAGCCGGCGGCTGACGTGGGTCTCCGCTGGGAGGGAGGGAAGGGGCGGGCGCGGCGTCGAGGCTGCGTGACCCCTGAGGGAGAAGGGGCCGGGCTGGGCCCGGCCCTGGGCCCAGCCCAGCGCGGCTCTGGGCTGCGGGGCGAGGAGGTGGGGGCTGTGCGCTGCCCCTGTGCCCCTCCCCAGCGCGGTCACCGCGGACGCAGCGGGCTGTGTGCTCGGCTGCAGGCCGCAGTGCGAGGCCCGGCCGCCTGCTGCTGGCCTGTGGTGGTCGTGTGCTGGAGAGCCGTGGGGCCGTGCTTCTGCGAGAAGGAAAAATATGGTAATAACGAGCAGCAGTGCGTTTCCTTGTAAAGTCATCTGGCTTTCTTTCAAAAGGCCACACACGCTTCAGCAGTAAGGAATTCTCACTGTGTGTGGTTTCTGTAAAATTTCATATGTGAACCACGGTTCATCAAAAGTGAAAAGCCTGTGATCCCCCCCCGAGCTAAAGCATTCTGGATGAACTTATGTCCATTTACTGGGTAGAATAACACAAATCAATTTTTTTTTTTTTTTAATTCAGAAATGAGTAGGCATGGTTGGGAAGCCATATGTAGACTTGTGATCTTTTTAATGAAAGGCCCCACCCCAGTGTCTTCCCTGACAGATGTTGGTAGTGGTCTGCCAGGCTTGTTTGACTGTTGTAGTGGCCAACACTGCTGATTTCCTCAGCGTGCCTGAACATTGGAAGGAAGTACTTAGCAATGGATCTACTTCTGTAGAACTTAAATATTAAAACTTAAATATGTTTTCAGGAGTAGGCTCTTGGTAGAGGTGTTTGTACTGATTTCTGTGTAGCAGAAAGGGATCTGAATGTGTGTTTGCTCTTGGGATTTTTTCTGCCTTACAGGGCTCAATTATTTTACTTGTGCATCTCAAAGATTATGCCATTCCCAAAATGCAACTTCTTGACTTTAATATTGTAGCTAATTGCTTCGGATTACCTCAGTTAACTGTAATGATTTTGTTCATCCTTTTGTGTGTGCTCCTTTGACGTATCTTTCTTACCTTCTTTTTAGGATTATGCTAAGGAAAGATATGGAGTGTCATCAATGATACAATCCCAAGAGAAACCAGGTCAGTTTAAAAAAAAAAAAAAAAAAAAAAAAAAAGGTGGAGGAGTTATGTACTAGATATGTTCAGTACTTATTTGACAGATCACTTACGAAACTTTTTTCATTCAGATCCTGCTGCCATTCTTTCCCTTTATTTGCATGAGTTTTCTTTATTTGGTGTTTGTGGGGCTGCATTTGCAGTGCTGTGTTCAGGTTTGAGCTCCTGAGTGCAAGGGGGACATGGCTGTGTTGGAGCCATCCAGGGGAGTGCTACCAGAGCAGTCAGGGGACTGGGGCACAGGGGCTGAGGGAACTGGGACTGTTCAACCTGGAGAACAGGCAGCCGAGGGGTGATATTGTTACCATCTAAAGCTGCTTAATGGGAGGGTGTAGAGAAGATAAAGCTAGACTTGAGTTTGTGTGGCATTTGGACAGGAGGTTATGGGCACAAGTTGGATCACTTCTGTGTGGTAAGATAGAAGAAAAAAATGTCATGATAACGATTGGATACCAGAGTTGAGTCTGGAGAGATTATGGAATCACAGTCTTTGCCTTCACCTGGACCATGCCCTGCACAGCCTGTCAGTTTCTGTTGCTTCAGAGTTGACTTTCTTGTAAATAGATTATTGGTTTTTTTTAATGCTATACCAAGTCCTGCATATGTCAGGGTTTTTTTCTTGTTTATTTGTTTTTTTTTTTTTTCTTGGAATAAGTTCTGTTACAGCTTGCTGCAACAGCTCATTCTGAGTAGGATATATTAATATTTATGGATTTTGTTGTTATTCACACCACTGTGAATTCAGAGAATCTTCATTTCATACTGATACAGAATTGGGATTCAGAAAGACTTGTCAGCTAGAGAACAATGTCCCAGATCAACATCCCAAGAAATATTAACCTTCACATTATTCAGTTTGTGAAACAGGAATGAAGGAAGGTAACAGACTGGCTTCTGGTAACTTTTTCATAGTGGAATGTGAGAAAGGATCATCTGTGACTTGGTAATTTTGTTTCTGCTCTGAATGGTTGTTTTGGTTGACCTCCCTTAGGAAGAGAAATGCAGGATGTAGAGAAGAGAAGCCACAAAAGCAATCATGGGTTGAAAACAACTGAAAAGAAACATTATGCAAGAGTGTAGCAGAACAAGAAAATCACTAGAGACTGCATTAGCAGTCATTATTGAATAAAATATGTATTAGCTGTCACAGAAAGGGAGCTGGAGTTGAAATTCTGTCACAGTATTAGCCAGCCTTGCTGCTGGCTGTGGTCTTCTGGTGCTCAATTTCAACACATTTAATTGCTAATAACAACTTGTTTAGCCAGCTTAGCAAAGGGAAAGAAGTTGGCTGGGGCATGATGAGTGCTGGAAGGAGCAGGAACGCAGCCATCCATACTTTGTGTACATAGATAGCTCTGCAGTGACAACCCAAGAGGTATAGTGACAAGAGAAAGGCAACTTCTCGAAGTTAGCATCTGACTAGTTAAACTGCACTGCTGGCTGTAGGCTGAAGGGTTGCCCTGTTGGAACTGCACTCATCTGCAATGGCATTTGGCGCACTAGAGGTTCTGTGAGCTTTGTCCCCAGTGCCAGTTTCACACTCGGTATCAGTAGCTCTGGGGAAGCTCCAGGCTGTCAGACTCGGATGGTGGATCAAATAGTGCTGTCTTGGAGGAAGTCTACAATTGTCAACTGTCTGACATGCAAAAGAAACGCTCAAAAAGGCTCTGCAGAAAAAAATGTATTGAAAAGGCAAATGGTAAAAGCTATGGGAAATGATTTGAAAAGGGCAGAGTGCTGTAATTAGATTTGTTGTCCCCTCAATCCTTGTTTAATAAAAGAATTCTCAGCCAACACATGGACAAGATTGAATAAGCTTTCTGTTGGGCATAAAATAAAAGATAAATCCACTCCTGCTGTTCCTTCTTTTTCCCTTTTTTTGAAGATGTTTACCCAGGACACCAAATAATGTAATGATAAAAAATAAAATGCCTGTAATAAAAAAAATCAAGATCAGGCCAGTGCCTTCTTCAAGGTTGATACTCTTAAAGATTCAGGAGTTCCTGCCAGGAGGAATTGTTATCAAAGGACTCCTGGGAGGGTGTAGCCATCACTCCCTTTCCAAGGTGTAAGCTTATTGTCATTTCACTGTACTCATAGATTCTTGTTCCTCTCCAGGCGAAATAAAACCTTTTTCTCATGCTCACAAAGTTTTTGCATAGGTGCTCCACCCTGCCCTGCTGACCTAACACACACCTGTGCATTCATTCTTGGCCCACTTCTGTCTTCTGCTCATGTTGGCTGCCCTGCCTATCTGGTGTTCTCACTTCCCATTACATCATGTCTTTACAGTCCTTCCTGCCTGCTTGAGGCTATGATAGCCGGTAAAACTCCATTTACCTTTCCCTTTTTGTCCATTCAGCCCCCTTGGTTGCATCTCCCCTCTCTTGCAGCTGCTTTCATCTTCAACTGCTTTTGGTTTTTAGGATTTTTTAAATTAAATTTATTTTCACTCCTTTTATTCAAAATTATCCAATATTATAATGATGCTGGACTGCAGAAACATTGATTATACCTTTCAAAATTCCATAACATAACTTAGATGATTAGACTGGTATGACAGGCAGGGGTTGTGTGTGTGTAGAAGTGATTTCGATTTGTACAACCCATATAACTCATTGGGATTTTATTCTCTCCTCCCATGAAAATGTTACAGCTCTGAGAGAAAGATAAGATTATTTAGTATTTTGAAAATAAGAGGTTGTGCTGTATACAGAGGATATGCAAGAAGAAAAGTCAGTTTCCCCTTAAGCATGATTTACAATGGCAATGAAGGTGAGATAGCATCAATATTGAATGGAGGCTGGGCGTGTAAATGCAAACTTGAGCAGTGTTTGGTTTGATCTTTAATTTAATCTATGTTCTCTTGTCTTCGCTGCAATTGGAGCACAATTTATTTATTTTTTGCAATACTCAATTTCTGTGAATCTGTAAATATTTATGTGGAAAGAAGAGGCAAGAAAGCAGAAAATTTAAGTACAGCTTGCATTTGTGAGAGAGCAGGTAGGCAGTAGAAGAGTATGATGGGAGAACCTCAAAGGTGAGAACAGGAAGCTTTGTTTTTATCATGGAAAAGATAGAAATGAACTGAAAGGAATTCCATGTGCAACGATATGTGAGAGTACAGAGGGGCAGGAGCTACAAGGTGTTGGCTGGACAGGAGAAAATGAGTTACAAACGATCGCGTACACTAACAAACACAGACCTTACCATGAACTACCAGCATCTTGGAAATGAGAGGAAAGAACACGAGATTTGGGACAGGTAGGGACATGTTTCTGCCTTGGGTAATAAAATGATGTAAATGTTGCTCTGTCTATGGCTGAAAAAAACACTTCATTATGTCTGTTTTGGATATTCTTTTGTTACCCCTTTTATGGAAGGTGAAATAGTTTTTAATTTATATTGTATGAAAAATTTTGTGTGAAAAGTGTCTTGTTTAGTCTTGATGAAGCGTAGGCAATTATGTATCCCAAAGGTGTTTTTTTTTCTTTTTTTTTTTTTTTAATGTTTATAGCACAGATGGTTCCTGAAACACTAGGGATCCATAGGAAGAATAACACCTAATTTTGTCTTTATGCTTGTGCCTGGAAAATGTTTTGGATTTCTAGTAATACAGTTCTAAGTCGACTGAGGTAATTTTCAGTGTCTGAATATCAAACTCCTGGAAGTACTAAAGCTTATGGATTGTGCTGATTGTGTGTTTCCTATAGTACTGATGAAGTCTGAACAGCAGAAGTTGCTGGCAAGTGATAGTATCTTTATTGCCCTTTCTCCTTTCTCCAGTGCAAGCGTGCACACATAACGCTTACGAGTATCTTTGAGCCAATTTCCTATCACATTTCTGTTTTTGTTCATTCTGTTCTGGTTTTGGTGCGTGTCTGTGAAGAAGAAGCTGTATTGTCCTGAGCATTAGCTAAAAAAACATTTGACCACCACCACCCCCCTTCATATTTGCAGAGTTCAGAATACTAGTCCAGTGCAGAATAATAGGGTTGCAGGGCAAGCTGTGACTGGTATGCAGGCACAGGAGGAAGGAGTCCAGAACAGCAGATGGTAAGCAGAGGTAGGCAAACTTTGGAGAAGTTCAATTGGAAAGAGAAGTCTGGAGTGGAAGTGTCTTGATAAATTTATTATTGTTTTACAGCAGTGGAGAAGTCTGTGTTGTAAGATATGTAACGCAAGCAAATTCACTATCATTTGAAAAAGATTTTCTTGTATAGTAAGCAATGTTTTTAACTACGTTCAAGCTATAAATGAAAAAGTGTAGTTATTAGAGTTGTTGAGGTTCTACACCATGCTATAAATATGCCCTCTGATTTGTAGATACTATAATAAATGTTTGAGACTTTGAAAAGATATATTTGGCCAAAAATCCAGGGAAATATACAATTAAATAAGTACATTTCAAGGAATAGTGGCATGTAGCCAGCAAGTTGTCAGCACATACTGGTTATATCTAACCTGCAAAGTCCTGATTTATTCACTAAATATTTTTCTTGATTTTTTTTCCCGTATTATCCAAACTTTGCTCTTTCCTAGCCATGCATTCAATGTTCTTTTAATTTTGAAAGCAATTTATTTGTACTTTCTTTATTTTAAGTAATAATTTCACAGTGATATTCACCCTGCTTACATATATACAGAGAACAGTCATGTCTTCTCTGAGCCACTGTTTTGCTGCGTGCAGAACCGACTTCTGAGTTGCACAGTGGAGCAAGGCAGGTATCCCTTAGCTAGCAGAAATCCAGACTTCTAAGTTCAGCTAATACAATACAGCACAGTGAAAGCCCATCAAAAATAGTTCTGTCATGCTGGGTTCTGCCATCCATGAACTACAACAAGTCTTGCTTTTGTTTTAGGCAGCTTGACTCTACTGTGTAAGTCAAACACTAAGCAGGAACCAACTTAAAACTACTTGATCAAGTGCTATTCACTGAGAAAGGAAATGGAATCCTGTGTGTTTTCAGTACAGTTATATACTGTAGATATAAAAAATGATAGTCTGGATTTATTTTAAATTTTAGTAACGATAGGAAATGAATCTGGAATTTAAAGTGAGAAATATTTTCCTCCCCCCAGTTTTTAATGTATTTTTTTCTCTTGTGCAGATCGTGTTTTAATTCGAATAAAAGACCTGACAGAGGAGAAGGCTGATGAGGTGGTTTGGGTTCGTGGCAGAGTTCATACAAGCAGAGCTAAAGGTGAGAGGTCTCCAGGGATCTGATTTTTATTTTCACATTTTGTTAGCGTAAACTGAACATTTAATTTGGCTTCATGATCTTTCAGTAAAAGGAAGCAAAGCAATTACTGTCTGTTAATTATGTCTTGCATACAAGAAACCTTTGCCACCTGGTTGCTCAGTATTCACTTCAACTGGTTATGTTCTCCATTTTCTACCCATCTTTTCCTAAATGGGAAGAAGAAATTTTCTTTTCAGCTGACGGGGAAAATCAGGTATTACTGTTACACTGTAGTGAAAGGGATTTTTGTTTTTATCACATTACAAAATAGTATGTGGACAACCATAAGTAACAGTAATTTAAAAAGTTATAGTCATTCTGCTTCGGGTGATACAGTTGTGAGATAAAACAATTTTAAGTCTCTAAGGGAAAAAAATAATTACAGATTTATCAGTTTTTGGACAGCCATATTTATTCTGATATGTACAAATAGTTTCAATGTACCTTTTCTAATCTGCATTAAAATTTCAGAATTTTTACTCTCAGTTGTCAGTATCTGATTATTTCAGCTTGGACTTGAAGAAACATCATCTTTCTTAAGGATTCTCCCTTTCTCTTATTTAAGTTCTAAATAGTGTGAGCTGTCATACTTGGCTGTCTGACAGTCATGTTTCTTCAGTGGAGTCAGAAGTTCTCTCTGGAGATCAGTTTGCCATATGCAAACTTAAACAGGCTTTGGCCTTTTCAGTTGACATTAGGTGCTGACAACTGTTGTACTGGCTTCAGTTACGTTTGGCAGCTCTGTAGTGAGATATAAATATGTTGTCTTCCCAAGAGCTGAAAGAAAAGACCATAAGAAAATTATTTTCACAGATGAAACCTAACAGGACTCTTAGAAGCGGGAATAATGCAAACGAGGGAAGAAAATTCAGTACCGACTATTGTCACAGATACCAGTTCCTTTTCTCTTTTTAAGGCTTCATTTTCTTTTTAAAAAGAATTAAAAATACCCCTTAATGAGTGTCTGTACTGCTATCAATTAAAGTAAGGAGTATCTATAAATAGATGCATACATTATGTATTTTAATTTATATTAGAATCATTAAATTGAGGGAGGCCTGTGTGATTTTTCTCAGTAGTTCTGTAGTGTGGTGTTACATGGAAGTCATTCTTTGCTATGTACAGAAATTGTCCAAACCCAAAAGCTGTGAAAGCTTCAGTCATTACTTACATTCCATAACTTGGAATTATTCAGACAGAAGACACAAACTAATTTAAAGTTACTGTTAGTATATGAGTATTTTCATGGCCTTTTTTTGTTTTGCAGTAGGAGGAAAAGACTAATTCAGACTATTAATAAAATTTGGTGTATTAAAGGCAGATGTCTTTATGTAGACCTCTAAAACCAAATCAAAGGTTCAATGGTTATTTATTACGTTCTCTGTTTTATATGAGATAACTTGTTTGATTCATGCACTTACTTTAGTCAGATTAACTTGTAGCATGGCAGTATTAAACTTCATAAAGAACCTGTTGCCTTTCACCTTTCACTTTTGACCTCAGGAGAGACTGTAGTTTTTCATAAAATGAAATGCCTGTTTTCAAAACTCCTAAAACAACCTGAAGAATAAAAGCAAAGGATTTGATTATGGGCACAGTGTTCTCAGTTTTATTGATTGTGCTTCTTCCCTCTTGGGCTGACAAGACAGAACAATTCTGATGTTCCAGGAATGCTGTTAGGGAATACTGTCTGCTTGTTTGCTTAAGCTTTGAGGGAAAGAATTGTAGAACAAAAGCAAATGTTTAAGAATAAGAAGTCATGTTAGCCTTTCCCACACGCACTGTGGCATTATTCCTGCCATTATGGAGAGGAAAATCTTGCAGGAAACAGGAAAATCTAGCACAGAAATAGCTTTATTTTTTCTTAGAAACTTGAATTTGACTTCTAAATAACCAACATATCCTTTATTTAACCCTGTCTGGTTCTAACCAATAAACCAAAGGGGAAAAAAAAAAATGTGAAGAACTGTAGAAGCCAGCTGTCTCATACAGCGAGCCACTCACGAGGCCTGATGGAAATTAACTGAAGGGTGGGTAAAGAATGGGGTGTTGGGAATTTCTGTGAGTTCTGCTAAAATTAAAGTGCTTGGAGCCTTGTTTCTGTTGTAGTTGAAATGTTATTTCTGGCCTTATTTTAAAACCAGCCTAAGCTACTGATCACATTTATCATTGAACAGCAGTTGGGAAATCAGTCTGCATTCTGCCAGGCAGCTAGGACTTCTGCAGTATGTTAGACCAGAACTTGTTTCTGTATTATGGATACAAAGCTTTTATAAAACATCAAAATAGTATCCTTTAAAATAAGACTACCACAGAGCGCAAAAAGACCAAATTTTATATTTAAAAAAAAAAATCACGTATTTTTCTTTGTTGGCAGATGTCTGTAACTAGCAATGTATTAATTTGTATGACAAACAATTTTTTATGCAGATTTCTTCATTGCATCCTTTTCTCTCAAGGTCTTGTCTCATTTGGTACTTCCAAGCAGGGAAATGTATTCCTGTTTGGTTTTCTGCGCATGTTTTTGATGAGATTGTGTATGATGTATTCTCTTATTTGTTCAGTTACTAAAAGTTCTTAAACAAATTTTCTTTTGAAACTTTTCATTTCCTTAGACTGTTTCGTATAGGATACAACATTGGTTTGTTTTGTAGAAGCTTTGAATATTTTACTGTTGTTGCATGTGAGTAATCAAATGTGAGTTGGTCTTACACTATTCACTGAAATACCATATACAGATTTGGAAATACATTAGCAACATCCCATAATCCTGTATGTTTCTCACTCTGATGCTTCCTTTTTTCCCCATCTATTGATCTGGAAAAGCATCTAATCATGAACTAGATTTGGTTATGGCTCATCGTTTTGATGCTTTATCTTGCACGCAGTACGCTCTTCTGGGAAAAGTTCCGTTCCACAGTTTTTATAACTGTGATATTTTAATTATTTCTATCAGTGAGGTTTGTTTGATCGCTTAACTTCCATGTGATTAGAAGTGATTATATTATACAAAACATCCTCTTTTCTCACTGGAAGAAACAACTACCATTACTCATGACAAAAAGATGCGAGTCCTCCTGTGATGCAAATATTGATGAGATTTCTAGTGTTTGGGGTTAAGTACAGCTGCCAGACTTGCTTCTGATGTAGCAAGTTCCTTCATTTATTTTACTAATTTCTCCATAAATATTTATTAGTTGAGTGACATTGTAGCTGTCTTCAGCTGTGTATTTTTGTTTGAATGCCTAGTGCTGCGTTGTGGAATTTCTGTCGTATTTTGTTAAATTCTTTGTCTTGAAATAATGGACAAAAATACTGTTTTCAAGGAAATACTGTATCAGATACAAGTCCGTAAGTAAGAAATATAGAGATGTTAAAGATGCAAGATAATTTTTCATATGGAAAAATTGTATACTTTATATATAATTAGTCAGCTTTCCGTATAAATCTGAAATACAGGCATACATAACACTAAAGGCTCTATTTAATTTCAGAAGCCTGTACTCTTCTAATTTAAATCCATGGCTTAATGTTTGCCTGTAGGAAATATGGAAATCCATCCCATATTAGCTTTTTTTTACTTAGATATTGCAGCCTCTGGAATATGGAAATAGTTGTCTGTTTTCTAAAAATATGGTTTTATTAGTTTTATCGCATTTCTGAAATCACGGTCATAGAACAAAGTCAGTTATTTCGAGTAATTATGTTAATTTTTAATATTATTGTTCAGTTTTATGTGTTTGCTTTTATTTCTGACAGATTGTATGTCAAGTGATTTGCATTTATCTTCTGTTACTGTTTAAATTATCTGCAGCAATGTGTCAAGAATTGTAATCTACATAATTACAAAAACTGCAACCGGCTTTTTGGTATCAGTGTTCAAATTGGATGGATGTTGGGTTTGATGTTTTATATTGTAAGTCAACAGTAATTGGAAAGTAGCTCTCTATGACAGACCTTCTGGCTTCTTCCTATTCTCACCATTTTAATGAAAATGTTAGAGTGCTATGAGTCAGAACTTGGAATTGAAATGGTATTGATGCATTTTGTCACATGCTGGTACAACAATGAGCATTTGTTGTCCTTACTCTGCGGAAGAAGCATTTGAAATTACCATATTTCCTTAAATGTCAGTTAAGCAATGAATGTTTATTAGAGATGTAAGCAGAAATATGAAATGATTATAACTGTCACTTAAACAGATTAGTAGGAGCTTTGTTGGCTTGGAAATGCCCATTTCAAAAGTCAATAAAGCGCATTATATTCTTTGTAAATTACTATTAATTCCTATTAACTTCCTTTTCCCTAAGCTGTTCATGAATAAATTGCTCTAACAAAAATTTTTACTTGGGTCTTTTAGATTCTTGTCATTTATCACCATCAATACTCCTTTTGTTCCACTTCATTCTGAATGTGTGGTGTATTATAGAATGAACACTGTTGATATAGTCCCTGTGGTGCAAAATTAAGCCTATTTCTTTCAGCAGCTTTGTCCAATGAACTCTACGGTTTTAATTTTAGAAGTGCCAAAGTACATTAAAGAAGAGGCGAAAAAACTTTTAAAATAATGTAGACTTAACACAGTTGTGAGCAATGCAACAAGTGTGATTTCCTTACAGTCAAAGAACAATGGATCTGTTAAAAGTTATGAGTTCTGTTTTCTGTTCTGTCTAGATATTACTTATCTTGGGAGACTTGTTATTTTTAGAAAATGTTTGTTCACAGGTTTATAGATTTAAGCCAGAATTACTTGGATTTATCTGAAGGTTTTGTGTGTGTGTACATGTAGAGCTGTATCTAGATACATCTAGAGCGGGGGGGAGAGGGAGAAACCTCTTAAAAGCTCAGCTTAATGTCAGAATTACGTTTTCCTCATTCACTAAGACCTCAAGTAACTTGTCCTTAATACACCTGTGTTGTTTTTCTTTGTATTCAGGGAAGCAGTGTTTCTTAGTCCTGCGTCAGCAGCAGTTTAATATCCAGGCTCTTGTGGCTGTGGGACAGCATGCAAGCAAGCAGATGGTAAAGTTTGCTGCCAAGTAAGTAAGCAATTATATCCTGTTGTCAGAGTAAACAATGGTGGGAACCAGGACTCCCAGGGGTTGGGACCATTTTCACACATTAACATCAATGCTTCGTTTGTTTTAAAACGTAGTTATTTAAATTGTCAGTTCACTATTGCATTGAATACATTACTCTGACAAAAGATAAAATAGAGAACAGACTTGAAATTCATTCTGAACTGCTGAAGCAGCATTCTCTCGCTATAGACAACCTACATTTACTTTCAAGCTGGCTAACAAAAAGTCTGGCAAGCTGAGCTTAGTGGGACACTTCATTTTGTGTGATGTTTGTGTGTGTCTGCACATGTTCATGGGTTTTCTTCTACAAGATTCACAGTGTAGTAATACATTTTATAGCTAAAACTGATGCTAGGAAGCTCTGTGTTACAAGTGGCTTACTGAGTTGGAAGAAATGAAGAGTTGTTTCCGTGCACTGAATTAATCTTGTTTACATGCCTTCTTTTTGGCACTAGAAAGTTGGGGGTGTTAAGTTACTTTTAAAAACATTTTCTTTTTATTTATGGTAACATTTAGATTTACCACTTTAAAAAAAATTTCATTTCAGCCATTCAATTAATTGTTTTGTTTTATTTTTAAGATAAAAAAAAAAATTACTTTTCCATTTCTTGCCTCAAGACTGTGCTTTCAGGTTGTCCAGTACCAAATATGTTTGCACGATAAAGGTGTTTTTGTCCTAGAACTTGTTAGTCGTGTCTAACTACTTGTTCACAAATAGAAATGTGGCTCAATCTGGTGCAATAGTATGTTTAACATGTGGCACTTGAGTTGCTTCTGTGTAGTCCTTGGCACTACTCTCCTGCCCGGGAAGGGAGCCTCTGCTAATTAGCTGCAGAAGTGCTACAGCCTTCAACCTTCAATATGTCAGGGAGAGGAGGGGTTCATTATAGTGTAGACTTCCAGAAGCCAAGTTAAGAAGGTTAGGATAATGCGTCTGCTGATGAGGTTCAAGGCAACGAGAGAACAGAACCAGCAGTGTTCATTATTTGGCGGTGCTTAGTGTTGGCAGTGCCAGTGTGAAGCATGCTGTTTACAGGTGTTTGTAAGCCAAAGCAGTGTTCTGTTTCTTCATGAAATAGTTTTTTCTCTTCAGCATTCAGTCTTTGAAAAGAACTGAGCGCAGTCTCTCCACTCCCCACTTCCTCTCCCTATGTGTAACCTACTAACAGTCTGCCTGTGCTCTCTCAACAAACTTGCACTACAAAACAGTGAAACTACTCTTACAGTTGTGATGCTCACTCTCCTATTCTCCAGTTTTCTCAAACGTCTCTGGTTTTCAGTTTTCTTTGTGTTTCTTTGTTCCACAACTGAATTTCTTATGTTTCTGTTTTATGAGCAGCAGAGATCTGTGGTAGGAGCTTGGAAGAGGGAAGTTGCTCCTTACTCTTCTGTGAGCTGCCTCTTCCACTTGTAAGCCTTCCATGACCTTTTTTTAAAAACTTACTTATATATATATGTATTTTCTAGGTTATCTTTCTGCTAGGTTAGTGATTTAAACAAGGCCATGGAGGTCCACAGCCAGCAAGAGATGGTATCTGGAAGGAGTTGAGGGCATAGCTAATAAAGTAGCTTCTGGCAGCAGTGAGCTATGAGATCAGATGAGACGGCCTTCCTGGGTTTTGTTTTGGGGATTTACTTTTTTTTAACACTACTTAAGCAATCATCTTATGATTCCTTCCCACCAACAAACCTATTTTATTAAAATCCTCCCATGCTCTCGCTTTTCCCAGTGCTTTATCCTTTGCACAGTTCTGTCAGATGCCGTCATGGCAGCTGCTTCTTGTCCTTCAGAGGCTGCTCTTCCCTGACGTCCGTGTGTGCTTGTGGTCACCACGTCAGTGACACCTGAAGCACAACGACAGCGTGTGCCTTGTCTTCAGTCACTTTCCTGCTAGTTTTCCTGTGCTGTGCAATGATGCAGTTATTATTAGCAGATGAAGCTGATCTTAGATGTCCAAAAGTAGCTATATTGTTTCTCTGCCTTTCTCAATTTCTTTTTCGTCATCTCCTCTTGTTTCCTACAGATTAAATGAGGAAATGCACATTTATCAAAGAAAATATTTAAGACCTTAATTTCATTCAGTTATGTGAACTCAACTTTTTAACTGATGTTATGTAAACTTTATTTTTCATGTGATGCTTTCTCATATTTTGATAGTGGTTATAAATCTTCCTTTAAAACAGCTTGTGAAATTCTGGATTATGGGTTTTAAGGAGAAATTGAGATAGTATAAAGGCTGATTAAATCATGAACATTTTTTGTACAAGTTTTCATAAATAATAAACAAACTAGTTCCTCTTTTAGATATTGGCACATGGAAACTGAGAGCTTTCATAACCTTCTGTGGTCGAGCATTGCATACTCTAATGTAACATTCATATACTGATTTATCTCTGTTACCTTTAGAATGTGAGTTCTTTCAGTGAAAGATACTTCATGCTAGTTTACTTCAGTTTTAAAAAGAGATTTCTATGAGTTTAACAATGAAAAGTTTGTGGCTGAACTTCCAAAGGATACAGAGCCAGCTACACAGTGCTAGTCAAGACTGGCAACTGTGGAGTTCTTTTCAGTGTCTTTCATCAAAGGAAACTTCAGCCTACTCCTGCAGGGGATGCTGTATGAGAGGAAAAAGTTAATTGTCTCTTTCAGCCAGCAAAGGTGCCAAGTGGTGAATTAGTAATTTATCAACCTGCTTTTCGTCCAGAAAGTTCTGGGTTTGGTCACTTTTGGTTTTCTTTCTCTCTCTCTCTCTCTCTTTTTTATTTTTTTTCAAACCAGCATTGGACTTTTCCCCTCTGCTGAGATTCTATTCCACAAATAGCCACGTGATGTGATGTAGCAGTTAGGGGAGGTGGTTACCAGATTCTAATTTAGCTTCTGAAACAGTGTGCCCTCTCTCAGAAAGTAGATGGCTCTGTGTAGTAGGCCAGAGAATGAAAATACAGGAAAGAGATTAAACATAAGAAAAAATAAAACTACGATGGATAAACTTTTATCAAAATGCCTTACAATGTAGAAAACTATACTGAAATTGATTACTCAGATAAATTGGTAATACCAGGAAGACTGGTAGGATATTACAGACTACTACTTTGTGTCTGACTATGTGTCAGATCAGAAAAGGTTGATGATAAAGTTGCATGTTGAAATAATATGTGATCAGGTAAATCTGCCTTCTTATGAGACTAAGGAAACCTGTCTGTTCTATCCAAGACAAATCAGTAATTTAAATCCCAGCTTGATAGAATCTATCCATAATTTCAACTATTTAAAAAGTGAACTCATTTTTTTCAAAATTGGTATTGCATCCAGTTTTCTCTGACATGCATATAAATGACCACTGACCATTGTTTTGTAACAACTATTTATGTTTTTAGATTTAATATAGTATTAACGTTGTGATTTGTGCAGTCTGCTTACATAAAAGTCTTGGAGAAGAAAGCAAGAAAGAAAACGTCTGAAGAAGTATAGATGCTTCCACGAATTAAAACATTTTCTATTTATAATAAATAATTAATGAGGTTTCTTCCAATTCTTCAGACTTTTGATCAAGAAAACATTGTGATTCACTCAGAGGGGCCCACATGGAGTTCAGCTTGCAACATGAAGGTGTTGTCATACAGACCACAATCGTGCAACCCTGTGGTTGAAAGAGAAAGTCTTGGCTAATAGACATACAGATCATTAAGAGTGACATAAGGCACCTAGTGGACATTTTAATAATTATAGTCTTGATTTTTTAGAAGGAACATTACAGTATAAAGGAGCACTTCGCTATACACAGGAAGCTTTTTAGCTTTGGATTTTATCAATCTATTACTAAAATGACTTCTTTAAGGATTAAACAACATAAAGATAGAATTTGTCTTCTTCATGCATCCCAGTTCAATTTATACTAAAAAGGAGTAGAAGCTGGAGACAGAAATATTGTTGTCTTTAATGGAAATGATGATAGCTTTGGCATGTTTTTCTGCTATTTGTTCACTTTTTGTTTTGGTTTTTGTTTGTTTTTTGTTACCATGGCAAATTCTAGAAAAAAAGAAGCTAGTGCTGCTCCTGTGGGTAACACTTATTTTGCTATAGTTACCACTAGGCAGTTAAAGCATCTTCTTTCTTGTTCTAATTTGAGTGGAAATTACCATCTCAGTAACATTCCTGGAATTATCTGTTGGGTTCAAAGCAGCGTATTTAGCTTTCTGTTGTTCATTTGATGAACTATATTAGGGACTTCAGATTTTCCCAGCACCAGATCTTGCTGAGCTCAGCACAAACAGAACTCAAAACATGAGCTCTTACTTGCGTGGAAGTGATACAAGTAAACTTGATTAGATATGTAGTGTGAACGAGGAAAAACATGTTTTCTATTGATCAGGTGAAAGTTGAGGATGGATTATGAATGTCTGTAAATGCAAAGATATTCATATGCAATAGAAAAGTTGGTGGTGCTTATGTGTGCTCAGGCAATTACATGCATAAAGGTATAATTACTTGGTTACAATAATTACAATTACTTGGATAAAGGTATCTACGTAGGCAGGAACTGAATTGAAATGCATGAAATTACAACAAAAATATTGACTTAGCGATGTTACAGTTTTTAAAGTGTGTTCTTGACCAAGAAACACAGTTTCAATTGCAATTCCAGTTCAGTGAGGGAGAGGAAAAGAAGGATATTTAATCACAATTGCAAAGTTTATAAGTTGTTATGCAAATTTGCAAAGCAGTATTACAGTGATGTAAAAGGTTCTTCCTGTATTTTCAGTCTGATACAACTTTGCCTATGTTGAATTCTGTGCTATTCTGAGCATAGGGCTGCAGTGACTTCACTAACAGCAGCTCTCAGCCATGGGGTCAGTGGTCTGAATCATACAGCACATTTACATTTGGCTATTATTTTATTTATTTTTAATATACAGAACTTGCTTAAACATTTTTATTTGCAGGTATTAATGGGAAGATTTTTGTACAGCAGATTAGAAACTTTAAATTTCAACTAATACGCTGCTGCTTGTGTCATTAGTAGTGTTTTCTGCAAGATTTGCCAAAATGTTGACATGAAAAAGGAAGCAGGGGAAGTAGAGGAGAACTGTCTGAGGGGAAAATGCGTTAGCACAAGAGTAAAACTTGTTTTCTTATAAACACTGACTTATTTGAGAAGCAGAAGGAATTTGTAGTTACAGCTGATACTATTTTAGCATGATGTATTCTCTGTGTTTTTAATCCTTGTATTGTCTCTCGCATTCAAAGCAATGTGTTGCTGCGTTAGTCTTTTTAAGGAGTCTAAACAATCATTTGTAAGAGAATGCACTCTTTCTAAGTACTTACTATCATTTCTCCTTGTCTTTCTGGAATTTGTTGGCTCTTTAATAATTGAGATGAATGGAAGCTCACCTCTTGCTAAATGAATTCTGATTTAAAGCCTCTGTCAACCTTTGTTTTGTTCATTACACCAATTTGAGCAACTGTAGCTCTTTTAAAATGTAAAAATACCAGAAAAACATACTACTCTTAACCTAATTTTTCAGCATATAAAGCACCATGGTCTATATAACTTTCAGAGCAGCTACCGAGGAGTTCTGTCATGAAAGTATTGCCACCAAAGAAATAGTCTAATGAAGTAAAATGCTGAAATTTTATTTATTTATTTACTTGTGATTCATTTCTAGTGATGCTTTTAAGTTTTGAGAATTCTAATGGTTTAATTTCCCACTGTTACGTAAACTTTGTCAGATTTTTTGAAGTTCTGATGACTTTTATTCAAAAACTCTATTTGGATAGCATAAGTTTGAGCTTAACTTTATGAAATAAAGCAGCTTGTTCCATTTAGCTTCTCTTAGGGCTAGTGTGGATGGCGGTGGTGAGGCCCTGGCACAGCTGCCCAGAGAGCTGTGGGTGCTCCGTCCTTGGAGGTGCTCAAGGCCAAGTTGGATGGGGCCCTGAGCAGCCTGAGCTGGTGGGGGGCAGCCAGCCCAAGGCAGGGTGTTGGAACTGGATAAACTTTGAGGTTCCTTCCAACCCAAACCATTCTGTAGTTCTGTGATGCACAAGGAATAGCAGAAAGCAGGATAAGCAAGCTGTCATAGTCTGCAGCACTTAGCGTTTTGTTTCTGGGTCATACCGCACAGGCTTTGTCAGAGAAGAAAGCCAAGTTTCTCTCATCAACTAAAAAGATAAACTTCACCATTTAGCCAGATAAAAAAAAAATGTGAGAGAAGGACTGGTTCTAAACGTAGATATTCCTAAAAAGAAGCTTCTCAATCCCGATGAGTTTCTCATGTGGTTTTACTGTAGCTGCACAAAAAGACTGTTGGGTTAGAATACCTAGCTTTTACTCACAGCTCTTCTACTGGCTCTGGGAAGTGCTAGATAAACTAACACAGATGCAAGCTATTAGGTCTGTAGTTACCATCAGCAGTAGCTTGTACCTACTTGTGCTCTGCCCTCCTCTCCCTTAACCAGGGGTTACTGCCCATCAGTTCTATGCATTAAAATATTTAGCTCATTACCCTCTAACTTAGCTTTATGGAAAAAGTCTGGGGTTTGTTGGCTTGAGGTTTTATTGGATGTGGAGAGAAGTCCAACTAACTAACAAGCTGACCTTGTAAACCTGAAGATTGCTAGCTGATGTTTGATCGAATGAGATCAGTAGTGGCCAGCTTGTCTAACAACATCCTTGCTCACTTCTTATTATTTGTAGTTGAATTATGGGCCTACTACTTTCCTGCTTTCTAAGGGCTTGCATGGTCAAGTGATACACATAAAGTGCTTTCCAGTCATCTTGAGGCTGCCTGAGAAGTGAAAGATAAAGATAATTGTAACTTACATTTCATAAAGTGGAAATAAGTGTTTTCTGATTTTTGCCTTTTGTAAGCAGGCTGACAAAGAGACAGAGTGAAAATACATTTCCCTTAGGGATGAGATTATATATAGAAAATTATTGGCGTTAAGTCCAATACTTCAAGTACCTAAGTGAAAGTTGCTCATATGAATTATTTTTCATCTGTCACTCTTGAGGCTTTTGTTATTACTTCCTTGTAACACACATACTTTCTATCATATTGCTGGAAGATTTTCAAGATGTTATGTAGTGCTTTAATGTACTATTAATGACTGTTAGTGGAGAGCAGTTAAGATGTCCTCACAAGCATCTTGCATCTTTCACCAACAAGTCACGTAGTTTAAACAAGCTCAAGCAGTTTTTTTCCCCTCCAGATCTAGGATTTCCTTTCAATTTGTTGTTCTGCTGTTCAAGACTCATCTTTCAGATAATTGCATCAGCTGACACATGCAAGAGTGTACGTGGCCTAGAAAAAGAACCATGCAACTTGTCAGTTTATGTATACACACACAAAGAATGAGCAATCACTAAGCTTAATTATAATTCTTTCCCTCCCAAGTCTTCCATCCCAGTTTGAATGTACTGTGGCTGGAAATATTTTAACGACATCCTTTATTGTTCATTGATTGTATAAAATATCTAAATTCTTAACTCTGTTTTGTTGTTCCAGCAGTCCATAGAGTACATATACATCCTAGTGCTAAGTACTGAAATCTGGTGCAGTGTGCAATGAAATTTAGTAAGGCTACTATCTTTATTGACAGCATCAACAAAGAGAGCATTGTGGATGTAGAAGGCGTTGTGAGGAAAGCACATCAGAAAATCGGAGGTTGTACTCAGCAAGATGTTGAGCTGCATGTTCAAAGGGTAATTTTCTGAGCAAACTGAGCACTGGTCAATTGTTTGAGAGATTATCTGTCTATCTGATCTGTCTGTCTTTCTGCATATATAAACTTTGTAGTCCAATGCCAAAGAAATAAACTGCTTTAAACTACAAATTTCAATATATTATACATAAACATGAAACATTCCTGTTCTTGAAAGATTTGATTTTTAGTATTTCCTGATTTTAGCTACCAACTGAAATATACTTAGAAGTAAAATAAAGAATCTCACTGGCTCATTTTGGCCAAGAATGCTTGTAATTCTTAACTGCAGCAGGTACTGTAACAAAAAGTCAGCCTCTTCTTTGGTGCAAGTCAGAAGTTTTGTCTTTATCAGGAAGTTACAATCTTGCCCTTAGTGAAATGGAATGGAGTACGTAACTCTCAGCTATGGCTTAACAATATGGGGACTTCGGAAATCTAAAATCTCCATAACTTGTGTTGTAGGGCTGGAGGAAGTGCAGGTTTATAATTTAACTAGAATGTGTATTTAAACCTTTGCTTGCTTGTAAAGGTTTTCAGCCACTACACAAACTGTATGTGTACAATACTGCTGAAACACAGTCACCTCAGTAGCGAAGTAAAATGGCTAAGTAAATCTTAGCTAACAGCATTGTGGAAGAAATTGCTGAAGAAATACAATACATGTGCAGATTGTCATATGCTTGATTTTTCTGAAAGAATAGGAAATTCACTACAGTTATGACTAGGCTGTAGAGCAAGATGTCTTTCATTCTCTGACTGTGTTTTATATATCTCATAAATTTTCAGCCTGAAATGGCTCTTTCAGATTCAATCAGATGGTAAGTAAAAGAATACTTCAACAACAAAAATAATGAGATGATCTTGCTGCAATCAGAACCTAGCACTGTGAAACCTAGTAGTTTCAGACCTGGCATTTTTGCCAGTAGACTTGTCCCTCAGGCAGCCTGTACTTGTTCAACTTAATGGTTTTCTACAAAGAAAAAAATCTTTGAAAAGGGAAATCAAATTTAAGCACCTCCAATATTATTATGAGAATGCACCCAAGTATATTGACTATATGAAGAAAATCACAGTTTTCCAGCTAACAACCTATGCAAACACTGTTTCATATTTATGCCAGAAATATCCTTTTGGTAAATCACACCTCCTTTTGAGCTGAATCTCATGCTATTTTTGTTCCTATCTCACTTTCAGATCTATGTGATCAGTTTAGCTGAACCCCGACTCCCCTTACAGCTGGATGATGCTGTTCGGCCAGAAGCAGAAGGCGAGGAGGTGAACACTTTGCATCCTCAAATATGTTTTATTGTATTTGTAATTGAAGAAAAGCACGAAAGCCTGCCAGCTTTCTTCATGCAATGGTTTTGGTTTTTTGTTAGGCTTGCATTTTACTTCCTTTATGTTTCTCCAGAACTGTATTAGAAATTTCTATAGATTTGTGATCTCTTCTGAACTGCAGTAGTGGGTCAGAACCAGAGGGCTTGTAGTCTTGTATGTGTGTTCTAGACCCTCATAGCTGGTTTCTGCCTGTGACCACTGAGAAGTTATATCTTATGCCTTGCTATACTGGCAGTTTGTTATATGTTCTTCAGACTGATGTAGAAAATCTCCTGAATTTAGAAGTAACCCTTGGCTTTTAACCAAACAATGTTTTTCTCCAATAATTTTTTTTTTTTAGGTGTTTATATTCATTATGTATTTTTGCACAACTATTTAGGATGGAAGAGCTACTGTAAACCAAGATACAAGACTGGACAATAGAGTCATTGATCTAAGGGTAAGGAACGTGCTTTGTTGCCTGCTTACCTGCAAGTGTTGATTGTTCACTGTCCTAATCCATGAAAGAAGAAAAGCAGCGAATTTGGTGAAAGTGTTTTGTTGGCCGGAGGAAAACTAAACGATGTTTTTCAATTTGAGTGACATTATGAAAACAGAATTTCATCTACGTATGGACATGCAAACAACAGAAAAAAATTCAACAACCTTCTTGACATTCATCAGAGAACCCATATTAGTAGCTTAAGGTGAACTTTTACGATTTAACATATGGCTGTGTACATCTGGACACTTTATTTCCATTAAGTCCAAGGTGACTGAATAAGAACAACTTACAGACAACATTTCTTCTCAGATACATACAGTATTTGGTACCCAGACAGAGTAGTAAGAGCTTAGTTTTGGAGTACAAGATGGAAGTTTTGAATTTAACATATAATTGAAGTGCTGTGATGCATGTCTTGCGAGTGAAATTGTACCTGGATGTCCCAGCAGTCTCATTTTTTGTTTCTTCCAGCGTACACGTCTTTTTATATCTGGAATGTCTTTCTTTGTCCGGGTCATAGAGATAGCATTCTGCTAGTTTATATATCTCCCAAATATTTACTATTTCTCATCAGCACCAAAAAACTATCTAGTAAAACATTTACAGAACTTTTATTTAAAAAAATAACAAAAACAATAACAAAAGAAATGACAACACCTAAACATGTAATTAACTAACTTTAGTCCAGTTGCCATGATTTTTCTCTTGTCTTTTCCCATATTTGGCTCTCCAGAATAAAATTTTAATTAGCTTTTCATTGAATTAAGAGTGTCTTTAGCTCTTTTTTTTTTTTTGGTGTGGCTTTTACTGCCTTCAGACTTACGATAACGGTTGCTTCTCAGTAAACCGATGTATGGGCAAATAAATATATGGGAAGTAAAACAAGTCATTTTTTTTACTGGAAAATTTGGAGAAGTTCTAAGACAGAGGTACTTAAAACATTTGAATATCTGATCTCATTTCAGCAATTAAAAATACTTGTGCAAATTGTTTCATTTGGAGCAAAGATACGATAAGGTCAAGTGAAAAGCCGTTATGTGACACTGAGCAGCTTCAATTTGTGATTACTTTTCAGGATACTCAGTATCTCATTATATTGGTCTCTTCATCTGTGTCTTAAGTTTTTGACGAAAAGAATTCTGTACTAGTGAGAATTATTTAAAAGATCATCAGTTTATGGTAATGGTAAGGCAGTATACTAAATTTAAGGGAGAACTCTGGGATGTTCAAAGTTCAAGTGTTGCTTGAACTTCTGATGATGCTGAAAAATACTTAACAACACTCCAGAGAAACTTAAGAAAATTATTTGAATGAAATATGTGTATAATAAGCTGGAAAGAGCCGTGAACCCTGAGCAGATGATACAAGTGATACAAAGGGGAGAAACAGTTAACATGCTACCTGAAAGTAATAGCATGAAAGTTTGCTTAGCTGTAATTCAAATGAGAGTATGGAGTAAAACATGAGAAGGTAAATAGTA
>WBMW01003413.1:2637651-2667923 GCA_013396635.1 Penelope pileata
GGGGGAAGGAAAACTGTAGTGCCATAATATACATGGGAGATGAAACAGAAAGAAGTGGGCTAAAATTCTTGTATCTCTGGACATATCCAGTAGTCCAGAAGGACTCTCCAAATACATACATGTATCTGCCAATGTAGTAATAGAAAATAAGTTGTCACAAGTCTAGCTGAAGGGTACAACTGGTGTGCTAAGTGAATGCTGCCGTAACCTTTCCTAAATTATACAATTGTGTATGATTGTTGTACGCCCCAGCCACTGTCAGTACACCATTTATTCAGCAATGTTTGGCCTCTTGTTTTGAGTACTGAACTGTAACTCTGTCTTCTGTACTTTCCTACACAACTCCACCTGTTACTGGACTGAGGTGCTAGACAGCTATTTAATTTCATGCTAAGCAGCAGGAGTTCATGTTAAGTTTTTACTGAGTTGATGGAAAGATGAAATGTCAAATTTCAGAGCCTTTTGTCGTATGCTCTTCTTGCACCCATGGTTGAGTTTAACCTGGCCACAGCTTCCCCTTGATTAGGCTAAGGTATCTATTCTGCCTTCCTTCTCCTACACATAGGAAAAGTTTCTGTCTCTGCCAGTGTCATATTTCTCTGTCTTCTGTTGCTCATTTAATTCTTTGTTTCAGAACAAAAGTTATCTTGAGTAGGCTCATACCTATTCATAAATTTGCATTCTTTGTTCTGCAGGAGCTGTGCTTGTGCAAAAGGGTATTATAAAAAGTTGTTGCTTTACCAAGTGAGAATACATGGACTTATATGCATGTTCTAAGCGCTGTATGCAGTAAAATCACATGATCAAGGACATGAAGAAAATTTGTCCTGCGAGATAACTAAAAGTAAAATCCTGACCAGTAGTAATTGATTTTCAGTGAACAGAATAGTTCTAATGGAGATGCTGTGATGATCTGTTCTACTAGTGTGGGAGGAAGTCCAACCACAGGTAGGGGTACCATCTAGTTCTGGTTTCCTCAGTGCCCCAGTTTTTTAAGGAAGAAAGGAGGTTATGGAATATTGAAAATAAAAGATTCTGATTTTTTGGAGAAATATTTAACAAACTAAATGCAGAGGCCTTGGCTAGACTTAGACTTAAAAAAAATCTTTAGTATGGAACTAAAATTACGTTTGTCCATTTAAATAAAGTCTTTACAGTAGTTCACTAGTGATTTAACTAACTTTAAGTAGTGATTAACCAATGAGTTCATTGGAGAGGGTGAGATCGTGATAAAGTGGAGCTGTGAAGCTCAGTTCTCGCATGAATAAAAGGGGGTTGATTTCCAAAAATAGCATAGCTCCATCCGTCTGTGATGGATGCCAAGGAGAGAGTTTGATTATGATGCAGTAGGAGGAGTGTGGTTAATAACAAGGAAATTATATTGGGGTAGAAAAAACAATACAAAAGAAAACACCCTGGTAGATGTAATATGCAAAATAGTCTATAGAGACAGCAAGATTTCTATTCTTTTGTACTTTTGAAATTGAGTGTGCACAGTCTTGCATTTTGGTTGTTGACAAAGATCTCCCAGAGGTGTTTTAGAGGTTAGGGATGGGAGGTACTTAAATGCCAAGATCCCAAGCTATTGCTGTAGTTGTCCCTCTAAATGCATGGAGGAAAACTGTTATTATTTAAGGTAAAGGGTTTTTAAAAGACTCGTCTAAGGAATGATAATTTATGAAGGAAAAAATCTGTTCCTGATCAGTTAATGCATAAAATACAGATCCCATAATTTTGGAGCAGAGAAATTGGGGATGTAGAGTCAAGTCTCCTTGGATAGACCATATTGTGTTTCACATAGCTGCCGGTGACTGTGGGGAAACTGCTGTTGACCTACGTATCTATTTTTCATGATGGCTTAACGAAAATCAAAATATTTGATTCTAGGTATATGCTTGATTAACTGCTCCTTTATTGGAAAAATCCAGAAAGTCAAACTGGAGCACTGATTGCTTTATAAATCTCTAGTTTTCTGCTGTCTTCAACTGTGGTATTCAGCGATGCATAGACATTTTATATATTTAAAAACACCTAAAGAAACTGTGAAACCACCATATTTCATGAAGATCTGTGGTAAAGGAAAAGCAATAAAGACAAGCCAACAAGTGAAATACTGATTTTTGGATTTTACTTCTTAGTTTGTCTTGCTCTGAAGAAAAAATCAATTCAGGTTCATCAGATTTCAACAATGGAGCTGACTGATGTCCTTAGTCTGGCTTATTTTCTGATGTCCAGCAGGGCTTTTATCTGAACAGTATCTGTCCAGATTTGACTTGAGTTATAGGCATTTAGTGGTCCTGATGCTGTAACTGCTAACACACAGCTCATTGAGACCAAAGCTTAGTTCTTTTAGAGTCAATATTATCTTGTTTAAACTGCTTAGTGTAGGTGCATGACCATTAAACTGTACTTTTAGTAGTTTATGGATGTCAGATTGTTATATGTACATTGATCTTAACGCAGTTGGTTTTTTTTCCCAAAATACTTGATTACTTTAAGCTTGATTTCATTGTGTTGGATTTGATTTAGTCATTGGAAAAGCTGTACTTTTTCTGACCGACTTCAAGCTCTAATGACAACCAGATACAGTTTGCTTTATTGTGTGTAGTGATTTGGTTGTGCTGACATAACACAGTCCCAGTCCTTCAGACAACAAACTTCATGTCCATATTGTGCTGTGTTATAAAGTGACTGAATTTGAATGAAACAGTTGATTTCAGTCAATTTGGGATGAAAAAATTGAAGGCAAATCCTGTTTCCTAGCAAAATCTTCATTTCTTACGTATATGATAAAGGATTTGCAAAATTACCTGCATTATTTAAAACGTATATTATTTAAAATAATTAGCTCTAATTTCCCTTTTTATCTAGCCTACTTTATGTATTTAGTGATTGCTCATTGTGGAAGATGAGGTAGTTACAGCAGGGGAACAAAAATGCAAAAGTGAGGTGAGAGTAGACCAAATTCTATAAATTCTGTTCTCTGTGAGAATAAAAGCTTGTAGCTTTGCACATCTGCCTCTCAGTCACACCTCTTTGAGATACAATCACATAAGGTGTTAACTGCTTTCAGTTCTGTTGAAGCACATTCGCCTGTCTCTGACGACCTATAGGGCTATGCTGTAGGGTTTATGTAAATGCTGCAGGTTCTGCTAAATTGAACGTTGTGATTGTTTTCATAATCTTAAAGTGTTAAAATATGCTGTGTTGTTATGCTGTTTTCCATTGTAGTGTTTGAATAAGGAACACAGACTGAAGCGAGTATTGCAGCATTGTTAGCTAAATGTTTTTTCTGCTGTCTGTAACAAAGGGTCATTATTACAAATAATGAGTTCTGTAAAATCAGTAAGCTTGAACATTAACAGGGCTAACAGCAACAATGTTTAAGTGGCAAAGTTTTGTTTCAGCTTTTGCTTCATGCTTGAAGGAATTGTCATTGTCTCAGACAAGAATTTACCAGTGTATGTGGGGAAGAGTTTAGAGTGAACACTACAGGAAAAGAATTCCATTCTGAAATGTTTAAGGCAAAGGTTAAAAACAATTCATTTTCACTACCACCTTAGTTTGCTGCCTTACACCTAATATCTCAGTTTGTAACTGTGTTACCTACCATTGTAACCAGACATGGTAATACAGGTACATACCAGCACTTCAGCTTACGACAGGGTAAGAGCTTGAACAATTTTCATCTGATAAATTCAGTCTCTTTTTGTCCTAAACATTCCACTGCAAAGGACATAACTAAATCTGAAAACCTTTGCTTCATGTGGACACAGAATCATCTTGGAAAAATCTTTGGAAAGTTATAGCTGCACATACAACTTTTGAGATCGTCCACTTGACTCATTACATCCACAGTTGAATTCTTCAGGAGGTGAGCTCAAATGCCTTGTTGGCCTGTCTGACTCTTATAAGGAGACTGCAGTGTCACAAACACTCAACAGTTACATTTGTTGGCAGTCTCTGAATGAATGGGCACTGGAGCTCAGCTCTCTGGTAGTAAGATGAGTGGTCTTCTCCGGTCTAATTTGATACAGAGTATTGCAGCTTGTTCCTTCCTTGGTCTATAGTTAAGCAAAAATATCAGCATCCAGATCTATGAATTTCGCTGCTTTGGTAAACACTGTTTTTAAAGATAAATTATCATTAATGATAGGGTTAGGAAGACAGTATCTTTGCTTGGCTTCCTCAGCAAAGCAAGGAGGGCTTGCTACCTGGCAAACTGTTGTTAGTGGGGATGTATCAGTTGGTGACTGGCTGTGTCTGTGCACACTTTCAGGCTTCATAGCAAGTAATTGCGTTCAGATTGGGCTTAGCACAATACCATTTCTCTTTTTTCCAAAGAGTGTGTATGTACCTTAGGACTATGTTCTTACCTGCTCTGGTATGAAACTGCTGTTGGCTCATCAGAAAGGTGAGGCGTTGTTGTTGCTATCCCACCTCGAATGTCACGCATCTTGGTTCTTAGCATTTTTTGAAATTGGTCTTGTTTATCACAATCCAAACTGGTAAACCCAAAAGTGACTGGATTATAATCTCCAAACAAGAGAAGTAAAGTCTCTTCTAGTTTTTAAGTAGGAGATGGGTTACAAAACAAAACGAAACAAAAAAAACACACACACAAAACCATAGATATGTGTATATATAAGTATGTCTATATGTCCCTTTGAATCATTCGGGTGCTTTAGTATAACACTGCTGAAGTACACACAGACCTTGAGCTATGTTTCTTGTCCTACCATGTGTCTGACTCTGCAAGACCTGTGGAAAAAGGGTGAAAAAGTTTGAGGGCACTTTTGTTTCTGTTGCCGAAAACCTCACTTCCTTCATTTTGAAAGTAGTGGGAGCAGTGGCTGTGGCTGGTGCCATCGCACAGCGAGAACTGCTGGCAATTATTTACTGGTCTCAACTACTTACACTCCTGTGATACTTTATCTGCTAAGATTGCAAATAACTCCAAATTACGACAAAACTGCAGTATTAAAGCCATTTTCTCTTTCAGTTTTTCAGTTAAGGGATCCCTTTCTCTTCCAGAGATGTTGAACGTAGCTTGATTTCAACATCTCCACAGACTGCCTGTCTAAATTTGGGTGCTTATATATTTTGTTTTGACTGGGGTTTTTTGTTTTGTGGTTTGGTAGGAGTCATGTGAAAAAGCCCACAAGGTTCTCCTTACCCTGACTGAAAAGTTGGGTACCTTTCAAAAAAGGAGAAGTAAACAGCACTGTGACGCAGGTTGTCGTAAAGAAGCGCTCTCGTCGTCTTTTTTTTTTTTTTTTTTTTTCAAGAATCCACTTGCAGGTTGCTAACTGCCAGTCCTTAAAGCTGCAAGCACAAAATCAGATATGGGTACAGCACTGACGCATTGCTGCAGCATCTGCTAAAGTTTCTTCACAGTAAAACCCAAGGAACATTTAGTGGAGATATTCGTTAACCAGATAAGTGGCTTAACTGTGTCACGTACATAAACAAAAAGAAGCTGCTGGATTCAGGTTTTCAGCTCAGTGTACTTTTGGAGTAAGTTTTGAAAAGAAAAGAGCTGCAGTTCATTTGACCAGGTGTTATGTGGACTGTTGTAAATGCTGCTGGGAGTTCACATGCTCTTCTGAGGATGTTTTTGTGGCCGTGACATATGTAGTTAGCACGTGGCTATGTTTTCACATGAAAAACACTGTACTCTAAAGTCTCCAATAGACACGAACGCTTTGACCTTATTAAGTTAAGGGCTTTGCTCTTATCCTGCACTATATATTACTGCAGTGGTTCTAGTTCAGTGTGCTGAAAGCTTTTTAATAGGTTTAGTGTTTTTATTCAATTTCTTACTATAAAATCTTTATTTGCAGAAGCAAAACTTATAAATCTGTGGTTGTTTAAATGTTGAATTGACCATTGTGCCTCTTTCATAACTAAATATGCTGTAATTGAAATGAGGAGTTTTTGTTGTTTCCTTTGCTATTTCTTTTCTTTTTTTTTTTTTTTTGGTAATAAATAATTATCAGCATGTGCTTTTTCCTGTTAAGGCAAATACAGAATACAGCAACCAGTTGTTCCTGGGTGAAGTTACGTATCCTTCCAGCTGTCCAGAAAAAATAGCAGAGTTGGGAAAATGAAACTAACTTAGATTTCATTATTTTATCTTCTCCTTATAGACCTCCACTAGTCAGGCAGTCTTCTGCCTTCAGTCTGGTATTTGTCAGCTTTTCAGAGAAACTCTCATTCGCAAAGGATTTGTGGAAATTCAGACTCCCAAGATCATTTCAGGTATTGTATATTTGATCCAGAAGCTGAAGATCTGCTGCTTTTATATTTGCTCAGTGTACCTATCTGACAAACGTAATTTTTTCTTTAAATAAGAATAGAGTTGTATTGCTAATTGAGATACAGCAAACAAAGGAATTATGGAAATTGTTCTTACTACTTCTCCTGACTTTGAATGTTAAAGAATGACAAGACAAATGCTATTTATATACTCTATTTTGCATTTTAAGTTTGGTTAAACATGGATGCTTGATGGTATGCATTGTTTTTGTAATCGGTGTTCTCAATGTTGGGCACTTCCAGTCTAAAATTCCATTCCCAGTATTGAAAAAAAGAATTCTCTCTTAGATTAAAAGCAGCTTCCATCATGAAAAACAAACATACCATGGTATCAAAGATGATCCCACTGTGTACAACATGTTATTTCTGTAACAATGAGCATGTGGCTGAATGGAAGGTAGTATTATTGTTTTTCTAATAGTATGGCCTAACAGCTTCAGCCCACCTGAAAGTCTGGCAGTGTTAATTGTGGTTCTGATTCTGCTGTTTGATCTGCTGTATTGTTTTCAAAAGTCAAAATCTCTGATTTACAGATGGATATTTTTCTTCCACCTTACTCGTGTGCTTTGAGGTTTTGCTGATGTCACTGAGACACAGGACATGTGAAACACTACTGTGGGGCAGAATATTTGTATTATTTTCATGGCATGTGTTCATTATGTGCATATGTTTTGCCTAGTGGATTTTATACTTCTCTATTTAAATTTTTGAAGACAACTCTTGATTGTGATAAACCCAGGGCTTTTTAACAAAATACAAGCAAGCAGCTATTCTTATGACATGGAAGGTATTGTTGAACTATAAGATCAGGTAACTTTTCCTATAGTGACAGTTGAAATAGCATTAAGTTTTAAAGACATCCCAAGTAGTTTGTTTATGTAGGAACTTTGAGGAAGTGTGCTATTCTTACTGTGCAGTGTACCATTGAGAGCAAGCAAGCAAGCATCCTATTGTTTGAATGAGATAATGTTTTGCAAAAATAACTAAATCAATGCAGTCCTTACTATATTCCAAATTTACTTATGATAGCTGCTTTAAAATTTGCAATTTTAGAAGTTGTCTGGATTCAAAAATAATTGACTAGTCAATGACACCATTTCAGTGGGAATAGTGATAATTAAAGAAAAGAGATTCATTACAGTGGAATAGTCGGTGATGATAAGTAGCACTCTACTTAGTGCTATCTGAACATAAGAATCTTCAAAGATTGTTTACTGTTGTTTCACTCTGACATGCTTTCGTAAGTATGTTAGGCAACTATCACTATCATTTTACACACTGGGAAATGTAAAATGAGTTTTGGTAGGGAATTTACCCTGAGGGATTCATTCAAAATGGGAGCACATGCTCTTGGCTAAGATTCTCTCAAGGTTACTATGGTAATTTCTCAAACTGAAAGGATAGCTTTATACCTTTGACAGATAATAGAAACACCATAGAATCATAGAAGCACCAAGTTGGAAAGGACCTACAAGATCATCTAGTCCAACCATATGTCCTCTGGTAAATGTAGTTTTGGCTCTGAGATCTAGTAGTGCCTTCAGACACTTCAGATGTTTGCCCAGTGCTCTGCTAGAGAGGACAGTCCTGGCAAAACAGGATGTGCACTTTGATCTTGGCCTCCGCAGTTAACTGTCTTTGAAGCTTACATCACAGATAAAGGTTGGTTTCCACAGAATGTTGGACTGCAAGTAGATGTGGTGGTACAAGCATACATTCTCTGTTCTCACTCTGAGGTGAAGGACAGCCAGGAACAGTAACATTTTAAGCTATCTCAACTCCGTTTGCAGGTTTCAAGATAATGTCTGGCAGTCGTGACATGCAAAACTTCCCTTAGCATTAATGGATGCAAATGTATCTTTCCTCTAATATACCTTGTAGAAAAATCTTTTAAATGTAAGCCCAGTAGTCTATCACTCTACCTCTATTTTTTTTTTGACATTTTTATTTTAATAACTGTCAACATTTACTTTTCAGCTGCCAGTGAAGGAGGAGCCAATGTGTTTACTGTATCATACTTCAAAAGCAGTGCCTACCTGGCTCAGTCCCCACAGCTGTACAAGCAGATGTGCATATGTGCTGACTTTGAAAAAGTTTTTTGTGTTGGGCCAGGTAAGAAAGGTTCTAGTTTATCCAAATTGTAAAGATTACAGTGATGGCTTTTAGCAGTCATAGTACAAGTAAAATAACATGTATGTTGAAAGCTTCAAATGCTTAATGTAGTTTCACTTAAACACAAATTTCAGTTGGGGCAACTAATGAGAATAAAGTTGACAAGGACGTTGCTGGAACAAAACTAAGATGCTGGAGCAAGGGTGGAATTCTGTTCTCTAGAGCTTTCTGTGAGGAGAAAGAACAGAGTTGCACTGGAAATTATCATGGAGTTAACAAAAATTGGAAGAACACTGCAATTACTGAAGCCATAGTTAGCTATTAAGCATGCTTTAGTTGCCCAGTAGCAAGCAGCAAAAATAGGAAAGCTAAATTTTATGTACTTCAGGTTGTGTATTAACATGTATTTGTCTATTGCTCTTGTATATGTACCAAACAGCATTATTTGGAAAATGCACATGTGTTACCAGGCTGTCTGTAAATACTCCACTCTTTCTCAAAAGCTAACAGGACACTGCCATTTTAGGCAGTAACGCAGTATTTTTTCTAAGACCCCAAGAACAGGTTTAAACATACGTAAGGTGAGAATGCTGGAAAACAAAATAACAGCTTATAAATAAAATAAAAAAGATGCAAGTAACTTGCACCTTAAATGTCTTGTTAATTACTAACACGAGTCATGGTTTTGTAGGAAGGTGTGTTTATGTCAGACTCATATACCTGAAAAAAAAATCAGAACACTCACACATGCACAAGTCAATTTCCTCTGGAAAAGGTAGTTTTCAAAGCTGAAAGTTCTTGTGTGCCTGAAAGCTTGTCTGTTTTTTCCACTTCTGTCTGTGGGTTTGACAGGAGATACCACCTCTCTGCAACGCTTGTCTGTCTTGTATCCTTAGACCACCGCAGCTACAATAGTACTGTCACTGTTGCTATAAATGATGTTTAATTTAAAGGCAGCAAGTTTTTTGTTTTTCAGTAGGAATTGTCTTGTCTAGAGACAGCATTGTCTGTCTCATCCAGTTGCTGATGTGTTTGATTGTGTTGTTTTTCAAAATGGAATTATAATTTCAGGTCAGTTAGAATTTCTGTTGTTTAATTTTACAGTTTTTAGAGCTGAGGACTCCAATACACACAGACACCTGACCGAGTTTGTTGGTCTGGATATTGAAATGGCTTTTAACTATCACTATCATGAAGTGGTAGATGAGATTGCAGATACCTTGGTGCAGATATTCAAGGGACTTCAGGAGAGGTAATGAGAACATTTTCCATTTCATGAGCAACTTCATTTGTTTGAGATCTCTTGCACTGTGCTATCAAATGGGTGAGCATTTTATCCTCAGCCTGCCAGAGAACCGTTAGTAATCTGATTTACAACAAGAGAACTTCAAACATTGTTGCTTTGCTCTTAACTGTTTCCTTGTACTTGACTTCAGAAGTTCATTAAAGTCTGCAAATTGTCTATTTTTAAACCCAAGCTGCATCTCCTACAGTGTGCCAGCTTGCACCACAAAAACGATGTTGACTGTTGAATGGGCACTAATAGAAATGATCCATCATTAATGTAAAATATCCTTCCTGTTCTGCCACTACAGGTAGACTGATTGTTCTATTTTGAAATTAATCTTAACTGTTTAAAATAGCTTTCCTGAACGAAATTTATTGTAACAGCCTGCCTCTGCCATGGCAGCAGCAAAGATTATTTTCCTTTATTCACAGTCTAGCTCATTAAAAAGCCAGGCCAGAAGTTTAGGGAAGTGGTTTTCATTTACTTAAAAATTAGAATATCTTGCCAGCAGAAATGCATATTTTTTCATCAGTCCAGAAGGAAATTTCTATATTCAAAATAAAGTATTACTTAAAGGAGAAACTAGCTAAATATTACAAATCAAAGGGATGGTTTCTAGATGTCTTTACTGCAAAAAATTGACCCAATCAATTATTTCTTACAAAAGGAATAAAACAGAAGTAATAGTAAAATATTAACCTGTGTATCATTGAAGGAGATTGCATTAACTTACGTGGAACATTTCATTAGGATTATACAGAACTTCTCCAGAAGACACTTGAAAACAGGTTTTTATGTTGCAAGAGGGACCTCTTGTGGCAAAATTATATTGCTGATGCAAAATGATTATTAGATGCAAGAAGATTCTTAATTATTTTGCTTCTATTCTTGTTTTCTTGTATACAGATTCCAAACAGAAATTCAGACAGTGAACAAACAATTCCCATGTGAGCCATTTAAGTTTTTGGAGCCAACTCTGAGGCTGGAATACCGTGAAGCTGTGGCCATGCTTAGGGAGGCTGGTGTTGAGATGGGAGATGAAGAAGATCTGAGGTACACAAATGTGTCAGTCTTGTGGAAGTGATAGTAAGGTACAAGTTTTGTACTGTGCAGAAAGAACCATGAACTTTAAGAAGGAATAAACAGTGCTTATTTCCAAATCTCTTGACAAATAAATGAATGGATATGAAAATAGACCTCTCTAGCACTGTAGACTGTACATACAAACTGACATCAAAAGAAAATAACTTAGAACATGAAATGAGAGGAACTTGAACCTTCTGAGGATAAAAGAAGCGTTTGCTTTTGTAACAATTGTGGTCCATATAAATAGACATGTGTTTGAATAGGATTAAACAAAAAGATTCTTCTTAAGGTCTTTCAGTATCTTTGCCATAGGTTTTTGCCATATCGTTTTTTCCACCTTTGAGGAAAATGGTTAAGCTGTCGTGACTGCATTTCCATTGACTGGCTTGAAAGATGGATTTAATTAAATGATTACATATAAATATTTCTAAAGACACGTAGTAAGTTGAAACATTTATTTCCCATAGTGTATCTAGTGCCATTAGAATAATGTGTGATTTTAGAATGAAAGGATCCATGTATCTAAGAAGTTTCAATTGTAAGAGTTTCCTATAGCAAAGTAATTTCCTCAGTAGCTGCTCATAGTATTCTCACTTACTGTGCTTAAGAAGAAATGGCTGCACAAGGTCTATGCCAAAACAAAACGGAGTACAGAATTATTCAGTAATCTGAACATAGTGACTAGAAAGTAGTAATAATAAGAGCAAAAATATCGTTAGGTATCACTTAAGGGATTTCTAGAACTCATACAAAATGTTTAGGAACAGAAATAAATATACTTGGTTTTTGAAATTTGTCTGCACGATCCAAACATTCAGAAACAAATAATTGATTTTTTTATAGGACAGGTTGCAGCAAATTTGTGATTTAATTTTTTTAGCTTTATGAAGTATGCAATCAGTAAAAGTTTAAATCACATAATTCTAATGATGAGAATCTTTTTCAGCACACCTAATGAAAAGCTCCTGGGACGTCTGGTAAAGGAAAAGGTAACTATTATTTTAGGATAAATATGTTTCTCATTCAGTCTGAAGCTTTGTATCATGGAAAATAACTTTTTACGCACTGATTGAGAAAACACAATATGCAGAAGTTTCTGATTAGCATAAGCATTTCTTAATTGGCTGACTGCATTCCCGTTTTGCTATTGCTTATTTAATCTACCAGCAGTTTTGTCTTTGTCCTTAATAAGCTCTTTCAACATTTTTTGATCTTATATTGAGTACACCAAAAAGGACAGTACTTTCAAAAACCAGATCTTAGGATAATCTGAAAGAACAAAACAAAAAAACAAAGGAAACCAAATTTTAACTAAATCTTTAGGAAAAGATTGCATCATTGGCAACAACAACAAACAATTACTTTGGCAAAATGTTTTACTGATAAATATTCTTAAATTCACAGTAGTAGTGTTGGGAAACTGGAAAGTAATACACCGCTTTTTTTTTTAATAACATTTTTGAAGATGATACTGCTGAATTTGGGCAGAGTTATGGGAATTTTTTTAAGATTTCAAAGATTTTTTGGTTGTATCTTCCTCTTGTGATTTGTTCTTTACACCATTTTCACTTGTGGTAACTTTCTGAAATCATTTCTTTCAGTATGACACCGACTTCTACATTCTTGACAAATACCCTCTTGCTGTGAGACCTTTTTATACAATGCCAGACCCAGTAAACCCTGTAAGTAAAATCTTTGTTGTCATTGGGGCTTTTTATGAAGTTGAAATTACTCTCTGTATAGTATAACTTGACAAAATAGATGAAGCATTTTTATATGAGCTGCTGTTGTAATTGAAATTCTGATAGCAAGAGTAGCTCAGTGCTATGTGGCCCATAAAGTGCATACAGTTACCCTTCACCAGTGAGAAATGTACCAGAAAGAAATAAATCAAGCTGAAATTGGAGAAGCTACGAAGAGTTCTCCATGGTCACTAGAAGAGATCTCCATTGCTGCCATCACTAAAACAAGTCAAAAACATTTTTGGGGGGCAGCAGGCGCTTTAAGAGAAATATGCCTTTTTACATTGATGGAAATTTCCCCAGTTTATTCTGAAATCCAGAGTAAATATCTTTGTGGCATCTTTTGTGGGGGTAAGTACACATAAATGTAATCTTTTTTCAAAGAGTGTGTGGATGAACTTCAGTTTTTTAATTCAACTCCAGAATAATGAGAGGAGACAGAGAGTACTGTAATTCCAGGGCAGACCTGGAATACACTGCATTCTTACTACATAGCGTTGGATATCATAAATGAAGCTATTGAGAGGTATATATTTGCCACCTAAGGATGGAGCAACTGTAGATAAGAACTAATCTAATCTTTGTTTTTCCAGAAAAACTCTAACTCTTATGATATGTTCATGAGAGGGGAAGAGATACTGTCTGGAGCTCAGAGAATTCACGATCCTCAGCTGCTGACAGAAAGAGCCAAGCATCATGGCATTGGTAAGAAGTTAAGCAACATAAAGCTCGGTTTAAAAGATTATAAATCATGATTGGATTAGTTTCATTTAGAGAAAGAATTTGGGGCAGAATTTAAATGTGGCAGTAATGCTAAAATCATGATACTGTTTCATGCATGATGTTAATCCATCTAATGCTGTTTAACCTCTTCAACGTAGAATGGTGGTATTAAGAAACTAATTAGTTTCCCAACAATGCCTGAAAAGAGTTTCCAAGGGCTTTTAAGAGGAGATAACACAGGGAATACCTGCAATAGAATGAGGGTAGACAAACAAGTCTCATTCTGTCATCAGAGTTGGTTGTCCCTTTTAAATCTTGAACTGAGAGGAAATAAGAAGTGGGGATTATTTATTTATTTAAAACTCAGTGGGGACAGGACTGGCTAATGGTAAAAGGCTGGAAGAGTAAATTTAGGTGGAGGTCAGGAGTGTAAAGTATAGATTAAATTTATGCTGTCAGTGGATGATGAAGTGTCAAGAAGGTAGTAGCAAAATCTAGCAGGAGGGAAAAAAGAGATTGTTAAATCTTTACTTTCTCACTGCAGCTTATTCAAGAAGTCACCAGTTTCGATAAGTTACAATGAACAGTTAGGCCTAACTCTTACTCAGTTCGACAATTCCTTACCTGATTATATTATGTTCAGTGAGCAAAAACCCCACTGCTAGTTTTTAAGTTACCTTGGTAAATTTTTTGTTGTGCTTGCAATCCCCTAGCCACTCATATGTTTGGCTTGGGGTTCATTAAACAGGTGAGAAATGTACCTTTTTCCTCTCTAGATTTGGAGAAAATAAAGGCCTACATTGATTCGTTTCGATTTGGTGCACCTCCACATGCTGGTGGTGGAATAGGTAAGTATACTTATTTTATTTTGTTCTGTGCTAGTGTGACTTTCAACTGCTTAGTCTTAAGCAGGGCTCAGTGTAAAATTGAGAGTAGTGGTCTTGTTAGGTAAAGGTGTGAACTGTTTATCCTGGAGAGGTTAAGGAAAGAAGTTAAACTGTAAAGATCATCATAAAATTGTTAGGCAAAATATTAATGAAACCGTCTGAGAAGTTTAAAAGGTAGAGGATCACAAGAGAAGATAAGCTGATTTAATAGCCTAGCAGGTTGCCTTCCAATTTGACCAAAGAGAAAAATTAAAGGAAGTAAAAAGAAATACTGCATTTTGCATGGATATCATAGCCTAACAATGCCAGATGCCACTGGTATCTTAGTGCAGTTGATGAAGCTGTTGTGCAGCGAGGAGAAACAAGTGATTGCTTCTGCCTCTATTCACTATGATTTGACTGAACCTCAACTTTGGCTGATACTGATTGTTTCAGTAAAACTATTGATGTCTACAGGCTTCCTGTCTTAGGTGTCAGCATTTTACAAACTGAAATGAACAAATTATTTTTAAATATCTTCATGATAACAATTTTCAGTTCTAGACATGGCTTTGATTAGCAGAATGAAAGCTCTTCATGCATGTCGAAGAAGGATACTTTATTAGGTCCTGAGCATTATCATACAACAATATATCTGATTCAGACTTTCTGCATTTGTGTACATGTCAACCTTTGGTCACACTACTGTGTGAACTTGGCTTTAGCTATAAACTATCTTCAGCTTCTGAAGAGTTTTGAACAGAACACTGATTATGCTGTTTTTTTTTTTTCTTTCCATTTGTCTAGGGCTGGAAAGAGTAACTATGCTGTACCTAGGGCTGCATAATGTTCGTCAGACCTCCATGTTCCCACGGGATCCCAAACGACTGACACCCTGACATGACCCACTGGGAAAGTTTGAGGTGATTTGCCCTGCAAGTATGATACGATTGTGAGCATATCTGTTGAGACTGGTGAACCTGTATTGATCGAAGCATTATAATATGCAATAAAAGAAGATAATCTAATTTACTAAAGTGCCACAAACATTTTTTTTTATCTTTAGGTATTTATTTAAAAGCAAGTATTTTAACGGATCAAGACTTTGTATTGGCAACTGCACATTTTTAATGAAAACGTGATACTTTGAGCTAGTATTCTAACTTCACATTAAATTGTATCATGTTTCTCAACATTTAAATAAATTGTGCATTAATTCTTCATTTTTAACTTATGTCAGCAAGATTGAATATTCTGGATATTCTGAACAGTATTGGCTCAAAGCTGAAAAACTGGATGTTTGCAATTCAAAAAGCAGGAGGAAAGCAGCCCAGTTGTTAACTTACATGAGTAAAATTATAGAGAAGCAGGTGAGAAGTAGAATAGATTTAACAAAAAGTCTGAACAGTTTGCAATGCATCTCTGAAAGTAAACTGGATACAATAGCTGTCTTTATGGTTTTTGCTTTGTATTCTCACAACATTATCATGAAGTGATACATTAAAAAAAAAAAAAACACCTGATGCTATAACTGCCTAAAGTTTAAATTTATTTTCTTTTGGTCTTTACTTTCTTCTTGAAAGTTGCATAGAAGCCATAGGGCCCATTCTTTGTTACTATTTGAGACTGGACAGGAGGTGCACGCATGGCGGGGGGACGGGGATGCATGAGGGATATATAATATTCTCAGAAAACAAATAGATGGTGATTTTGAGAGCAGGTCACGTGTTTCCATGCCTGACCCGCTGTCTATGATAACTAAGCATGTCAGAGGATTTAATGTATCTGTTGCCAATGAAAGAAACGTAAATAATGTAAGCTTTCAGTTTTTCTGTTTCTGCCTGAACTGCCTAAATGCTGTACACTTAAAGGAATTGGGTGTTTCTCTAAGTCAGAAAGAGTACTTCTGAAATTCTTTCTAGACGTCCTTTTTTTTTTTTTTCCAAATGAATCATCTACTTGAACCTCCTCATTTTGCAATGGTACGCAACCTACTTCTCTGTCTCTTCCCAACCCAAAGGTATGCCCTGCATTTTGTGAGGAACCAGTCTGTTTTAAACTTCCTTTTATGTACCACTTCTGATACCTGGTTTTCAAGTTTAAATCATTAAGTGTTGATGCCAAAGAACAAAGGATTCCATGCCACGCTTAGGGCTTGCAATAGAGTTGCTCTAATTTTCAAACATATTTGTAATTCCTGACTTCGTTTTTGCTTAACATTTTATATGCTGAAGAGGTTTCAGTGGGAGGTACAGTTTAGACAGTCTATGTTACTGTTGCTACCTTGATTTTTAAATGTCAGAGAAATTATATATTGGTTATGCTACAAAAAGGTCAGTCATTGAGGCTGTGTGTAAGTTGTGTAGAATTTCACAGAAGGGCAAATCATCTTTTGCAGCTGTCATTGAACAAGACTTTATTTTCATGTTTTGTGATGAGTTCTCCATTATAAAACAATCGTTTTAGAAATTAGTTCAGTAGAGTGCTGGAAATGTAGAAGTTAAACTTTGTTTAGAAGTCACATAATTTAAAGAGTAACCTACTTTGTAGCTTTGTTTATGAGTCTTTTGTAATTAATTTACCATGGGAACTTTCCCAAATTATTTACTTTTATTTAAAACGTTATAATGCGCCCAGTTGTACTTTACAAAGCTAAGTGGCATATAAGTACAGCTTAGCATCATAGACTTATTGCTGATGAATCCAAGTTTCAAAACAGTTGTTAATTCAGCTAAGCCAACTGGCATGAATTTAATTTAATTTCTTTTGTTCATACAGAGCTGGTAATGTATTCCACATCGGAAGCGATTCCTCCTAATAATAAACAAAATCACTGGCTTACATTTCATGCCAACAAAAAAATAGAATTCTGAGAACTACATTTATTGCTGTAGATGTGGCAGCAGGTTTTGCACATACGTTCCTGTGACAACTGTGCTTATCCCAATTCTTTTAAGAGTTATTCAAGCTCCTGTTTTAGGTTGATTTATTCACAGTAGCTGCAAAAGAACTACAGTTCAGCTGGAGGCTCTGATCCCTTTGTATGCAGAATCCTTTCATGCAATTTTTCTTAGCTAACTGAAAATAATTATGATCATAAATCAAAATGCAAAATGCATTTGCACTGACTGTCATCTAAACAGGATAGTTCAGTGTAAGCTGCACGTTCTTAGAACTTGGTTAAAACTCAGCAAGCAGTAATTCAGAACATTATCTTGCTTTGATAGTTAGCAATTCTGGTTTGATAGTTCTGGAAAGCCTGTATAGTCCTTCACTTCTATTACTTATTGCAGGAAGTTTAGCATTTTAAATTGCTGCTGCTTTTCCATCAGTTAAAATTACTATTTTTTCTTTAATTATATACAGATAAAAATAACTGTGAACATTTTTAAATACTAAGGAATCAAAAAGCTATTAGTAAGGAATAGCCAGGGAGTCATCTGTTAACAACTGACACTGCAAACCATCAGTTTGCTTCTGCAGTTTAACTAAAATATTTTCCTGTGAAAACCCATCTGTGTTCAATGAGCTGTCTGAATCTGCCCAGCAGGAAAGAGGACTCTGGCCAGTTTTCTGCAAGTGAAGTGCAGGACTGATTCCCAGTGGCTGAGCACTGCTGTTGTGGGTTAACCCCAGGAGGCAGCTAAGCACCATGCCCCCAGTGGGACAGGCTGAGGAAAGGAGTAAAGCAAGAAAACTTTGCGTTTTAGAATCTGTTCGGTAAGTGAAGAAGTGAAAGAAGAGAGAAGGAAAAAACAAGTGATGGATGAAAAGGCAATGACTCGCCACCTCCCACAGGTAGACCAATGCCCAGCCAGTTCCCAAGCAAATTATGGCAAACCCCAAAGCTGCTTCCTCTTTCTTTTTCTTTTTTATGTTACATGGTTGGTTTGGGTCAACTGCCTGCTTGTGTCCCCTCCTAACCTCTTGCGTGCACCCCCCAGTGTTGTTTGGTCATAAATGTAAAACAGCACCATGCCACCTACTTGGAGGAAGATTAATTCCATCCCATTCCACCCAGTACAATCTTTACACGTTATTCCATATCATATCCATCATGCTCAGGTCCCACACTATCCAGTGCATCCTTGTTATCCACTGCCTCACTTCCTGTCCTTTGATACATACACAGATTTAATTTCCTCAGTCTATGGGGTACTTAGATCTTCAGCCAGAATCTTGTATGTTTTCCCTACAAATAGAACTTTATTGTTGCTTTTAAGTTGTTTGAGGAAAAAAACCAATCTGATATTCTTGTAGACATCTTCTGAAGCTTGAAAGGATTTGTTTTTGACTCCTGTTCACATAATAACTGTGTAAGTTTAATCAGCAATTACTTCATGTAGAAGGCAGAGTGTTTCATTCACACACTGATTGTGCAGTAATTTCACAGTCTCATCTCTGCCCCTCAAGGCTTCCCTGATAACAAAAGGAAGATGCAATGAGACTGATAGGCTTCCCCCACAGGATGTTTCCCAGGGAAGATAGGAAGCCCTCTGTGTTTCAGTTTCCAGATAAAACCTGGGGAGTCTTCTCTGACTCTCACCTCAGTTGTGGGTGGTTTTTGTGCTGCTTTTACAAAGAGGGAGAAGTACAAGAGAACAGATGGGCTGGGCGCACACCAGCTGGCCTTAGCTAGGTGCTGCTGGTGACAGGACACGGAGCCTCTCCTCACCTCCGTTTTTACAGTTGAGGCAGGGGGAGGTGTCCTGCTGCCCACCACATCTGAATGGTGAGCTTAACTTCCTTGTGAGCTTTTAGAAGCACTTCAGATGTTTATGGAGAAGTACTTTTTAATCACTTAATTACTCTTTTGACAGCACAGACCATGCTGAGTGCCACCTGAGGATGACCGAGCACATTATACCCATGCAACTACCCAAGTTACTCTCCTGGACTAAAATAATGGCTCCAAGCAAGGCCAGCTCAGATTTATCTGTATTTCAATCTAAGCGTTGAGAGTACGTTGCAAAGATGCTCATCTTCGAAGTGCAGATATTCACTGCAAACCTTCAAAAAGATCATCTGAACATTAATTGCTTTTACCGTTTTGCAGTTAAGAGTCTGTGCTCTATGTGGTAAGAGCACCATGACATACAGTAACACTGCTGCAGGCAGCTCCTGCTGCTAGGTTTTTGATATTTTTAAAGTGTCTCAGGAATTGAAAAAAACAGCCCTTAGCTGCCTTAATTACAGGAGAATTTCCAGCTCAGGCAGAGATTAATGTCTTCGCAGGTGGTAGAGGGATTCTTCACAGGCACTGAAGCTGTTCCTGCTGGCAGCCACCGCTCTCTGCCAGCTGTCACCCGGCAGTGCCGCGGTGTCGATGGCCAATGCTGCCTCGTGCCAGCCCACAGCTGCCAGCACGGAGCCAAGTGCCCAAACCTAGGCTGGCTCCCACCTGCTCTGAATTGCACCTATGCCCCCGAGGCTGCTTCCTGAACACATATGGTGTGCGTGTTCCTGCTGAAGGCAGCACATCCCCTCGGAGTGCTGCCAGAGGGCCAAGATGGTGGCCTGGGGCCTTGCCCCAAGCACTGTTCCTCACGGGCTCTTACACCAGCCCACACATGGACTGTGAATACATGGATCCTGAGTACGTGGACAATGGTGAGAAGAGGGGAACTGCCGTCTCCTGTCAGGAGCCCCCATGCCTATACCCGGCAAGGACAGTGCATCGGGGTGGCACCCGCAGGCCCCAGACGCCCCTGGCTGATTAACGCACGCTTATGGGGCGCGCTCCCCTCCCACAGACCGAGGCCCTCCCAGCACCACCGACGGAACCCGGCGCGCGGTCTTGAGGGGAGGNTCGGCGGCGCGGGCGCGTTGCAGCAGCACCAGCAGCTGCGGGATGAGGTGGCCGAGAAGTGCCAGAAGCTGTTCCAGGACTTCCTGGAGGAGTGAGTGCGGCCGGGCCCGGCGGGGCTGCGGGGAGGCGGCCACGGCCTCACGGGGCGGTGGGGCCGGGCCTGTCAGGGGCTGCAGCGCTGCCCGCTACTGCCGGGAGAGCTCCCGCCGCCCCCAGCTCTGCGCTGGGCTTCCCGCCCGCGGATGGGAGCGTGGCTGTGTCGGCGTAATTTGCGGGGCCCCTCGGAGCGAGGTGTGGTGCCGGGCCCCAGAGCCCTTCTGTGGGCCTCCTCGCTGCGGGCGGGGAGACCTAACGCGGCCCTGGGGAAACAGAGCCCTCGCTGCTGCTGCTGCAGGCCCTGGTTCCACCGCAGATAAACCCGTGTGGAAAGCAGCTGTGTGAAACGCAGCGGTGTGTGCCGATGTGATCCCAGGGCGGGGCACAGCGGGGCGGGGGGTGCCAGAGACCCACTGGGGTTGGAAAGGGGCTGTGCCGCCATCGGGCCCCACCGCTGCTGGTCTGGCACCCACCGTGTCCCCACGCCGCATCTGTGCCCCTTGTACCCCTGCAGGGGTGGTGACAGCTGCTTCCCTGGGCAGCCTGTTCCAGTGCTTCACTGCCCCTTCTGCGAGGAAATGTTTCCTCATGTCCAACCTAAACCTCCCCCGGCACAGCTCGAGGCCGTTGTCTCATCCCTTGGTGCCTGGGAAGGAGGTTTGCAGGGGAGTGGGGGATGCCATTGTTTCCTTACACACTGCTTACCATGTGTGATCCTTCTCTCCTGAGTTCAGAAGTATCTGGTTGCTGCCTGCTGTGTAACTGTCACACGTTTCCCTGCCTCCTGCTCGCTTCCAGGTTCCAGAACAGTGATGGGGAGGTCAAATACCTGCGCGATGCCGAGGAGCTGATCCGGCCCGAGCGCAACACGCTGGTCGTGAGCTTCCTGGATTTGGAGCAGTTCAATCAGCAGCTCGCTACCACTGTGCAGGAGGAATTTTACAGGTAAAGCAATTACCTAAGAGCAGTCTCAGGCCCATAAAGGTCTTACCTGAGGTTTGTCTGCTTTCTGTATCCTGCAAAAGCTCACATTTAACAAATTATTTTTACTGGATGAACAGCTATTTCTTAACGGATTAATAATTACTAATTTTTTGCCTTTCTGAAATTGACAGGTGAGCCAGGCATTTGCATTTATTCTGATAAAGAAGTAGATGGTCAGAATGAGAGTACAGGATCAGCTCTAGAACTTGCTGCTCTGAAAATATCTTATTGAACCAGTGGCTTCTTTTGATGCTTTGCTTTTTAATATATGGAGAAAAGTGACATAAAAAGAGACTCAAAAATCTTTTCTCGTGTAGTAATAAAAAGTAATTATTATGCATTAATCTCATTTTTAGCATATTTAGATCAGCTTTGGTATTTCTCATAATGTGATTGTAAAAGCCAGAACCTGGGAAGCCTTTGATGTAGTCTAAAGTGAAAAAGACATTTTGATAGCTTCTATAAAAGTTGAACTTATTTTCTGTTTTTCAGGGTTTATCCTTATCTTTGTCGAGCAGTGAGGACTTTTGCCAGAGACCATGGAAATGTTCCTTCAAACAAGGATTTCTATGTTGCATTCCAAGATCTGCCTACCAGACACAAGTAAGATGATCATTAATCTTAGAAACTCATATATTTTTACTACTGGAAAAGAGTGTCAAAGGATATTGAAAATATTTTGATTATGCACCATAAAATGTACTGTTTACCGGTACAGTTGTGAAAAGTTGCTGGATTTTATGGACAATATTTGAAACAGTTTTTCGTTTGTGAACCATACAAACCCTGAGCTGGAAGGGACCTCAGGTACTGACATTCATCCTGTTTCATAAGCTAATGTAATTTTTGTATTTTAAAAGCTGATATAGATAATGTGTTACTTTTGAAGTACCACTGAATTAACTTTTCTTTTAATAGTAATGCAAAAGTTTGTGTAAAATCAAAAAATGGGAAAATATTTTAGTAACCTACTTTCTTTTGCCTGTTACAACTGTTCTTTAGCTACAGACTGAATGAAACTATGTTGCTACTACATGGGTAGTACCCTAGGCCTAAAAACATCTGATCTGGAATGAATTTCTATCTCAAACAGAATTCGAGAGCTGACATCAGCCAAGATTGGCTCACTGATGCGTATCAGTGGACAGGTGGTACGTACCCACCCAGTTCATCCCGAGCTTGTAAGTGGAACCTTCCTGTGCCTGGACTGCCAGACAGTGGTTAAAGACGTGGAACAGCAATTTAAATACACACAGCCAAACATCTGCAGAAACCCAGTCTGTGCCAACAGAAGGAGATTCCTGCTGGACACAAACAAATCAAGATTTGTTGACTTCCAAAAGGTACAGTGGTGAGGTTGGGGTGGGGGGACAACAAACAATGTTCCTGTGGTATCTGAAGGGTGTTGCTTGTACTGCAGCACATTGAATATGATTGATTTTTGTTCTGTCAATGACAAGAAAAGCCCTCAAGAGAAGGCACTGGAGTTTCTGCAAATAGTTTCTTTCTGTCCACAAAGACTTATAATTTCCCATGCTTAATCATGAATAGAATCAGAGCTGTTTTATTGCATGACGCTGTGTAAGCAAGCCACTGAAAACCCACATATTCAAGCCTTTGCCAGTCTCCTGTCACAGTTACATTGTGTATAATTGTTTGATAGAAGTATGAAAAGAAGTGTCTTTTTGTATCTGCAGTGTTTCTTCTACATTGATTTACTTTGCCAAATCCTCAGCACATCACATCCCATGATAATGTCAGCCATGTTAAGTGGACTCTTAAGTTGCCTGAGTGCTTTTCCCTGACCTGGATTTGTCTTGACAAGATTTGTCACTGTGACTCCTGTGTGTCCTCTTAGGTTTCCCCAGGATGCCTGATTCGTCAGGCAAGCAAATCCCACAGACTGTATTTATTAGCAGCTTAGTTTTAAAAGCAGTTAGTTTCAAAGGTGGTGACATCTGAGTGCTCAGTGTTCTGTCCCTCCTCAGGTTCGCATTCAAGAGACACAGGCCGAGCTGCCCCGAGGCAGCATTCCTCGTAGCGTGGAGGTGATCTTGCGTGCAGAAGCAGTGGAGTCTGCGCAGGCAGGTGACAAATGTGACTTCACGGGATCACTGATTGTTGTGCCTGATGTGGCTCAGCTCTCAACACCAGGTTTGTGGCTCCTGCTCATGGCCTTGATGTGACGCAGTAGCAGCTTGTTCTGGTTGCTGCTGTTCTAACTCTTATCCTCGTGGCAGGGGTGCGTGCAGAAACTGGCTCCCGGCTTAGCGGGACAGAGGGCTATGAAACCGAAGGCATCAGAGGACTTCGTGCCCTTGGAGTCAGAGAGCTGTCCTACAAACTAGTCTTTCTAGCTTGTTACGTTGCACCAACAAATCCACGGGTGAGTCTGGAAAGAAGATGGATAAAAAATTATTGAAGATTTCTGCTCTGTTTTTACTTAATGGACAAGCATCTCTGTAGTCTTTTTTTCTGAGTAACTGAGCCTAGACTCTGTTTGCACCCCAGTAGAATTGTCTGCATTGGTTTTGTTAGTTTTTGTTTTTTAAAGATTGGGTGATGAGGTGTATTAGGTGATGAGCTTCCTTAGCCTAAGATTGGTTTTTCTAAATGTGTTCTTCTACTTAGTTTAGAGAGCAAGTTTGCATAAACTCCTTTGTGTAGTACTCCTATTCAGCAGTGATCACCTTTGTTAGAGTTTTACTTACATTCTTTTGAATTTCTCTTGCTTAGTTTGGTGGAAAAGAGCTCCGAGATGAAGAACAGACTGCAGAAAGCATTAAAAACCAAATGACCGTGAAAGAGTGGGAAAAGGTGTTTGAAATGAGCCAAGATAAAAATCTTTATCACAATTTGTGTACCAGCCTATTTCCCACTATCCATGGTAAGAGTCCAGTTGTAGCTTCAGAAAAATATTTCACTTGTGAAATATTAGTTCTTTTTAATATCTGTGTAATACCATTTTGGGACCTCTTGAAAGCCCGATACCAACTCTCTCAAACTCTCCCCTCCAAAACTGGTTCTACTAGAAAAAGGAGAACCGAACTGCTATGGACTTAGTATGCTAAATCTTTAAGGCCTGCATGAGTAGTCAAAATGGTTGGGTTTTGCTATTGGGTCATCTACTACTAAACCCCACGCTTTATATTTGCATCCTTCAAAAGGCATAAGGATTCTATCTCTGTATATTGGTGTGCAGGAACGTATATATGTGTACGTTTGTAGTTGCTTCTGGCTCTGAGTTAGTTTGAGGACTTCTGTTGGTTATGTTTGAAAAGTCTGATCAGGTGAGTTTTGTCTTCGTTCCGAGCCGTGGTAGCATAAGGGAGTTCAGCTGCCTTCTTTGCCATTCTTCCCTGGTACTGTGTCAAATGCATAAATGCAGTTTTAGTGGAAGTTTAGCAAGTAGGTAAATTCTGAATGGATGTGCCCAAATGCTCTGAAGTTCTAACGGGCTGAAGTTTCCTTAAAACAGGAAAATGTAGAGTTGACTGTGGATTTTTAGTTGAGTGTCTTTTCTGGGGCAGGTAATGATGAAGTGAAACGTGGGGTCCTGCTGATGCTTTTTGGAGGAGTTCCTAAGACCACTTCAGAAGGCACTTCATTGCGTGGGGACATCAATGTTTGTGTTGTTGGTGATCCAAGTACAGCCAAGAGTCAATTTCTTAAGTAAGTATTTCTTTAAAACTCTGTTCAAATATTGTATAGCATGGCTGGAGCCATAAATGTATATGGTGCCTTTTCTACATCAAACAGAGGAAAGGAAAGTAGTTGAGAATATTTTCCAGGAATTGTTTGGACATGGTTGAATTATTTGAACAGAGCTGAAGCAAACTTAACAGGTCCCTATGGTAATAACAAAGAATTGAATTAAGAGTTTGTTGTTGTTGTTTAGGTAGTTATGAAAGCATGGATGTTTTATGAAAGTATGTTTTTGAAAGTCACTGAATATTAAAAAATACATAACATTGCACATCTTAAAATATTAGAAATGGATGGAGTGATTTTTTTCCCCCCATTTTAGCTTAAATTGATAGATGTCAGCACTGTTCAACTAGACAGCTTTTGAACTTGAACAATAATTATGAAATAACTGTTTAATAATTATGTTTAATGCTACAGCTTAAGTTACAATGCTTTTTCTTTTTCTTTTTTTTTTTACTTGAGATTCTATTTGAAATGGTTCCATTTCCTTTTGGTGCTCATTTACCTCTGCGCCGTTCTCCATGAAGCTGACGTCCTTGCAGCATACACTGCATCTCAGAAATCTGGAGGCACCAAAAGCTGCGTTAGGCTGCTATGCTGACTTGTGAAATCAGCAGAAAACTTGTGGGAGGTGGTCTGGATTGTTTTTACTGCTTGTATAACCAGCAGTGAGTGATAGACCTGGGACAGACTGCAGTTAGATAAGGATTAGTTCCCAAGGTTCACTCAATTATTGTTATAGATAGGAGGACCTACCTAAATATCAATTGTTTCCTGAAGGAAGGAATGAGTCCTGTCTCTAGAGGTTGAAAGCAGGGATTCATAAACATTGTCTTGTTCCTGCAGATTTTGATCTGTCTATTTAGTTTGTGCAACACAGTTGCTCACTGTTATTTCTCTCCATAGACATGTGGATGAATTCAGTCCTCGTGCTGTGTACACCAGTGGGAAGGCCTCCAGTGCTGCTGGTCTAACAGCAGCTGTTGTAAAAGATGAAGAGTCGCATGAATTTGTCATTGAAGCTGGAGCACTGATGTTGGCAGATAATGTGAGTCCAGAAACTAGAGAGATTTCTGCATCTCTGGAATTTTTTTAATCAATGACAAAAGGCCCAAAACTGTTTGAAAGATTCTTTTGCTCCGGAAGTGATAGAAATGGGTAATTTATTTTTTATTCTTCTGCTGCAGGGTGTATGTTGCATTGATGAATTTGACAAAATGGACGTGCGGGATCAAGTAGCCATTCATGAAGCAATGGAGCAGCAGACTATATCCATTACTAAAGCCGGAGTCAAGGTACCTTGTGCTGTTCTCCTTTGGCTGTGCGGTCTGCATCATCACCTGAGTGTGTGTGGTACACACGGAGCTGGCGTCATCCGTCAGATTTTCATGTCAGCTCTGCAGCTGCCTCAGTGGGCACAGAGAGATTACTTACCTGCAAGGTTTTTGGTACCCACCATGTTCATAAAGAATCAGCAATCTTACTGTAAGGAGAAAAGAGATAGTAGTGAGCAGGAAAGAGAAAACGGGAACAAGTATGGGAAAATCCTAACCCTTGGAGTAACCTTGAAGTGGTGTAGATTTGTTTGTTCGTAGCATTCTTTGTATATATGTACTGTTTAAAACCAGGGTGATTTGAAGACCAGTTTTAAGAGCTTATTGCAATATTTATGCCAGGTGTCTGGCAATGTTAAAATACTGATTTGTTAAACTGTGTTATCTGGCTGGGCAAGGTGTGATTTTGGAGCTGGTTAAAAAGGATTGGTTAGAGGAGTTTGGACTCTGTAGAAGAACCTTTTTTGTAATATGTTCATTGCAATTCACCCTAAAAGATGTTATGCTGTTCTCTTCAAATTGCCATGAGTTGTTCTAGCAAGCGGTCACAGATTTATATGTATTTTTTTCTTTTAATTATCAGGCTACCCTGAATGCCAGGACCTCCATTTTGGCTGCAGCAAACCCAGTTGGTGGACGCTATGACAGATCCAAGTCATTAAAACAGAATATAAACCTGTCAGCTCCCATCATGTCTCGGTTTGATCTCTTCTTCATCCTTGTGGATGAATGTAATGAGGTAATTTTGAGCAATTGTAGAATAACTGACATCGGAAAAGACCTTTGGAAGTCTCTAGTCTGACCTCTTGCTCAGAGCAGATTATTAAAGAGCAGGTTGCCAAGACCTTGACCTGGTGAATTTTGAGCATCTCCCAGGATGGGACTCTGCAGCCTTTGTAGGCTGCTATGGCAACACTTGATAACTCCAGTGTGTTTTTCAAAAAAGTATAAGTTACATCTAATCAGAATTTCTCATGGTTCATTTTGTGTCAATTGCCTCTTCTCTTGCCACTCAGTACTTCCAAAACCAATCTGGTTCCATCACATCTATGAACAGGCCTGGCTCCCTGTCGCTTCTCATACGTAATGTAATCCTGCCCTCTACCCGTCTCTGTGGCCCTCTGCAGTTTTAGCTGAAAATGATCTCATGAGAGCCTCTTGCTTCTGCTTTTCTTCTCTGTCTGCAAATTTAAAAGCTGGCAGTACAAATTTGAACGTATTCTGGTGAATACAAGGATACTGCCTTTTCATCTTGTGGTAATTTGACCTGCAGACTCAACAGATTAGTCATTCTTACAAACCGCTAGTCACTAAGGCTAGGACAGCTACCACCTGTCTATGTGGCATTTGCCTTGGGAACAAAAGATACAGAGATTAATGTTGGTTCAGTACTATACTTTCCACTGTTTTGCTCAGCGTGATTTTGTAATTAAGAAGGGACTATTGAACGAGAGAGAGTAGGCTATAAAGAAAGAAAGCAGTTCCCACGCTGCAGAGTGCTGCTTTCTGCCTGTTCTAAGGCTAACTTCTAACCCAGGAGAAAGCCAAGAGGTTGTAAATCCTCATACTGCCTTTCATCCTTTCTCTGCTGTTTCCTTGTATTGTAAACATCCAGGGCATTCTCCTGGGTCGTTTGGCAGGGTGTCTTTCTTCTGGAAAGACCAGCTCAGCCATGAGGAGTGCAAGTGAGGGAAGGGGATGGGAAGGAAGAATATAGCTGTTGTTTCGTTGTTTGGCTGGTGGTGTGAAATTTATCTAACAGAGCACTAATGTCCCAGGTTACGGATTATGCCATTGCCAGACGCATAGTGGATCTGCATGCCAGAGTGGAAGAATCTGTTGATCGTGTCTATTTGTTAGATGATATCAGAAGGTATCTGCTCTTTGCAAGACAGTTTAAACCAAAGGTAATTTTACTTTCTTGCATAAATTATTCTGTATGAGACAATCCAAAGGATTCGTCATTCTGCAGCTTGCTTTCTTCAGTCACACTCTTAGTCTTTAGTTGTGTTCTCTCAAGCAAAGAGCAGTAAGCTCAGCTGTCTAGAAACAGCATATTTTGGAGCCATGCACTCTTTTCTTTTGAACTCCAAAACCCCAGATAGCCCAGGTGAGGTTGTTGTAGTCAGTAACCTTAACCTCATATCTCAAGGGCATGGGTTATTCAACACAGCTGCCACAGAGATGCTTGTATTTCAGTGACCTCTTGCTTAATCAAGCAGTTTGTCTTTATTTTAAGAGGATATTGTACCTTGATATTTCTGTGCTCTCGTGGTAAAGTGCTGAACACTGGAAACTGCTGAAAGTACAGATTTTTTGTGGTCTATCCAAATAACATTTTGGTTGGGCTGTTTTTTAGATCTTTTGGAAGACTTACTGTAGCTCTTCTCAAGTGGGAAGAGAGGACATCCTCCTTTTATAGAGTTTTGCAAACTTCCATTTCATTTCCATGTGGTGGGGAGTTTGTTTTCCAGATGGATCTGTGTGCATGCAGGTGGAGTCAGGTTAAAAAGCATGTGCAAAAGTTGTAGTCAGCATTAATGCCCTGAGTGTGTACCTGTGTGTGTTTTCATGCAGAATAAAAGGCAAACAGACAGAACAGTCTGGTAGAGAGAAGCACGAATTGTGCCTAGAAGCAAGTCAGTGGAACAGAAAAAGAATTGATTAAAAACTGCTGTAAAATAATTGATGAGTCAATGTACTTGCTATAAACGTTATGGCTATAATTTTAATGTGATTGTCACTTTGTTTATGTATGGTATGTGTAATAGAACAGAATATTTTGGAGAAAGGCTTTAGCTAGTACAGAAAAGTCTAGGAACTGCTGAGCTAATGCAAGAAGCATAACCTTCAATGCTTTTAACCTGGCAAAATGTCTTACCATCTTATCCCACAAAGATATCTAAGGAGTCTGAAGACTTTATAGTGGAGCAGTATAAACGACTACGGCAGCGTGATGGCTCTGGAGTGACAAAGTCTTCCTGGAGAATCACAGTGCGGCAGCTGGAAAGCATGATTCGGCTGTCTGAAGCCATGGCCCGTATGCACTGCTGTGATGAGGTACCAGGTTTTTGATGAAAGTTTATATAAATGTTGTGGGAGTTCTGGATTTTTTGTTTTGGTATTTTGTATATTTAAATGCTGTGAGTGAGAAGAGCTTGGATCATGTTTTCACTTGTGACATGATCACACTCAGTGTGAATTTGTATGCCAGAAACACTGCTTTCTAAAGGCAATGACAATAACAACGTGACCAAAAAAAAACAAAACAAAACCCAAAACGCAACAAAAAACACTTGAGATCAGCTGGTCCAAGTTGAGAACATGCATGTTTTTGCATGGTAATTGGATCAGCACTCTCATTTTACCTGTGAAACCATTTCAAGGGGGAGGAACAATCATTGATTCATAGCAGCTAGGACTGCTGGCACTATCTCTTCTCATCTTGCACAGTTTGTAATTTCTCACAGCTCACTCTTAGCTGCAATCTAAAATGCCAAAGTTATTTAAGGTATCTGAACCTCCACAGGAGTGCGCAGAGGGATCCAGTCAGGCACGTATTTGTGATCTGAGCTCTTCCTCTGTCAACCGCTATTGAAACATATGCTGTGTTATGGCTGTTAAGTGTACTATGGCTATTATTCATCTAGCCCCTGCTTTAAAATCCAGCAGGTTTTTGAAATGCTGATTAGGGGTCCCATGACACATGCAGCGATAGAAACCTGCTCACCAGTTGTGTCAGAAGATCACCCATTGCTTTCTTTTTAATTAAAGTCAACTTAGAAAGAAACACTGTTTTTAGTTTATGACTCAACTAGAAAAGATTTTTCCAATTTTTGCTTTTCAGTTCTGAAAAGTCTCATTAATTATATATTTTTTCATATTCTTTCTGTTTAGACCCATTTCTTTCATGTTTCTTGCTCCAGTGATCTTTTTTAAAAATAAAGTTTGTTTTCTCCACGTGATAGCTAAAGCCTGAAAAGTTCATCAGGTTGCTTATTTCCTCCATAACTAACTTTATGTGAACATGGTATACTTGTAGCAGGATGTAATTTAGCATGTGAGGTCTTTACTGCTTATGATTAATTAGGTGAGATGGGTAGAAAGACACTGTCAGAATCAGGTGAATTTCTGGAGCTATTGGGGAAATAAACCTTTAGTAGAGGAAGAGCCACTGGGCCTGTTTAATGGTTTTTTTTTTTTTTT
>WBMW01003413.1:2667969-2746904 GCA_013396635.1 Penelope pileata
TTCCCCAGGTTCACCCAAAACACGTAAAAGAAGCTTTCAGACTTTTAAATAAATCCATCATTAGAGTTGAGACTCCTGACATCAATTTAGACCAAGAAGATGAACAGCAAATGGAGGACCAAGAAGACCAAGATGGAGTCAATGGTAAATTATTTGTACAGAACTTTTCAAAGGGGGAAGTACCTACAGTTTGTGTAGCTTACCTTGTTTGTGTATATGCTTCTCTTCAATTTCCCACCTATTTTTCTTCTAATAAGGTCTAGGAATCTTGGTTCCTTAACTTTCTTGCTTTAGCCTCCTTGTGGGAGCCTCCACGTGCCCGATTGGTCAATGCAACACTTTTTAGTGGCTCAGATAATTATACAGTTAAAAGATGTAAACTTGAGCAGTTTACATCTTTTAAACTTGGGCACGTGTCCATACAGGTGAAGCAGAAGCTCCAGCAGGGGTTGGTAATCTTGTGAATGGGATCAGTGGCCATTCTGAGGACATGAACAAGGATGCTGCACCCAAAGCTTCTCTTAGGCTGGGCTTCTCAGAGTACCGGCGAATTTCCAATCTTCTTGTGCTGCACCTCAGGAAAGCAGAGGAAGGTAAGAATTTGTTCTAATTTGGTGCACTGAGTTGTGTCACCATGTGTGAATTGTCTCTGTGCTGGAACGAATTCACCTGAAACTTACAAGGGAATTTTGTAGCTGTGAGGAAATCTTTCAGTCGCTGTAGAGAAAAAAAAATGCTTGTTAGGTCAGGTATCGCCCTGTGCATATGTGACTGTACTACACCTGATGGTACGATGTGTCTTTTTGGATGTTGTATCACTGGTATCTTAGTCATTTATCAAAGCCTTCTAAGCTGAGGAGCATGTTAGCAGAGCAAATCCAGAAAAGAATTTGTAGCATGTGCTGTTTTAATTTGGCAAGAACTGCCAGCAGCGGTGAGAACACCGTTGCAAGACCTTTAAGGCATGCTGGCAACCACAGCCCAAAGCATATACTTAGCCAGTTTGTGCCAAATGGCTGCATCCTCTCTTGGGGGGGATGAAGTATTTTGGTTACAATGAGGCTACTTCTGTGGTGAAATGCAGCAGTTGTCTGATAGCATATAATAACGCTACAAAGTTTTTGGATGGCTATGGGAACCTACAGTGTTTTTTCACGTGTGGAATATTTGTAGAAGGATGAATTTTTCATCTTTGTGTGACTATGATCTTCTTTTGTCCTTGCTGATTTAATCTGTGAACCACATGGATGCATAGAACTGAAGGATGCAATTCTCAATCTAAATATCTCCAATTAAACCATTTTGTACGGTCTCCTGTATAAAACTTTTTTTGAATGTTTTGTTTGAAACTTTTTTTTGAATATTTTAAGAAAGGCAAAGGAGTCTGGCAGGTTATTGTATCTTTTTTGCATTATAACTCTTAACATAGAGATCCTTTTCTCTTATGATTTGAGAAGTATCATACTATTGTTATGTTTATTCCAATTATGTGAAATGGTATTGTAATTAGATTGGTTTTTTATATGCTTTTATTTTATTTGCAGAAGAGGACGATTCATCATTAAAAAAAAGCGAACTTATTAACTGGTATCTGAAGGAAATCGAATCCGAAATAGAATCTGAAGAAGAACTAATAAACAAAAAGAAGATCATAGAGAAAGTCATTCACCGACTTACACATTATGTATGTATAAAGATGTGTGCAGAGTGAGAAAGGGTTTTAAGATATATTGCAATGGTTCATTTTTAATAGAATTTCCTAGTATGAGAAATGTGTTTTGTGCTTCCATATCATTGACTGATGCAGTGTAACTGCCTTCTTTGTTTAGTATTTGTTAAAAAGAATTACAGAGAAAATACTGAAATAAATTAGAGGTGTGTATTAGTAAGCATTCCAAGTGATATTTTATTTTCTACTATTCGTTTATAGAAGCACAAGTGCTATTTTTCTGTATTTCTTTAGTTTTAGTTACATCAACACAGAAATACAAACAAAACATTTTATCCAATGGATAGCTTTAACTCTTAATTATTGCTGTAACCGTGTCTTACTTAACACAGTTCTCTGAAGTAGAAATTACTTCTCAGGATCAAAGTCTGTACATGCAATAAAGTTACTCATTTCACATTTAGGGCTTTTTGAAAGAAAAACACAGGCAAAACACCATTTAAAAAAGTATGAAAACGCTAGACTTACGCCTTCCCAGAAAGCATGCTGCATATAAGAGCTTTCCACTGAATGTAATTGTTAAAAGTAGGAACCCATTAAAGAGGGAGTTCACAGCTAAAAGGGTTAAATAATTCATCAGTAAGAGGTGTTACCATTAGAAGAAGGAGATGCCTATTTAAAAAGGAGAAGCAATCCTTTCTGTTCTTGTTGAAATGCAATTTTTTTGTCTGTTGCAGGACCACATTCTGATAGAACTGTCCCAGTCAGGGCTGAGGGGTTCCAGAGAAGAGGAGACTTTTGATGAAGATCCCTACCTAGTTGTCAACCCAAACTATCTGCTGGAGGACTAAGGGCTGAGAACTGGACTGTAGAACTGACTAGTTACGGGTTGGAAAATGCATTCTTTTCTGCATTCTTGAAATGGTTGCTACATAGATAACATCTTAAATTCGTATCAGTGCTTTACTGTGGAATGCACCAACGTGTGATTAGTAATGTGTGATTGATCATACACACGGAGTGTACCTGGAAAGTTTTTAAAGAAATGATGTCTATTAGTTTAATTATTACTCCTGGATTTCGCTGCCATCATCCAGATACAGAGGAGAGTCACGCAGTAGCTCTTTTCAGTGTTAAGCTAAGTAGACACTTCTGTTTTAAATGAGAGGAATTTTGTTCTTCTATTCATTGTTCTATTGTATGTGATAGCCTTTTTATGCTATGGGTTTTTAATGCTTTTCTTATTAACATAATAAAAGATCGTTAAATGTTTGGGGTTGGATTTGTTGTTACTGGTGTGGGGTTGTTATTTTCTATGCCTGTGCTTTGAAACTGAAATATGAGTGATCTTAACACTTCGTATCATAATGGAGATTAAATTTCTTGGATGACAGATTCTGTTTTAGAAGTATTTAAATTCCAGTAACAGATAATGAAAAACTGATTGCTTTTCTTTCTTTTTAGATGTAACATAGCTGTGTGTGCTCCTGTTGCATATTTAGAACAGAAAATTCAAAGTAGTCGAGCCCAAAGCAAGGCTTTTAGGACAGGATAGCAAAACCCTCCCAGCCTGAGGAAAATTGTGACTCGTAAGTGACTTCAAAAGTGCCATCATTTGTGAGGGTTTTTTAAGGGTGCATTAGTAAATTTGTTTATAGAGAATTCTATAAGAAAATTTTACTTAAATTTCTATTGGTCTCAGTTATGTTCTATGGGATTACTAAATTATCTGTTAAGACAAATACTCACGTATTTTTAATCCTTATCAGCCTGATACCAGCACCTAGGAAAGATCTGTAACAGCTTGAAGGATACCACAGTATTTCAAGTATGAATAATGTGGACTAACTGTTTCTGAGTCAGGTCCAGGAATGGAACTGGTTTGTAAGTCTTTTTCAAATGCTATGTTTTGTTTTAAAAACAAAAACAAACAAAACCCTGTCCACCCGCAAGTCCTGCTTTTATATTGTTAATAACTTACTTTGAAAATAAGTACAGGGAGATATTTCTTCATAATGAAGTGTTCTCTCCTTCCTCCCCTTCCTTTTTTGTAAGGAGGAAGTAAGGTTTTTTTCTACTTCCTCTTTCCCTACAGTTCTAAATGCCATAGGGTAGGAGGGATGTTCTCTTTCTGTGCTAACACTGCTGTACTGAAAAATTAGCAGCAGGTGGTGCTATAAAGTTCCTAGTCAATCTTGTTAAATCCATCAGGAAAAAAAAGAGTACTTAAATGTTCAGAAGAAGTTTTTTCCCTAACAAAAAAAAAAAAAAGTCACCTGAGAATCAAACAGGATCCAAGCAGACGAATTACAGTCTTTGTATAAGTAAAGAGGTTGGCTATTGTGAGTAACAGCAAAAGATGAGAGGTGGTTTCTACTGTAATTTAAATAGTAATGAAAATATTGCTTGACAGAGCAATAAATTGCCCAGATGATTCTAGCTACATTTTAGACAAAAACTGCTTTTTGAGGGAGATGAACTCAGAGATGGAACCAACATTTCAGTGTAGTTTCTATATAGTTATGCAGAATTTTGTTTAGTTAGTTTAAATGCTTTCTGCACTTTGGCAGCACAGATGGCAGTTCCAGACAAATGTTCTCAGCTCTTCAGTTTTGCTGTATTTGAATGCAGAAAAGCAGAGTTATCTCCTCCTTGCAGCAATTTGGGTGTGCGATCTGCATGTGCTCATCATGCTGAGAGATCAAGCCTTCTCAAGGCTGAAGGAAAGTACTTTGGAAAGCAATAAAATTGTGTTGTTCAAATACCCTGATGTTATTAACATGCAGACACACTGCTGCTGCTGCTTGAATTCATGTAAGAACCACTTTTCCAAGTGGGTGTAAGATGCTGCCTTCTCAGATTTTCTTTATGTGCCCAAGAATTACAGCACAAATGTGCCTCCTTACCATTCTGCCCACCTGCACCATTGGTGGCACCCAGCCCATGCAAAGCAGATAACTCTGCTTTTGTTACCTTTTGCATCCAGAACTGTGCTGGAATTCCTCTTAAGCAAAAAAAGAAAAAAAAAAAAAAAGCACCAAGAGGAGATGATAAGTACAGTTTCTTTCTCTGACTTGGAGACAGTATGAGTGAACGTCAGTTTATATTAAGCACAAAGGGCAACCTGAGCTTTGCAGAAAATGAATCCAATGTTTCCACATTATCTTTCTCCAAGTAATTGCTTGTCAATGTCTGTTACAGATATTTGTCGTTTGTCCATCTATCAATTGAAAGTCCTGATTTGTTATCATTTGAGTGTCAGCTGGTTCTGGGAACGCTTTATCTGTGTAACAGATAATTTCAGTTAAATATTACTTTTACTATAATATAAATAGTGTGGACTAACTGTTTCTGAGTCAGGTCCAGAAATGGAGTTGGTTTGTAAGACAGTTGTCTTTTTCTTGTTAGTCTCTCCCAGCTTTGGGATAGATGGGGAATTAGCTCAGAACTTGATTGCCATTGCTGGACCTCTGCCGAGCGAGTTAGCAGATTGCATCTGCAGATTGCATCTGCAGAACCATGTCCTGCCCAAAGAAGCTCCGGGCCCTGCTGTGTCTGAATCCCAGGATGATGCGTGTCAGCAAGATCCCGTGTCTTCCCAGCTGCCCCAGTACTTCTCCCACCTTCGTCAGATTGGGGTGACACATTACAAAATATTCCTGCCGTGGGTGCGCCTTCTTCCCGACGGGGACGCTAAGAAGCCGGATGAAGCCCAAGTGCAGTGCTACCGGGAGCTGCTCGAGACACTGGTTGCTGCAGACCTCAGGGCAGTGGTGGTTCTCCATCACAAGGGTGTCCCTGGCAGTGTGGCTGTAGGCAGGAAGGCCAGCACTTTTGCTGACCTTTTTGTAGACTACGCAGAGTTCAGTTTCTATGTTTTTGGGGGCCTGGTTGATGTGTGGCTCACCTTCAGTGACCTGCCAGAGGTCCTGAAAAGCCTGCCTTACGATGACCCCCAGGTCCGTGTCCAGGCTGTGGCTGCTGCTCATGAAAGAGCTTACAGTGTTTACCATGAGAAATACTCTCAGTCAGGTAAGAACGGGGGGAAGGATTTTTGTATATGACCTTCTCGCCATTTGTCATGAGATTGAATGACAACTGCTACATGACAACTAAACGATAACTGTGAATATGTTATCAGTGCTTTTAGTATTACACAGAAATACTTCCATGATGGATTTCTTCAAATATCTTGATAACTGTTCTTCAGTTACTGGTAACTGCATTTTACTTGAAATGATAGCCAGAGTAGCTGGGAAGAAAGTAGACGTGTATGTGTGTATATTTACATATAATCTTTCTAAGCATTAAAAAGCCCCAAGTTAATTTCAGCAGCAGAAATTAGTACTTCAGAACCTTTTTCCTGAAGGGCAGTTACCTGTGTGCTTATTGAGGGTTCTTATTCAAATACCAGTTGATGCCCTAGGTGAACAGTAGTCTCATACTGTTCATATACCAAACCTTAAATGTGTCATCTAATAATAATGGGACTGGAACTTAGGAAGAATCCTTGATTCCTGACCAGTCATCTCATTTTCAAAGCCTCATTACATATTTCGATGTTGCTGATAATTGAAATCGCAATTGCCAGTGTTCCACTTCAAAGAGAGAAGATTATGCCATCCAGCATGTGGCTACGCTGTCAGACTTCAGTATGATGGGTCTAGGGTTTTTCCTTAAGATATGTTATATTCCTGAGGAATACATTGTTAGAGGTCCCGATCTAGCTGAAGAGTTGGGTCAAATTTAATGATCATCTTTCTACCTAAAAGATGGAAACTTTGTAAGTGTATGTAGAAAATCCGCTGGCACCAAAACTGACCGTGATTTAAAAAGGCATTTCTCATTTAATTGAAGTGAAATGTATTAACAAGTTAAATAAACCAATATATGAAGCAAGATAGTTACTTTTAAGATAAAAATGAAAATAGAATATCTTTATCAGTTAAAAATGCTTTAAATGCTTTACTCGCATCAGTCCTGTTTGATTTGAAAATACCTGGATTTTTTCATTTGCACTTACTCCTCTAATACACTGTTTCCTTTTTTTTTCTCCAAGGTGGAAAGCTGTCCATTGCTTTAGGAATGGATCACATCTTGGATAGCGCTTCATCGGAGTTGCTTGCAGCTTCTCTCCAGGTAACACCTTAGTGGAAACAATTTCCATTTTAAATTGGATTTCGTTTCACTTGATTTTTATGTACCAGATCAAGAGGCCTATTGCAAGTTAAATAAAATTTTAGCAAATTGACCAATTTGGTAAACTTTACTTGTTTGGTGAGCTCAGTCATGCAAAGCTCTCTGACTTATAAAAATTACTTCAACATCCCTTCTTGGATAGTAACCACTGATATAAAAATATGGAGACATCTTTCCTCTCTTAATTGGCAATTTTAGCCATATACGTGCTTAAATGACAAGGTATCTGCAGAAACTGTACCCGTTATTTTATTTGCAAGTCTACTTAATGCACAACTAAATGAAAATATACTTTATTTTAAATAATGGCTCGTTAAAAAAATTAGTGAATATGTTAAAGCACAGCATGAGCTATGGTAAAAGTGTTCTAGTTGTGCAGTAGTTGTGCAGGGATGGCACAACATGAGGAGAACCTAGTCTTCACACAGATGATGACATCCCTTCTGTAAAGACCAAACCCTTTATTAATCCTGTCACCTAGAGGGTGTTGATGTGGGATGCAGTGAACAAATGACTGCAGGTGTTTGGCTCGTGTTCACAGTCCTTCAAAATTCAATAATAGGACAAGTAATGATGCAGGCATGATGTCAAGGATATAAGCAAGGTGTGGTTTGTAGTAGGAGGAAAGATGTGCTGATTGAGCTGACTAAACTAGATAAAGAACCCTTGGACTGAAAAATAAACTGAACGCTCATCAGTTTGTTTGGTTTTTATCCCGGCTTCAGCAACTGGTTTAATAAAAGAATACTATCCCTTGAAAAGAATACTAACCCTTGAACTTGGTGACTTTTAGTCAAGTAACATTCATAGTGTGCAATGATTAAAGATTTCTGAAGTGGACTTTCCCCAAAGGATTATTGATAAGACCTCACTGAATCACGTGATGGCAAAGGTTTCTCCATCTGATTAATCAGAGACTGTTCAGTCTTACTAATTTAAATAATTGTAAATCAGAAATGTTAAACACATAAAATACTCTTACAACTTCTTTAACTCCAATGCTTCTAAAATTTAGCTTTGTTGTTTAGAAGAAGAGACACAAAATGCATCTTCTCATACAGCATCCAGTTTGTACTCGTACTGTCCAGGATTCCATATAGCTGTATGGTTTCTTACTCCACCAATGTGTCTGTATCAAACACTTTACAACTTTATATATTTTGAATAGAATACCTGCAAAACAATAACTTTCCCCTAGGATGATTCTTTTTTCTTTCTTGTTTCCAGGATTCAGTAGACTTTCTGTCTCTCAGCCTTCAGTACTGGTGTGGAAATGAAACAGATTTCTACATGAAAATGAGTGAATTCCAGGTAATGTTATGCACCATTTGAAAACAACCGCTGAACTTCGTGGATGTGGAATTATACACAGAGCAACTAGAATAAATTTTTCATTGTTCCTGAACTTTGTAAACCATCTATAACAACTAATTTTGCAAAAAGTTCACTTATAGGAGTTCTCACGTTATGAATTTGAAGTAATTGACAGTGAAGTTACTGTCTGAAATCCTTCAGAACCCAGGCATGTGTAGTCCACATGTCTGCAAAGGTGAGCACAGAGATTATATGCCTTGCTCAGGATCATGTAGCATAGGCAACAGCAGCCTGAAAAGGAGTGTGCCAGGCTATTTCTTAACTCTTTGCTTTGTGTATCTGTGGCAGTATGCTTCCTCCCTATAAGTTGGAGAGCGGTGGCTTGGCCAGAAGTATAGAGCAAGAAGTCGAAAATTCCCAGAGATCACATTTGGAAAACAAATATTTAAAAAAAAAAAAAAACAACAAAAAACCTTGAGATCTCGATTGCGTAGACTGTAAGGGAAAACTGTTGTTGTTTTGCATATCTGAACAGTTTTGATTTGCTGTGGGAGCTCAGATAACAACTGCACTAGGAAACAGCTGCATACAGCTCGCTGTTCCTTCTCTGTTGTTTTTCTGACTTAAAAAACAGGTGTTTGAAAGTGCTGGCAGTGCTCATCTTGGTCTGTGATCGTTATTGATGTGTTAGTGACTGAAATGGTGTACTTCTTTTGTCCAGGATGGAAAAACCCTGCTTTTTCACATCCTAAGCTGTTAGGCTAATACCTCTACACAAAAAGATACTATTTTATCTGCACTGTAATACCAAACTTCACAACTCCTCATTAGCAGAGGGAGCACTAGAAAAGTTAATGAGGACAAGTTTTGAAAGGATTAGATCACACACCAGCAATAATGTCAGTGATGTTATGGGCTACTACCTGATATCAAACCTGTGATGGTGAATTACATTCTTAAAACATGTAAGAAGAGTCATCTGGCAGCCAAGTAGCAAAATAAGGAACTACTCATTTGACTCATTTTCTCTAGGGTCACAGCATGCTGCCATTATTCTAAAGATCTGGAATCAGTCAAACACTTATGGCAACAGATTCCTACCAAGTAACTTCAAAATAGGACACACTTCCATTTGGCTTTTATGCTTAGATTTGCATTGGGCTTTTTCAGGTCAAGGTGGGGGATGGTATTTAATGCTTACTCTGATTTATGAATATTCATGAAGAACCTTATTCCTGGTTCTCAGTCTTCTAGATGTTTGCTGCTCTGTGTGAAAAGCAACAAATGCCAAGAACGTGTTTTTACTAGCTGACCTGTGCTTATTTTTATACAAGTCTCTGTTTGAATTTTGATTTTGCAGAACATCTGGAAGGACATTGAGATCTTGCTTTTTAGTCTCAAGTTCTTTGATTGTGATTCCATGGAAGAGAGTCCATTCATACCAGTAGCTGCTATTGTCACAGGTAAGTGACATATTTCTAGAAGTAGAAGAGTTCTTTAGCTAGGCTCTAAATGGGAAATTATAGTATTGTCCTTTCCAGACTAGTGCTATTAGACAAAATAATGTTATTTTTTTCATATCCTTCTTGGAAAATAAAACCAATATACTGAATCTGAGAAAAATAACTATTAGGGTTTTTCTTTTTTTTCTTTTCTTTTTTTTCTTTAAAAAGCCTTGTTTCAAAAGGTGTAATTGCATGCACAGGTAATGTCCTGCAGTCTGTGGCATTTAATTTGTGACTAAACCCATCACTTATTTTTTGTTTTCAGCTATTAATAAAGAAAAGGCATGTACAATTGGGTACGATGTGAATGAACTCTTGGACTTCTCATCTCATGTTTTAAGGTACAGTTTTTATCACTTGAATCAGATACTGTAACAAAATGATGTCCTCTAGAAACAAATGTGCCAGGAAGACACAAGACAGCTCTAGTGGTCAAATCTGCTGTTTGCTGCTTAAAGGACTGGAAAGGAATGCCTTTCTGCTAAGTCCAATCTCTTGCTATTAGAGGCAGGTATATATATAAATTAAATACATAAAATAACATCTGTCCTAGGCGAGAAGCCAGTTGTGCCTACAGAGGTGTAGGGAATGTCACTGTACAAGGAGAAGCCAAGGACTGCTGAAGCAGGATTATTAAGAAGTTAGCTTATCCTGTAGAAACTCCTGAGCGTGTGAAATTGCTACACACTGCAAGGATTTTGTTTGCATCTTTGACTTAGATGTAATGAATGATGAAAGTCTATCTGCAAAGAGATGCACTGGATGCATAGCTCTTCAGGTGTGCTGCAGCTAGTTCATTGCACTCCACCTTCATTTGCCAGCTGGATGGCAGGAGGTTGAATTGATCAGCTGACAAAGGGACTGTTCCCGAACTGGTGTTTGTGAGCTGAATGGCAAGAAAACAAGTCTTTTATCCTCCTCATTTGCATGTTCTGTGGCACTGGAGACTGTAACTCCTTTTTATTCTATTTTCAGCAAAACATATACTCTACAAGAGGACCCAGTTGCTGTTCTTGCTCCTCGCTCCTCCTATCAAACAGTTTGGGAAATGTTTGCTAGCCAGAATGAATTGGAGAGGGATTCTTTTCTGCAAGATGTTTTCCCAAGCGGTTTCCTCTGGGGCACATCCACAGGTGCCTTTAATATTGAAGGAGCCTGGGCAGAGGATGGGAAAGGAGAGAGCATCTGGGATCAGTTTGGGCATGAAGGTCATGTCTACATGAACCAAACAGCAGATGTGGCATGTGACAGCTACCATAAAACCAGCTATGACATTTACTTGCTTAGAGGCCTTCGTCCCCAGCTGTACAAATTTTCTGTATCCTGGCCTAGAATTTTCCCTGGTGGCACCAACGAGACCATCAACTTCAAGGGTGTGGCTTATTATAACCAATTAATTGACAGGTTGCTAGAGGCTAACATTGAGCCCATGGTGACTCTGTTCCACTGGGACCTCCCACAAGCTCTTCAGGTTCTTGGTGGCTGGCAGAATGACAGTATCATAGATGCTTTTGTAAACTATGCAGACTTCTGCTTTGCCACTTTTGGGGATCGGGTCAAGTTCTGGATTACTTTCCATGAGCCTTGGGTTATCAGCTATGCTGGCTATGGCACCGGAGAGCATCCTCCAGGAATCGCTGACCCAGGAGTAGCATCTTACAAGGTAGGGATGTGGGAATGACTAGGATCCTGCAGCTGCCATTGTTGTGCTGATTTCCTCTGATTCTGTACTTTTAACTATATTCAAGGCCACTAAGGCCTCTGAGGCAATTGTTTGCTTGTTGAATTTGTGGTACTCCCAAGAAAATGGATTAGTTAATGGGTGCTAGATTTCATTTTCCATTATGAAATCAGCCAGATTCTTATGCTTAATCCAAACCCTGCTGCCCTCTCTAACTAGGGTTATTTGTTTTGTCAGGGCTTCTTGTTTCAGATGGAGATGTCTTTCTCACAAGGCAATAATGTTAATGTTTAGAAGCTCCTGTGCAAGGCAGTGTGACACACATTCCTCTGCTTTCTGTCCCCAGGTGGCTCACACAATTCTGAAGGCTCATGCCAAGGTCTGGCACCTGTATAATGACAGATACCGTTCTCAGCAAGAGGGAAAGGTGGGGCTGGTGCTGAACTCGGATTGGGCTGAACCCCAGACTCCAACCAACTCTGAGGACGTGAGGGCATCAGAAAGGTACCTGCAGTTCATGCTTGGCTGGTTTGCTCACCCCATATTTGTTAACGGTGATTACCCAGAAATCCTGAAGGCTCAGATCCAGGAAGTAAACCAGCAGTGCTCCACAACAGTTGCACAGCTGCCTGTGTTTACGGAGGAGGAGAAATCCTGGGTGAAAGGAACTGCAGATTTTTTTGGCCTCTCGCATTACACTTCCCGCCTGGTCAGTGCTGCGACTAACGGGACCTGCACGCCAGGCTACGAAAGCATCGGGAACTTCTCCTTGCACGTAGATCCTTCTTGGCCAAACACTGCCTCTTCTTGGATCTATGTGGTCCCGTGGGGATTGAGAAGGCTGCTGAAGTTTGTGTCCCAGGAATACACAGGGACAAAGATTCCAATTTACATAGTAGGAAATGGTATGCCCACAGAAACCGTAGGGGATCTTATTAATGACACCCAGCGAGTGGATTATTTCCGCCGGTACATCAATGAGGCTCTAAAAGGTATGGATTTTTTAATCTTTTTAATTTAATTAAAATAATGGCAACTAGTTATTCTGTCACTTCCACAGTGATCAGCTTTGAAGCATCACCGTTTTTATAGTAATATGAGGCAGGCTGCCTCTTGTTGATGCAGTAAACTGCAGCCTGTCTGCTGACCCCGTGTGCAACTCTCCATTCCATCTAGAGAGTGGAACAAGTTCTTCCTATGTGCACACAATGGTAAGCTGGAACGTAAATCCAGTCCCTCAGTGAGAACAGCATGTATGTATTTCAGCTCCTCTGAAGACAGTTTCACTACAGGCAGGCTCTTACCTGATCTCATAGGTCAGGACTGAATGATGTCTTTACTGATTAAGCAGGTCTGACTGACAGCATCCTGCACCACTTGCAGGTCAGGATTTTTCAGGAGATATTTATATCTCAGTTATTTTGAGTAAGATTCAAGGTATGCCGTTACCTATGCAAACTGTCTATCAGTTTGACACAAAAAATAACACTGGTGGCTGAAGTTCTAGACAAATACAGAGATGTGAGATTTCAGATAGAGATTTTACTGATACTTTCTTCAGACACAGAAATCAATAACATCAGGAAAACGTTATATTAAATATGCTACATTAAATATGTTGATGATCACTGTGCAGCTGTTGATCCTCTTGACCTACTGCTCAAGATACTGATAGAAGAGCTGCAGAAAGCACTATTTAGCATCGCGTTTTGCCTCAGCAGAAGTGAGGAAGATGGACTGTGTACGGGAAGTGGACTTTTCTGGAATGATAGAGACAATATTTATTGTAGGTTCTGTGAGGAAGGATGGTGGATTTGCCTCTGATGGTACTGGGTATTGTGTTCTGCAAAGGGAAAGCTAGGGAAAGCAGGGAAGCTAGACAAGCACTACATACATCTAATGTTTCAATTTAACTGTAGTGGTAAATATAGAAGAGCAGTGCATACCTAAACTGATAGTCATGCTTAAAAACTAGAACAAAGGGGAGGGGGTACCAGTGGCACAAGTGGCCTGTGCTCAAATACTCATTTTCTGATGCAGTTTTATCACTAAGCATTTGACCAGCTCCTATTACAGTGCCGATGGCTCTTCTTGCCAGATACTCTAATTGCTTTGCTTTTCCCTAAAAGACAATTCATGGATGTTTGGGTGTCACCCTGTTACCCCCAGCTGTTGTGCTGCTGTTGTGCTGTGTTCCGAAAATGTGTGCGTGACTAACAGAGTCTTGTACTGTTCCTGTGACAGCGGTAAAACTAGACACAGTTGATGTTCAGTCATACATCGCTCGATCCCTGGTTGACGGCTTTGAAGGCCCAGTGGGCTACAGCCTAAAATTTGGGCTACATCATGTGAATTTTGAAGATAGCAACAGACCAAGGACTCCCAAGGTATCTGCTTACTTCTATTCCGGTGTTATTGAAAAGAACGGTTTCCCATCCGAAGTCTCAGGCAGGCGTTCTGCGCCGGTGGTGTCTGACCACCCCACGCCATCAAAGTTGCCAAGTTTACCAGCATCAGAAGTTCCCTCCAAGTCAAAGGTTGTCTGGCAGAAGTTCTCATTTCAAACGGACTTTGAAAGGGACATGTACTTTTACGGGACGTTCCCAGAGGACTTTACGTGGGGTGTGTCGTCTTCTGCGTACCAGATAGAGGGAGGCTGGGATGCAGATGGCAAAGGCCCCAGCGTTTGGGATAACTTCACCCATGTACCAGGGAACATACAGAACGATGACACCGCCGATGTAGCCTGTGATAGCTACAACAAGGTGGAGGAAGATATTTACCTGCTGAGAGCCTTAGGGGTAAAGAACTATCGTTTCTCTCTGTCTTGGCCTCGAATTTTCCCCAACGGCAGGAACAATACAATTAACAGCCACGGGGTTGATTACTACAACCGCCTCATTGACGGGCTGGTGGCAAACAACATCACTCCAATCGTCACCCTGTACCACTGGGACCTGCCACAAGCTCTGCAGGACATCGGTGGCTGGCAGAGCAGTGAGCTGATTGAACTGTTCGACAGCTTTGCAGACTTCTGTTTCCAGACCTTTGGCGACAGGGTGAAGTTCTGGCTTACATTCAACGAACCCCAAGTCATCGCCTGGGCTGGCTACGGCACAGGGGAATTTCCACCCAACATCAATGACCCTGGTAGTGCTCCCTACGAGGTGGCACACACCTTACTGAAAGCTCACGCCAGGGTCTACCACACATATGATGACAAATACAGAGCGAGCCAGGGAGGGGTCATTTCTCTGTGTTTGAATATTGAGTGGATAGAGCCAAAGACACCGAGCGACCCCCGGGACATAGAAGCTGCAGACAGGTACATGCAGTTTTTGGCAGGGTGGTTTGCGCACCCTCTTTTCAAAAATGGGGACTACCCTGAGGTCATGAAATGGAAAGTTGGGAACAGGAGTGAGCTCCAGAGCCTGCCATCATCCCGCCTGCCAGTTTTCACAGCTGAGGAGCGTGAGTACATCAGAGGCACAGCGGATGTTTTCTGCTTCAGCAGCTACACTTCCAGGCTTGTCACCCACGCGACAACCCGTCTGACGCCCCTCTCTTATGAGTACGACCAGGAGGTTTCAACAGATGTTGACAGCTCCTGGCCTACCTCGGCTCTCACTGCCCATCGGGCTGTGGCCTGGGGGCTGAGGAGGCTGCTGAACTGGATCAAAGAAGAGTATGAAAATCCCCCAATATACATCATTGAGAACGGGGTGGGGATAAAGACCAAATCGGATGTTGATGACAATTCCAGGATACTTTACTACAAAACGTACATCGATGAAGTTTTAAAAGGTACGAATGTTTGCTTTTATTTTGTGTTGTCTCTCTCCTCTCTCGATTCCTCATTACGATTTTCATATGAACATAGTGTTGGTTTTTTCTTTTATGCTCTCCTTTGTATGGCTGTTTGCACTCTGTCCTCCAGCTGTGAATTCTCTTACGGCTTTACTAGTCCAGTGCCAACTCGATGAAGCTGGAAGCGTTTGCGATGAAGCTGTGTTTGCAGCTGAATTCCTTGTGGTTGGTTAAACGTGTGACATGTTGCTGATGCTCTCCCACTGTTTCTGGTGTTTTAGCTTACAATCTGGACGGTGTTAATCTGAGGGGATACAACGCTTGGTCTTTCATGGATTCCTTTGAGTGGCTGCACGGTTATGATCCAAGATTTGGATTGCACCAGGTTGATTTTGATGATCCCAACAGGCCAAGAACGCCAAGGCGCTCGGCTGTGTACTACGCAGAAATCATCCGCAATAATGGTATCCCGCTGCCAAAAGAAGATGAATTTTTATACGGGGAGTTTCCAAAGAACTTCAGTTGGAGCGTAGCAACCGCAGCATATCAGGTTAGGAAACAAAGACTGGCTCTTCCAACACTAGTGGACAGTGAGCTCACTTTGGATGAGATTGAGATGAGTAACTGAGGGTTACTGTAACAACTGCCTTAAATATCCCAAAGCTTTTCCCTTACAATGGCATGGTTATACCACAGGAACTGAGACAGCAGCATGGATTTCACAAGAGCAAGCAAACATTGAGCATCAGGCTGAAGTGAAACAATACCTCTCCTGTGACATTGTACTTTGCTAACACTTCTTTGCTTTGGGGCTGAGAGATCTTACTTACTTGGTACAGCAAAAACATAATTATTTCAAGGCTTTAGCTGATAAGTCAAAGCATTGCGTGGTGCCACAAAGACTGACAGGCTGAAATTCTTTGCTAGGCCAAGACATAAATTTGGAGTTTACTAATGGTGTGTTCCCATCTTCATTTACAGATCGAGGGTGCATGGAGAGCAGATGGGAAAGGACTAAGCATTTGGGACAAATACGCTCATACTCCCTTGAAAATCAGCAATGACGACAATGGAGACGTGGCTTGTGACAGCTACCACAAGATTGAGGAGGATGTGGAAATGCTGAAAGGCCTCAAGGTGTCTCACTACCGCTTCTCAATCTCCTGGTCCCGTGTCCTCCCCGACGGGACCACCAGATACGTCAATGAAATAGGACTGAACTACTATGAGAGGCTAATTGATGCTCTCCTGGCAGCTAACATCACACCTCAGGTAACTGTAAAAATGGTCTGGAAATGCAGCAGAGTGTACGAGTTGAGAATTGTCCTCATGTCAAAAGATCAGATCCCAACTCTCAGATTTTCATGTGTGGTTCCTGTGCTCAGATTCCTGCTGGGAAAGCCTTGGGAAGCCTCCTTACAGGCTTCTCAGGCTGTTCAGGACCCCTTAACAACAGATGCTTTGCTGGACTGTATTTCGTCTGAGAGTCAGTGTAGCTGCAGCAGTTGTTGACTGACTTGAGTTCTTGCTGTTGCAAGGTTGTTGTGGGTTTTGGTAAGCCTGAAGGTGAAAGAATCATCTGCACAGTCAGGCAGTCCCTGGAGTTTGAGTCATTTCCCCTTGTCCTAAAGAAACTGGAACACTGGCAAAGAGGGCTTTTATCTGAGTGCACAAGTGATTCTGATGGCCTCAATCACTGGAGGACAGAGGGCACTCGGATTATGGCAGATGAGAATGTGCCTGTTAGAATCAGAAAGCTGCAGATCACACGGGGCTTATGCCTGTAAATGAGGCAGTTCCACGGTGCTTATTTCTGAAAGTGAATGAATGTCTGGCTGAGTCCTTTCTCTCCTTGTCCTTCCCCACAGGTAACAATCTATCACTGGGACCTCCCGCAGGCACTGCAGGACGTCGGTGGGTGGGAGAATGAAACCACAGTTCAGAGGTTTAAGGAGTATGCTGAGCTCCTCTTCCAGAGACTGGGAGACAAAGTGAAATTTTGGATAACCCTCAATGAACCCTACAACACTGCATATCTTGGCTATGGCTTTGGCACAGCTGCTCCAGGTAAGACCGCTGAGCACAATTTTTGAGAAGGGGAGGGGATGGGAGCCAGCCTGAGCACACAACTTTCTGCTCTCTGCCTCCTTCAGCATGGGCAGGGGGAGATGCAGGTCCCCCACAGCAGCTGTGCCTTCAGCAGCTGTGTTGAAGCAGGGATCTCCACCCATGGCTGGGCCCAAGGGCACCAGGTGCTGCATGCGTGTTCATGTAGTGGTGGGCAGCTCTGGGTGTCCTGGGAGTCGTGTTAAGCTAAGACAGAGCAGATGAGAGCTGGGCATTGCTGCTGCAGTTCCTGTGCTGTCACTGTCCCCACAGGTATCTCCATCAGGCCTGGGCGAGCTCCATATGTGGTGGGGCACAACCTGATCAAGGCCCACGCAGAAGCCTGGCACCTGTACAACGAGACCTACCGTGCGAAACAAGGAGGGCTGATCTCTATCACTATCAATTCTGACTGGGCAGAACCAAGGAACCCACACAACCAGGAGGATTTCGATGCTGCCAGACAATACTTGCAGGTAGGGCAGAACCAGTCACAGCTCTCCAGGCTGCCCATTAAATTTGCTGCCAATTGTCAAGGCATCTCTGCACATCTTTATCTGCTTGCTTGTTGTAAAGCCAGGTACTACATATAAAGCATATGGAGAGGAATAGTTAAATATCCCTTGTTTTGATCCATAATTTATCCTTCTCTCTTATTTCCTGGATTAGTTTCTTATAGGTTGGTTTGCTCATCCCATTTTTGTAAATGGTGATTATAACGAAGTGATGAAGACGAGGATTCAGGAACGCAGCCTGGCTCAGGGTCTGAGCCGCTCCCGGTAGGAGCGCAGGCGCACGCCTGCTTTTCTTCTACTCGCTGTGCTAAAAACAGCTTTTCTGATCAGCTGCTGAGTAGGAAGAATTCTGGTGAAATGCTGCTATAAAAATCTTAGCATAGCCTCAAAGAAAAACTACTGTACTTCTTTGTGATCTGCCTTTACCTCTCTTGCAAACTCAGTTTACTAATATAAAAATGGTCTTTCTCCAAGCTTCTGCCTTTGGGGTAGCATGCTAGCTCAGGGTGATATAATGAAGGAGGTGCATTACGTGTAGTGCTTTGCCTATCTCTGGTAAATACCTTTTTATCATTATTAAAACAATGTACTGAACTCAAGCACTGAGAACTCATTGGTGCCTCTGAATTACATTTCTTATTTGTCATTCCCATTAATTACTTTTAAATCTATCGCATTATCAGTGTTCTCATATGAATATTAGGCCTTTTCTCTCTTTTTCTAGACACATGCAAGGAAAGCATTTTTTTTTTTTCCCCCCTCTGTGCTTTAATAAGAAATGTATGGGGTGCAGTGGATCCCAGGGTATTCCTGGTCATTCCTCTCTGGAAAGACGCTGTTTTGAGATGAGGGAAATGATGGAAGAGCTGGTGTGTGCTGTCCCCAGCCTGCAGCCTGCACACTCCTGAGCATCACCACGTTGCCGGGAGTGCATTTTCAGCAGTGGTTGCCTAGAGACCTGATTCCCAAGATAAATTCATCTCTCCTGGCTAAAAGAAAACTGAAAACTCTCCCTTACTCCAGGGTACCCTGGATGTCCATGTTTCTCAGTCTGACTCCATAGCAGCGAAAGGAAATATTCTCTGAGGAGGCCTCCCTTCTGAAGGGAACTAATCACTTTGGGATCCCCTCTGCCCCAGCCTAGTTCCCAGTTTCTTCTGGGTTTTTTCCTTTTTCCACTAGAAAGATAGTGGTACCTTCACTTGTGCTTGCTGTATATTGACGTGTTCATGCTTTCCTGTTTTCTATTGCAGACTTCCAGAATTTACTGAAAGTGAAAAACAAAGAATTAAAGGCACATATGACTACTTTGGTCTAAATCATTATACGACAGTTTTAACATACAAGTACGAGTATTCTACTGGTATTCTCTCCTACGATTCTGACAGGTAAGATATGAGTGTAAATTACTTAGGTCAAGTGAAACATGAACTCTTGGAACCTGGGCCAACTAAGCAATACAAATTGTTAGCGAATAAAGCCATGAGACATTTATATTAAGCTGCTAAACCAATACTAGGGAAAATATCCCCAAACAATTCCTGGGATGCTGTTATTTTCCCAGAAGGCCAGCTACAGCCCTTTATGACACAGTTTGTAACGGTGAATGGTTCCCACAGAATGAGGCAAACTGGAGCATTGAAAAAGGAAGGAATCAATCTCCCAACTGCTCCGTATTGGCTGTATTTATCCTATTTCCTGCCCCCAGGCTGCAGCTTGAAGTGGGAGATGATCCTGGTTTATGGATACTACTCCATTTACTGTTAAACAGTTGTTGGTTCCCTCACCACAGTGCATAAACTTAAGTTTAAAGCCAAACAGCTAAATCACTTCATGGTTAAATACACGTAAGTCAAGATTTTATGTAGACATTGATTTCTTTCCCAACTTTCAAAAGGTAAGAAGGAGCTTATGAGTTTTTCTGATGAGAATTAAGGCGATTGTGGGACCAGTCAAGAGGATGAACATGGGCTGTTTTCTGAAATATTTTCACAGAGACTGTTTGGAGTTAGGTAACTTCCCCTTGTCCTTTGCTGCCACAGTGCTGCCCCTCGGAAGGGCAGTGGCTCTGACTTTCCTGTTTGTTAGGAGTAAATGGCAACTCTGTGTGCTCAGTCACTGCATTGTAGATTATAGGTTGAAAAGTAGAAATTGTTTCAAAGGACAAAGAGAGGGCAGGCTTGTGAGTTGGGTGTACATCACATCCTCAGCTACAGTTGATGCAGGCAGAATATAATTTTAAAGCAAAGCGTGAAAAGTGTTTCCTAGAGGTTTGTGAGCACCAGCAGCTCTTTACCTCCCCGAGCTCTGTGCTGTGATCAGTGTGTCCTCCTCTGCAGGGGCATTGCTTCAGTAACCGACCGCAGCTGGCTGAGCTCTGGTTCCTTCTGGCTAAAGGTGACGCCCTTTGGCTTCCGAAAGCTCCTGAGGTGGATAAAGGAAGAGTACAACAACCCTCCTATTTATGTGACTGAAAACGGGATATCGGAGAGGGGAGACATCGATTTCAATGACACTTGGCGAATACATTACTTTCAGAACTACATTAATGAAGCACTGAAAGGTAAGAACGATCATTTAAATCTCATCAGCCCAGCTCCCTACAAGACTGAGGCGTGCAGAGCAAGCTGTAAGGACCTGAAAGACCCCTGGCAGCAGGTTTGTAAAGCACACGCATGCATTTATTCTGTGGCCACTTTGAAAGCCTTTGGATTTTAGAAAAAACAAGTCACTGCAAAAGAAGAACAAACCGTGGGTTTAATAGAGTAGGATAAGGGCAACTTCCTTGTATAGCTGCATCTGGCAAGAGAGGGTTCCATTACTTGACGGGTTAATGCTTATGACTTCCTAGTTTGACTACTGCTGCTTCTCAAAACTGCACCTTCTTTAAAACAAACAGAAAAGCCTTACTTTTAACTAGAGCAGTGGTCAACCTTGGTTCTCTGCCATACTGGGAGCTGGCTGCCAGATGTTCACATGCTTATTGCTTCCTTTTAGCAGCACGGGCCCCACAAGCACATTTAAACACTCATTGCATACTGATGTGTTCTCTGTTCTTAAACCTTTGCTTATTGAATGAAAGCTTTGATTGTGGGAGCAGAGACGCAGTCTCCAGTGGCTGGCTGGCTGAGCTGCCCTGGCTGATCGCTACCTGTAGCACCACCTCAGAGCAACACGTGAGCGAGGTGGGGACGGAGCTGGCGAGACCCATGTGGCAATAACTTCGCCCTGTCTGTACCACCGCCGGCCCGGTGCTGCCTCCTGCCAGCCCGCTGCTCAGCTCACCTGTTATGTGTGCTCCTGGTAACAGCTGTCGTGCTGGACGGTGTTGACTTGCGCGGCTACACGGCGTGGACGCTGATGGACAACTTTGAGTGGGCAGTGGGCTTTGACGAAAGGTTTGGGTTCTATCACGTGAATTACACAGACCCCAACTTGCCGCGGCTCCCCAAGGCCTCCACCCGGTACTACTCACAGATCATCAGCTGCAACGGCTTTCCAGATCCTGCAGCAGGCCCACATCCCTGTCTGGAAGCGGAGCCCGAAGGTAAGTCGTGCAGCAGAGATCACACATCTGAATTCCATAATCGCTGAACCTAAAGGACACTAGTATTTCCTGCAATGTACTTTTTAAGGGCTTTGGTAGCAAGCTGCCTAATCACCAGCCTTTGTTATTCCTGAAGACATTCATGTAGCCTTAAGTTACTTCTGTTTGCAAAACCAGAATAACTTGAAGAGATTTTGTGATAACGCCTAGCTACACTCATGTCCTCAAGATAGAGGAAAGTTACAGCATTCTATTTTTCTTTGATTAACATGTTATCCTAATCACTTCCATTCAGTAGTCCTACACTGCGTTTTTTAAAAACAGTTTTGACTACTTTCTAAGAAGCCTTTGGAAATACTGTTATCATTTCTGATCTCTGGACAAAGTATATTAACTGAACAGCAACCACTGTCAGTTTGAGCGTTTAAATAGACATTTTTCTCAGCCTCCCTTCCAGCCCTAGAAGCTCACTGTAGCTGTGCCTTTACTCTGAGCTAGAGTTGTGTCGCTCCCAGAGACCCACAGCTCCTGAACAGCTGCCCTGAAAGCCCTGCAGAGGGAGGAAGAAGCAGTGCACACACACACGAAAGAGTTCCTGAGAGGCCTTGTACTAACCATTTCTTCTTGTTTTCCCATGAACAGTGACACCAGATGCACCAGGACTGGCTGACAGCGTGCGCTTTTTGGGATTAGATTTAACATCACAGAGTGCAGAAATAGCGCTGTATGTGCTTTTTGCTCTCTCTGGAACTGGAGCACTGGCCCTGGCTCTTATTTCGTATCAATATGGAACATTATCCAAAAGACACCATAAACAATCACTCATGGAACTTAGCAGAATGTAAAGTTTAATTTGCATAAATGTGTGGAACAGACTGAAACAATCTTTCTACTTGCTAAAATGCTTTTTTCTCTTTTTCAAGCAAAGAAGGCCTATAGCATTGTGTTCTGTAGCACTGGGAAAAGATACCTCGTGCTTGTACTTCTGCAACTTAGTGTCTTCCCCTGGAGGTGGGTTCCCATCTTGTTGTTTGCTTAAAATATGAAGTAAAACATTCTCTCTTAACTGATTTTTTCCAGCTATTATTGATTTAATTTTTTCCAAGTTAAAACTAAAATTGCTTGTTCTGAGTTGTGCAAGGATCCTGAGCCTAAGCTTTAATCTACTCTCCCCCATCTTCCCTGGAGTCCTGCTGGGAGCTGACAGCATCCCATGAAGCTCTGCTGCATTTTAATGCTTTGAGGAGAAGTTAGCGCCAACACTGGCAAAAACAGGAGTAGGACTATATGCTGTTCTATTGCAGCTACTATAGAGTTGGGTTTTACCCCATTCTTTCATTTCATATATAGCATTTCTTTAATTTTATCATAAATTATTTTTTAAAAAAGAAATAGCACTATGCCTCAACACTTGAACAGTGAAGCTCCTTTAACCAGAAGTCTGAAGCAGCACCAAACACCGGTAAATATAAAAAAAATATAAATGCACAGTACCTGGAGAGGATGGCAGGTTGATGTCCTTCCACGTGTGAAAGCCATGTCCCCGCCTCCAAAATAAAAGCTTCCATGCTCTTGTGTTGCAGGCCCCCTTCCCAGCAACATTTCCATTTTATGTGAGAAAGCACAAAGTAATTCTCTCCCTGTACCATCTCCTGGACACTAAACACTTCTTCCATATTTCTTTCACCAGATTTCAACGGGAACAACTCCTGAGTTAGGTCATTTAACCTATAGCAAAAAGCTCGTTCACTGCATTTTAGATGTAATATTTAAGCCTAGCTGCTTGCTTCTTTGTGACATAAGTTCTCTGAAGAATGTTATAAGAAAAGACAGTTATATTTTCTGGAAAATATTTTATTGAGTGCCTGGGGAATTAAAAACTACAAGGTTTTGCTTGCAGTTGCAGAAGCAAGAAAAAAAGTTAAACATAAATTAGTTACCTGATTTGCTACTTATAGTGCTTCTGAAACCCTCATTTTAACCGGTCATTCCCTACCATGGCCTTTATATTAACAGCTGGCCCTTAAATTTACGTAGCAGAATATTTAAAGATTAAAAAGTGCCTTCCTAATGACAGTAGGGTAATGATTATGAAAGCTGATGGAGATTTTCAGTCTTTTCAACTCTTGTCTTCTAAGCCTCAGCTACACCCACTTGATTTTTCTGACTTAGGCAACTTTATTCCATACTCCTCTGTAGGAATAAGAATTAAGTAAGTAATTCGGTTGGTGTGAAATAAGCCCCACTTCTCCAGAAGCTTTAGTCAACTTAAATCAAATAATAAGGAAAAAAAAAGCCAGACAGTGATTACTGCTGTTACTCAAAGCTACATTTGTTGAGTAGAATTTCCATTCCAAGTATTGTTTTCATCTTCTCCATCGTCTTGAGTCCTCAGTCTATATATTTTGCCTTCTTTTTTGAAGTCTTCCCCTCGTTTTTCTGTTACTCGTTTCCTGACTGTTTGCCTAGGGTACAAATGACAGTGAGGTTTGACAGTTTCCTCCAGCAATACTGGCATTTATTCTATTCGCTTCTCTTGTGTAAGAGCATCCTTCCTTCTCTTATCCCTAATAATAGTTTCTTAAGCCCTTTGTTTCCCTGGAAAGCAATACCCAGCTCCAAATATGGCATTTAACAGTCAGACACGCTGACAGAACCTCATTTCCCTGTCACTGAGGTGATGCACAGCTGCTTCATGTGGCACAGCCTAGCAGATCTCCTGGTACAGATTTCCTCTACTCTAGGCAATGCAAAACCTCAGCTGTCTGACTGACTCGAGTTGCTCACGTTCCTTGTACAACCACACCATAACAATTTCACATCCAATTTTCAAAATTTTTATCTTCCGAACAGTATCAGCTCAAGTGAAATCCACATTAATAGTCAGAGCTGAATTCCGTGGTCATAAACGGCTGCAGAAGAATGCTTTTTGTCTATTCTGTAGTTGGAAATTGAAGCAAACCGCAAGGGGCTTGCTTAATCCCACATGTAAAAACCAAGATATCCTCATCAGGGCTGCAGGGCCGTTTACCTGCCACCAGCTTCTCTAATCATATGGAAGGGTGGTGGCCTGAAACTGCAAGGACAGGGCAACAGGTATAGAAGAACAGACATGCTTCAGTTCTCCTATATAAGATGAAAACAATTCTAGCAAGTACTTAGAGAAACAGCTGCCCTGAGCAGTTTTGATTACCTGCTTTGCTCGATGTTGCTAGATTTGGAAGGATTTGAATGGTCTTGCTGATGAGCTGCTCTCACGGTAGATTGTGAGGGGGGTGGACTCGTAAACAGGAAGTTGCTGATAAATCTCCAAACTGCTAAGAGGGGATAAAGTATTGTGCCCAAGAACTTCCACAGATCACCACCTGAAGCCTGAACAACAGAAGTAGCAGGTCTTCCTGCCTGGATACAAACACAGAAAGCAAACTTGTCAGGTAATAAAGCTGCGCTCTGCCTAAGGCAGAGCATTTCATGCATAATTAAGAAGTAGCTCCACAAGCACTGGAAAAGACTCTCCTTGGTTACACATTACACAAATATCTGTGCCACCATCCCTCTGCCTCGGAAAAAATCCTTTTCCAAATTAGTCCTGACAAAAGTTGTACTAACTTTGCAATCTGTCTTAGACACAGCAAAGACCAAAACTCAAGCAAGTATTACAGTGGTGGACTAGCAGCAGCTTTGCTGCTGTTTGCAGCTAAATGAAGAACAAACCAACCCCAGCCCCACCTACCGGCAGCAGCACTACCGAAGCACTGGGTGCTAACTCCAGCTCCAGTAACTTCTTTCCATAATCTTCTTTGGTAAATTCCCTTCTGGGAAACATTGTCGCCAGTGAAAAATTCCCATAAGCATTACCAACCGTCTGTGAAAATAGAAAGGAAACATTTTATTTATAACTGCTCACTTTCAAGCAACTGCAGTTTCTAGTTGAGCAGACACTGCCTTACTGACCCAGAGTTCCCTATCAAAATTACAACGATCTCCATGTGAAGAAATACAGAACTTTTCCTATCTTATCTCTTACGAGTTCCATGCCACAGTTACACAATGGCAGCTGATGACTCTGGAAAAGGCTGCTAACCAAAACCCACTTCCTATTAACAAAAAGCAAAGCAGCTAACGACAACTCCACCATGATCAACAACCAGCTGCTGCTACATCAAGCTGTAATTAGAACATTGCTGAGAAAATGAAACACTGATTTACCTGTGCAGCAAACTGCCTCGCTTCTTCCAGCCGTGCTTCAGATGGGAACTGGTTAGTAAAGGAAGATCCATCTGGAAGGCGGAACTGAATCCTGGCGATTGCACTGCAGGACATGCACCATGGTCAGTCAGCACATGAACAATCACAAATGCTCCTGGGGCTTAAGCTTGGCAGTATTCAGGTGTGGAAGGGAGGGACAGTCATCCTGCTTATGGCAGTGCAGATGGTTTATGAATTTGGATCCCCAGTTGATAACCATCTGCTTATATATATCACAATGCATTTCATCACTGCAGTTATCACTGCACTTCATCAGGGTCCAAGACCCATCAACAAGATGCTTATACTGATCATACAAAACATAATGAATACATGAATGAAATACAAGCCACACATTTTGTGTAGCCTGTATCACTTCTGTAGGATTTTTCAAAAGTTATACTATGAGGGCACAGACATTTAGGCTGGCTTAGCAAGTAATGCTATGCTCAGCTAGCTAAGAGGTTACTCCTGCACAGTGCCCTCTGTTCCAGGGGCACTGCTGATTCAGAGAGGTTGTGTAACTCCATGTAAGGCCTCCGTAAGTTAGGATATTTCTTGAAGCAGTAGCATTGGACAGAACAGGAGCCATTTCTGACACTATAGCCTTGCTGAATCCAGGCCAACTGTGCCCCCAGACAAACAGCTGGGTCAGCACCATGTTGTTCACTGTAGTTCTCACGTAACTATCTCATCTAGTTTCACTCCAGCCCCATCACACATGGTATTCAAATCGAAGGTCAGACAGGAAAAGCTCTTCTCTAGCTAAAATAACATAAGAAAAGGAGGTGACTGTATCATACTTGGGAATGTAAAGGATGCGAGTTATCTGAAAATAGCTCTGAGTAAATATTACAAAAGAAAGGTAACATTTTACGTCAGTATTTAAACACTCCAGTACAGCATCAGTTAATGGATTAGGACAAAGTTTTTTTTAACCTCTCTTCCCACCAATATGCACTCCTGCTTTCTCTACAACTCACCTTCGCTCCTTTTGAGATGCTTCTTTCCTGGCTTCTATTTCAGCCTGTTTAGCCTGAAGAGCTGCAGCTTTTGCAAGTTCTGCTTCTTCCTTCGATTTTGCAAAGCGAGCTGCTCTCTCAGCACGATCCTTTGGAAAGACCAAGCACAAACCTTCATTTTCATGAGAAACAGCAGCTTAATACTCATAAAAACCTCAATCTGTACTGAGAACCCAACTGCACTGATACAAGCAGGCCACACAGAGGAAAAGGCAGTGGAGCTGCAAAGCTGTACTCGCTGCCAAGCTGCACCATCTCCTGTCACTAGCCATGACACACTTTTTAGTGAGTCACCTCATCCAGGCACTCACCAGAGGGCCTTCCCATGAAAGTTTATCCTTCCAGTGCAGAGAAAGGGAAAAAATCTTACGTTACACTGCTGTAGTGTAGAACTACATGTTCTAGGCAAAACTTGGAAAGAAGGGGAATTTCAGCTGTGAACTGTCTATATCCATATACAAACATCTATATATACAGACATGAAACAAACAAAACCCACCCCATTTCGAAATCAGTGTTCCTCCACATGTTCCACAATTAAATGTCTCCTGTGCCTCTGTTTCAGATCTCAGTTTGAATTGCAACTATTTATTATATTTAATAATAACAACTCATCACTGGGCTCAAGTAATATAAAGGAAAATCTGGTGTATTAATTCTGATAGATATCATCGTCATGAATATGAAGTAGAAACTTCACTTTATACACAGCAAATGCTACTAAAGAAATCCAAATGCCTAAGTAGTTACCATGCAAGGCCACAGGATTCCAAACAGAAGAACTGAAAATCTTTCAGTGTTACACAGAATGACAACATCTATTCTTTCAGCACCATTGGCCCTTGCAGGAGAGAAGCAGCAAGCTACCTTTCCAAATGAAAAAATTACCAGGGCAATCTGCTGTCTAATGCGCTCTCTAGCTGCCTTCTCTTCTGCCTTCTCTCTGTTCCTTTCCTCTAACATTCGTTTGGTCAGTTCTTCCTCCTGTCGCCTCTTGTACTCCAACATTTCTTTACCAGTTTTTCTCCGTTCTATTTCCTTCTTAATTTCTTTCTGAATAAACAGCAGAGACAATAAAAATTAGAGCACAAACTGCCTTGGACAAGTAAGACAAGACTGAATTATATTTGTTTAAATAGCAATTAAGCATTATTCAGATATGAGTATCTAAATAAATACCACGAGCAGTTCTACATTTTTGTGTTACCTGTTCTTCTTCTTTCCTTTTCTCTTCTCGTCTTTCTTCAAGCTTTTTTGTTATTCTAAATTTAAAAGCAAAGTGAAAAGTCTTAAAATCACAGTATCTAAAATTAACATTTTTTAATTTTATTGAAGCATTTCCAAACACAGAAGAATGAAACACATGAAAACGAACCGGAACTGTAACACACTGCTAACAGCTAATGTGAGAGCAGTGATTCATTGGCATGTGGCTGTACCATCCATAAAAATATGAGGCAGTGATTCACCATCTAGTTTCCAGTTTCTAACAGTAGCTCTAACATATTTCTTCTATTTTTTTTCTGTTTAATAAATGAAGAATCTTACATATTCTTACTGCTGAACAACTTGTAAGGCAACCACTAAGCAATGCTATTTATGATCTGTGTAACAGAAACACTACATCTCTGTCTGTCCTTAAACTATTTAAGCTGTCTGATTTCTTCTGTACTTCACTCCCTAAAATGGAAAACGAGATATCGCACTGCCATAGATGCACACGTGTCCGTCTCATTTATCCAGACATGTGCCTTACAACAAAGACACATGGATAACATTACAATGTATTTTAAAGTCTGGGGAAAGGGCCAGCATGACCAAATACCATGAGTAGGCAGATAATATGAGAAACTTTTTTTTTTTGTACAGTAGCTGTTGTTTTGCTGTTTAAGAAGAAATACTAAGTACCACATAGCTTTTCTTCTGTTTTTTTCTTCCTGAAGGAAATGCTGTATATATATGCAAATATGGCAAAATTTAAGATTCATGTACATTTTAAAAAGGAATTTTGGTATCTATATTAAAAGTGATTTTCTTAGCAGTCTTGTCGGTGCATTTTATTAGCTGTTGTAAGTGGGATTATGCATATTGTAATATTTTCTTCGGAAGAAAACTGAAATGTAAAGAAATTCTAAAAATATGTTTTACTAATATAAATAATCCTATTTACTAAGTATGTGTTACTGGTTTTAGGTAGGATATTATAAACAGTGTCTGTCTTACAGCTGTTCAAAAACAATTGAATCCACTAAATCCTGTGATGTTTAATTTAATGAATTATGAACTGAACCAGAAGCTCCTTGTTACCATACTTTAAATAATTAGAACTAGCAATGCTTATCAGATCTCACTACAGCTCACTGATCAAATTAGTAGCAGAAGAGTCTCAAAATGTGATTCCTCTGCCTTCTGCAATAGGCCTGGACTAGAGGTAACCAATAGATGAAAAGAAATAAAGCAGATGACATCTCTGTATAAAACCTAGGTTAGCATTTTTTTTGCCCTAGTTTCAAGCTCTTTCAGTAAGATGTTTTAACTCCTTCAGTGTCTTTGCAGAAAGCATATTGTCTGAAAGCTATCAAAATAATGACGTTACATCAAATTAATGACAATCTTCTTAATTTTCCAGATTGCCCCTTTCTTTCAGACTATGTGAGAAATTAATTTAAAGGCTGCTTTTCTGTATCAACCCTGGTATTATCTCCAACATGCAAACAAAAGCAAGCTCGCATAAATGTCTGCTGGATGACAACAGAAGCAGCACCAAAATCTTTTAATTAAGCCTGTCTGATAAAAAAAAAAAAACAACAACAACAGAACTGCCTCTTGAGAAACAAACAGAATACATTAGAAAGTCTACAAAGAAGAGTTACCTTTCTACTTTGAGAGCAAGATCATTCACAGGTTGAGCATCACTCACTTGCTCATCTGAAGACTGAGCTGCTTCCTGGCTTGCTTGACCTGAATTTTCTCCATCTCCAAGTGATTTATAAGAGGGTAATGCACAGGAGAGAAGTAAAAGGTATATCTCTTATCACAAAAATATTATTAAATGCTCACTGTTAGCCTTAATTGGCAGAAGCTAGGATATCTCAAGATAGGAGGTTCTGCTATTGAAACTTTTTCTTTCCCCCTTCCTCCCATTTGATTTCAGGTTACTAACCCAGAGAAACAGGATTCAGCTGAATCCTACACACAGTATTTTTTTGTATTATAAATGGTGTATTTCTCACACGTTGCAAATGAGCAGAATGACAAGTTGTGCAAGTATCTGGTGCGTTCCAGTTTCCCAACAAGCCCACTCAACAGACCGTCTTTTATGTAATATTATATAGCAATTTAAGACAAGGAAAATTACTTCAAAGCAAATCAGCTAGCATTTGGGTAAAAACATTGACCGTTACCAGCAGAAGGTCTTGCTGTGTCAGGCTGTGTAACAGACTCAGGAGAGTCACAGGACTCTGCGGCTGTGGATTGCACGTTTTCTGGAGCACCATCAGATTGAGATGAGGGACACGGAGCAGACGACTGACTGGGGTTTTCCAGAGGTTGCCCTTTCTCTGCGTGCATCTAAGAAATTGAGGGGAACAAGTGAGACTGAAACTTCAGATGTTTTCCTCAGGTTCAAAAGTCAAGGCTACTGAGCTATTTCTGGAGGATCAGTTAGTCCTATTTAAAATGCAAACTAAAATTATCCCATGTTGTTGAGTCTGACACAACCACATCTATTTTTTCCCAATTATAGTCTTAAGCTTGAAATCACAGTGATAAAACTATGCTTACATTGTGTTCTGTAGCATAATTTTATAAACCCACATTATAAAACAATATCACAAAACCACAAACTACTGGAAGAATGGTTGGTGTATCATTCCAGTTTAAAGTTCTCGACTTGCCTCATTTCTGTAGGTGTCACACAAATGATCTAAAAACATCTGTGAACCAAAAAATAGCACAGCACTTTGCACAGTTCTTTCAAACCTGTTCAACTTTGTGTATTGAATTTAAATTTCCTGAGGTTGTTGTTGGAGGAATATAAACCTCATAATTCCTGTTTCTCCAAGGAGTGTGTGAAGGGCCTGCCTTGAGCATAGCCATCTCGGTCTGAAAGATCCAGCCTGTCAGCAAGCATTACCTGCTTCACTTTATGGATTCTGGTAACAAGCTCTTCAACAGAAACACTGCCAGCAATTACTTCCAGAGGGATTCCATTGTCTCCTATAAAAAAACTGGATGGAACGCACACTACAGGATCTGCACAGCACCGGTTAAGGGTAACAAATGACAAAAATTTATGAAGTAACATTAAAAGGAAACACAGAAGTCTTTGCTGCAGAATCCCCTGCCCAATATTCTATTCCCACCTGGTAACCAGTACTAAGTGCCAGGGGAGGAAGAAAAATGAAGCTACCACATACGCTGGAAAACATTACATACAAGTGGTTAGTATTTCTTTTTTTCCTTGAAATTGTTTGAGCCAAAGTATTGTTCTCAAACACACACATATCCAACCACCAATTATGCTTTGATTTTAAAGACTTTTAGTGGGAGATGACTTACGTGGGTAATACTGAACTCTTCAGAGGACTAAGAAAATCCAAGTTTGAGTACATTCTTTCTCAGCATCACACAGAATCCCTGAGCCACAAGCAGCAACCTACTTCAGGCAGGCAGATGTTTACTAACCTTTACTTGTGTATCTAACAGAACCCAACCCACTGCATGTTCCTCCTCCTCTCTAATTCTGAACTTAGCTAATAATTCAGAGTTTTGATTTTTGTGTGTTTCCTAATGCTGATCAGCACCGCTCTGTTTACAGAAAGCGCTGGGTAACTTTCTATTAAGAGAATTACGTAGTATTAACATTAATCAAACTTGTTCACTCTAAGAGCTCACAGTAAGCTGAACACATAGATGATATCGTTTCGCTACACGGTTCATTATATATCTTTGTGCAGTAAGATGTATTTTTAATAATGCCGCTTATATTTGTCATTAGAACAGTATTACCTTGTAGAGAGCAATTCTCTGTAATCATAACGTAGCATCTAAATTGTTCTCAAAGGATACAAATTTGAGAGAACTGCAGGCACGCTTCACTGTTCAAAAGAAAAGATGGATGTTTAGGAGGAGCAATCACTTTGCAACAACTTCAGATTAAGCCTTTCATCATAAAAATAACTGTCCTGCTACCACACACACAACTATTTAAATCCTTGAGAGAACCATAACAACAAACTTGCATCTTCTCATTAACGTTCTGCCTAAGTGTTGACAATCTCTGGTTATCACCGTTGACTACAGAAGGTTATTTATGGAAGCAGTGCTAAGAAGCAACTCAGGAAAAAGACATCCAGTGCACGGAGTGCAGACAATGCGGTACATCTTCTCAAATGTCTACAGAGCATGTCAAAATAACGCAACTTTCCTGCACAGAACTGGAGCACTTACACTACCAACACGGAGTAACTTCTCCAGAAGCCTCCGTGTTTCTGTACTGTGTGTTACAAAAGAGAGAGACATTTTCTCTGGGGCCTTACAGGCTCATCTTACTAAATCAAGGATTGCCTCGAGAGTACTTGCATTTACATTCCAGGTTTTTTTTTTCCACTTGGCCTTTTTTTGTCTTTTGCTATTGAAAAAAAGACATCCTCAAGCATTTTTTCACTAATTCTGAAATTCAGTAGGAAAAATGCAATAAATATTCTGTACAACATAACAGTAAATTTGGGGATTTGATTTTTTTTCAGATTCCAGTGGCTTCAGGAGTACTGACCTCACTGATTCCCTGGAACTTACATTTAGACTGCCTCCAGTTCAGGGAGAGGACTTCAAAAGCCTCAGGGTTGCACTATCACCAGTGAAAGACTGTGTAAGAGACAGAATTAGAGTAGGATCGAACCTTTTGGTGTCAATTTTAATAGCAACGAAGCCATCTGAAGCAGCCTCGGTCACTTTCTCATCTTCCCACCTCGCAGCCATCTCGGCGGACTGGTCATCCTCACCTGCAAAACACAGCACACGTGACGCTGAACCAGTGACTGCCTCTGGTCTGACCTGTGCTCCACTGCAGCTGCTTGGAGTCAGTGCTGAAAGAGACTCCCACAGTTATTTTCAAATCAGTTAATCTCTTTTCTTTCTTCTTCTGTAACCTGGAGGTCATTCGCTCCAGCAGATTCACCTTGCTAACACACCAAAAAAGACAAATATACCAAAAATCCTTCTGAGACAGCAGGCATGTGGCTTCCCCACTCCTTCAGCTGCACGGCGAGCGGGTCCGGGGGAGCAGAAGGGACAGGACCATGCAGATGGAACAGGGATAAAGGAGCTGGAACCGGCAGCGGGTCTGGAGATGGGGTTGGGTGCATCGTCTGACGGCACAACGGCCAACGGGCCGCATTTGCACGTTACTGGGGATATGTTTACACTTCCATGCTCTGCTTTACTATACTCATAACATGCAAGGAGGTCACGTAGCAGAGCACCCCACGGCTGCTCCCTGCCATTAGGCTTGACCTGCTAATGTGCTACAACCACCCACCGCTCGTCCTTCCTTCTGGGTGTAAATACTTCTTGGCACAGCGGCTGCTAATGCAGGTAAAGCTACACTCCTCACCCCCTGCAAACGCATAACTCAGATAATGTTAAAAAAATAAGTGCCCTTATTTGCAGGAGTATTTATAACTTACATTTGTGTTCCCGTTCTTGACATGGACAGTAACAGTGGGAAGAATGCAGCAACAGAAGAAGAGCTGCTTAATATAGGAAACTGAAAAAGTATGTGGGGGCCACAGACTCAGAACTGTTACTGTAATTGGATGAAACAATGCCAATCACACTGTTATCTTCCAAAGCAGTGGATCAGTGAGGATTTGGGTTAATAAATACATTCAGATGAACATTAATCAGTTTTCAGCACGTGAACTGCCCTACAAGCATTCATTTAGTTTCAATTGCTTCCTAGCAGCTTGGAATTGGCTGTTCTCTTGCCGAAGAACCTGAGTCGCACATCGGCTTCCTAGCGTAAAGTGCCTTATCCAACGACAACAACAAACTGTTTCAGCCCAGTCACTACTTCACGCCGTGTTTCTCACTCGTTGGAGCTGAGCTGTATGTGCAGTTCCCTTGTGCTCCCTCAGGGCTGCCGCTGCCCACAGCGCTGCTCAGAAGGAAATGAATACAAAACACATTGATTTTGGAAAAGTGTTTTCCGACCATACACATCCCCCTCCATTCCTACCAGCCTATATACCAGGTTAATAGCTAGGCTCTCGAGAGGAGCCCTCCATTCCCCTGTAAGTGCAGTGCTCCAGCCATGCTGGGTGGGTGGGTGCAGCTCTGTGCCCAGCGGCGCAGCCTCCTCCCCTGTGCCCACACGCTTGCACGGAGCCTCTGCGCACACTTTCACACATGCTCACCCGATGAGGCCACTAAAAATACCTCCCCGCTTGCCGAATGGTAACTGCTCCACACAAACAACTGCTGCAGTTGGCAAAAGAATGTTGAAAGACAAAAGCAGGTCAGAGATTATGCACGCTGCAATCTCTGAGAGATGTGACGCAGAAAGGAAACCGCTGATAACTCACATTTTATAAAACTGTATCTCATGGAGCAGGGTTTAATATTGCACCAAGCAGCCACCTGCCTATCTTTTTGTTTAATAGCCCCTTCCCACTTGGGAGTTAAGGTTCACTGTTAACTGTATCCTGAAACTGAAACGGGAAAGGCATCGGGAAAGGCATCAGGAGGTCAAGCTCAGCAGCACTGACACAATTCACATCTCAGCTAAATACTGAGTCACTGCAGCTGCCTCAGCACCCTCCTTCCCAGCACTCCCAGACTTCCCATGGCTCCCAAACAAAAGCATCGCTTTGGTTCAGGTAGCAGCCACCAGAGACCCGCACACAATTCTCAGTCACGCTTGTCCATCTCCTCACTTTGGCCAAATAAATTTAGAAATCTGCGCAGGGAAGTGATCATTCCCAAGTGATTCCAATCACTGCCAAAGACTTGACCTGCAAGGATGGAGTTCCTGCACGAGGAGCCTATTCAGAACCACCTCAGGCTGCCAAAGGATTTAATTCCCCTCTTCCTCACTCCTAAAACAATACAGACAAATCAAAGCTCCACAGCTTGCTTAGCACACAGTCACTGGGGAGAGACGCTCCCCGTGCAGCAGGAGCTGTGTGCCCGAGCTCTCACAAACCATTCACCATGCCCTAACCCTGCAGTAAGGGCCAGGGCTGCCCCTGCTGGGAACGGCTGCAGCTGGAACCTGGGGCAGCTCTCCTCCTCCTCCTCACCTCACTGCATGTATTCAGCTTGAGAAGTGCTTTCATACAGCTTGGATAGAAGGCGCTAACAAATAACCAGTTGACTGCAAATCGGCGTTTTGTATAAAAATAAATCTGACTATGAAGTTACAAACAAAGAGAGGACTCTTTCTACAATCGTGCCTAAGAAGAAACACAAACACTTCAGCTTGGTTTTTCTCTCCTCCGCAACCCCTCCTCCTTCACTCCTGAAAGGGCACTTTTTACGAGCGGCCTGGTGCTTCCACTGTCACAACGTGCCTAACTTCGGGAGAGAAGAATCTTACACACTCCAGTCAGAACAGAGGAGGAGGAGGAGGAAGTTTAATATGGAAAGAAAACAAAACACAAAACAATCAAACCAACCAAACCAACCAACAGACAAACTTTAGATGAAATAACTCCAAATATTACAGGAGTCTTCTAATCCAGAAGGCTAGAAAGCCTTCTACAGAGCCTCTTACCAAGAAGGCACCAGAGACACCCATGAGATGGGATCTGAAACACACGGACACAACTGCACCATCAGAACTACGCCATGGAGGCTTTGAAACTAAACTAACAAGTCTGAGAACAGAAGTGTCCAAGAAACATCCGGTTGGCCAACACGCAGCTGCGGTCACAAACGCTGCCTGAAGACCAGCAGCGGCATCACTCCGTGCTGGAGCAGAAAACACTCGAGAACCAGAAGGCATAATGCTGTTCTTCCCTTTCCAGCAGTTGTTCGGAGAAGTGCAGTGAGCAGAAAGAGATGGACAGACAGATGGCAGCAGGAACCAAAGGAGCCTGGCAGACTTCCCTTAGTGCTGTCAGCACTGAAGCTAACAGCTCTCCTTCAGAGCACTCATGCTGAACTCACCGTTGATTTGTAATTGCCATTTCTCTTATTACTTTTTCCCCCTGTATTTTGTACCCAGACAGATCATTGAGCAAAGAGCAGAAAACATCAAAGCAGAGCACTCCTGACAGCATGTTTTCCTGCCCAGGAAGCTGCTCTGCACTGCCTGTCCCAGATGTCAGCCTACTGGCCAGCTCGCAGCGTGAATGCCCAGCGCCCCGTCACCACCACGCACAGGGCTTTAAGCACAGACCCACCCAGGGGACAAACCCAGCCATGCAGGGACAGGCCAGGGTGTAGCAGGACTTGGGCTCTGTCATTCTGGAGAGATACAGCCTCCCTGAGAAACACACCTCTCCTTTCAGGGGCTGTAAGGATGAGCAAAACAAATGAACAGACGAAACCACAACTGAAATCCCCACGGGGTGTTACAGCACCAAAGCAAGGACGCATCCCTGCCAGCACCACCTGAGCAGCAGTCCGTGTGTCAGACCCCCAGGCACAGGACGGACAGCGCTGGGCGGGAGCTGAGCTCCATAAAAGCGATCACAAGTGGCAGCACTCCCTGCTCAGCTCCCAGGGCACGTGCACCGAGTTCTAACCAGCCACAGGTACTGCACCACTGCTCTGAGCATCTGAGACAGCCCAGAAATCCATCAGGAAGCGCTCAGCCCCGAGAGGCAGAGGGCAGGCTGCTCTCAGGGGCGATGCCGAGTGTTGCACAACACCCTCGGGAGGTTCCCTCCCGCTGCCCACCTGCCTTCCGCGCAGCTCTGACGTGGCCGCACACAGCAGCTGCTGTCCTCTCGCCAGCAGCTGTGATGGCTGTCGGGTGCTGCAGGTCAACACGCTGAAGGACATTTACGGAAAAAATGAAGCAATAAAACTAATAACCCAACGCTAACAAGGTTTCACCACGGCTGCCATCGTGTTAGCACAGAACCACCCCGAGTTGGAAGGGCCCCACAACGATCACGGAGCCCAACGCCTGGATCGAGCAGAGCCCATGTCTGAGCCAACCCCAGAGCCCGTGTCTGAGAGCTCCCCGAGCTCCGGCAGCGCAGGGCCGTGCCCGCAGCTCCGCCCGCCGCCCCCGCACAGGCCTGCAGGGCCGGGCCCGGCAGCGCGGCGGCCGGACGCGCTGTCACCGCGGAGGCGGGTGACGCTCGGTGCCCCGCGGCGCCCCGTACCTGACACGAACACGACGAAGACCGAGCTGCGCTGCTTGGCGGCGGCGATGGCGGCCGGGATGGAGCCGCCGAACCACATCATGGTGCCGCCGGGCCTGAGGCGCCGCCGCCGCGCGCATGCGTCTCAACCGCCGCACAGACGCACCAACGGCCCCTCGCGCGCCTGCGCCGGCAGCCTGCAAGCCGCATTCTGATTGGAGCTCAGCGGCGGCCTGAAAGCCGTCTTCTGATTGGTGTTTGCTCTTCGTCGCGCGCTTGATGGCGGTAGATTCGCGTCAGCTCTGAGGGGAGGCGGCCGCCATGTTGGGGCCGTTGGGCGTCGCGTCGTGTCCCCCAACAGTGCGCCCAGCGACTGGGACGGGTGTGAGGCGGCTCTCGAGCAGCCGTGCCCGCAGCCTCGTGGGGCTGCTGGGGGGAAAGGGGCCCGCAGCCCGGGTGTGCGGCGAGGGGCGGTGTGGGCAGGGTGCTGCTGCTCGCCTGGAAAGCCCTGGGTGGGGCTGAGAGAAAACGACGGAAATGGACGCAGGATGCGTGGAAGAGTTCAAAGCGTGGCGTGCGGGAGTCCTCCCGGATGGCTGGCAGCAGGTGAGAGGGGCGGGGTGAAGGCCTTGGACTTGGGTTTTGGTGGTCCCCTCACTCAGAAAAGTCACTGAGTAACAACAGCTGAAAACGATAGAGTAATGAGAAGAGGGAAATCGGTGCTGATAGACTGAAAATGCTGTGCCTGTTCCAGGCTGCAGCCTTGGGAAGAGGCTGTGGTGATCCTGTGCACTGGGTAGGATTTCGGTACACATCCTGTAGGTTTTCTGACAGCAGCCCCAGGGGAGCAAGGAGCTGCGGGGGGCAGGGTGCCGTCCTGAGCCGTGCTTCAGCGTGGTTTTACAGGGTCCTCCCGCATCCCGCCTGCTCCCCAAACTGCTGGCAGCTTTGCAGCCCGCCCCCGGAGCGTTTGCTGCTGCAGTTCTGAGGCTTGAATAAGAATTGGAATAACCATGGCGACAAGCCGTGGGGTAGCTCCTGACAGCCATAGGTCAGTGCTGCAGGCTGCCCCGCCAGGCGTTGTGCTGCTGTTCCTTACAGTCGCTGGTTTGGAAACCAAAGGAGGGGCAGGGCTGTGCTGCACGCCTGTCCCTCCCGCTGACCCTGCGGGGGAGAGGTACGGGTTCAGGTGTTAGAAGGAGGCAGAACGCGGTGTCTCCATCTCAAGTTCCAGCTGAGGGAGGGCCTCTGTAAATTGAGTGTGATGTGCAATATTGTATTTGTAGGGTTTCTCAAATATAATCTCTTTAAGTTAGCTGTCGAGTAATGTTAGGAAATCAAGTGTGGCAGATCACCCAGGGCTGGAGCTGGTACATACTGCAGCCATCCTGTGGGGTTTCTGTGTCAGAAATGCTTCGCTGCTCTCAGCACAGTGTGTCATCGTCACCCTGTCATCTAGATGTGAACAGTGACTCTTCTCTGAAGCTCCAGAATAAGAGCTCTCAAAGGGACTTAACCTTCAGGAGGTTTTGGAAATAAGGCCCTTTCAATGGCTCTGGTCTACAGGTGAGAGTTCAGACTTCCAAAATGAAGTCACACTCATGTTGAGCACTGCTTAGTTTTATGCTTATTGACATCAATAACCAAAAATACCCAAACCACTTGGAATGTGAGCAGGATCAGGAATTTGAATAGAGGCAGCACATCAATATTCATGAAGACTGGGCTGTAGGAACCTTGAAGGAGTTGAAGTCCTTTCTGAGCTACAGTAATCTTTCGTGACATTTAACACAGAGGTGGTTTGATCAGTTTTCTTCAACGCTCCATATAAGCATTCTTTGTCTCAGGGCTAAATACAGGAAATTACAGCCCACGGCGGTGCTCTAGGGAGAAAGAATATGTCGTGGAGCTAAAACACGTTTAGGAAAGTTAGTTGCAGTTTTAATTACGACTCCCTTCCTGACATCCAGACAAGCTACTAGGAGATGAACTTAGAACAGCAAATGTCAACTTCATTCTACCTCGAGAGGGAACTGCCTTGCATGGCTGCATAGGAAAAGGGTACAGCCCTGCTGGAATAATGCAGGACAACAAAACTGGTCCACTGGTTTGGTGTGTACCAAAGAACTGTGCTTGCCTCATCAAGGTAAGCAACGCTTCTCATGCTTTGACAAAACTGAACTCCCATCTTCGTACTGCTGCCCTCATCCAGACCTTGAAACGCACCGTGCACGCGTCACTGCCCAGGTCCGGTGAGCGCAGGGATGGCTGCAGCACAACTGAGTCTTCAATATCCAGTGCAACACAATGCTAGATACTTTTCTTCGTAGATGTTCCTTTGCTTTCCTTTTGTGCTCATTTTCTTAGTCATTGTGTGTAAGAAAAGGATTTCATGTTAAATAGGTTCAGTTTGCTTAGGGAGGAGTGTCAGGAAGACATAAGTAGCACAGTGCTGATGTTTCCCTTTATGCCAATCCAGTCTTAGTGAAGTGTGGGAGGCTGTGGTTGGGCAGTTTGAGAGATTCTCAGCTGTGCTCTTAGGATTTACCTGAATCCAGTCACGTGCCTGGGGGTTTCTGAGTGTTCCTGAAGGATGGGGCTTGTTGACTCCCTTAGTTCTGAAGGATCATTTTCAGTGTACTGTCACAAATAGCTGTGTATCTGTTCACAGTTCAGGGATGCATTTGATACAGTAATAATACTGCATTAAGAACACTTGTTAAGAAATATTGGCTGTGACTTGTTCCCAGTCTGTTCCTCTCCTCTTTTTGCTTGGAATGTTCGTATTCTCCACACTTACCTCTCTCCTCTTTATGCTTTCTCTTCCTTGATTATTTTCGGGGAAGTTTATTAAAGGAAGCAAGTCGTGCAGCATCTTCTGGAAATGGTTAGATTTGATGGTTAGTGCTTAGGTCATTCAGAACAGACAGAACCTCAGCAATTCACTCTTCAATATCTATGAAAAAACTTGTTCTGGATTTTTGTTTTGGTAGCCCCAGGAGGCAACTGTCTCTGAGTTGTGACACCTGTCATTACAGACCTTTGTTTAACTCCTTTTACAGGATTCAAACAGCAATCTCGAGCTGGTGCTGGTAATTGGCGAGAAGCAGTGATGTCACTTGTGCATTGGTGACATCATCACCTCTGTGCTGTTCAGGTGAGTGAAATACTGGGATTTGCTTAACCTGGAGTCTCTGTTTTCCTTGGTTTTGGGTGCAGCAAGCTACAGCAGTCCTACCTCAGGAGGAAAAATCATCCTCTCAGGTATAATTCTGCATGCAACTAGTAGCAAATGAGCACCAAGAAGCATCCATCCTTTCAGCAAAACGGACCTAGCCAAGTGGACCTACTTAGCTGCTGTTAAGTAGAGCTGTCTCTTGGCCAGGGGCTTGATGCTGAACCTTTCCCTCTGCTTTAGGAGAGCAGCCAAGTGTCAGTTTACCTTTAGTCCCTAAACACCTGTCACTGCAGCGTTTTGCAGAATCAAGTTCTATGTGCCTAATTCATTGGGCTGCATCATTCCCAGACAGAGTAATTTTCTCCTGCTTATTTTGATTGATCACACAAATGATTTCAAAACTAAACATGCAGAGGACTGTTCTTGCCACTTCACATGTTTATGTTCGGTTGTTCAGCAGCAGAATTTTTGAAGTGAAAACTAGGCACCTCAATTCTGTATGCATATTTTAACAAAGCTGTGGCCTTAAAGGAAGGGAACAAGTTCTCTGCACAGCAGGCCAGTGCCTGTGCTCAAACAAACAAACAAAAAAACGGGCAGCCTCTTCGTGGTCTCTGATTTCTATTTTCACTTACATATGGAAATATTTTTTTAAAAAAGCATAAATAAATGCTTTAAGATGACAAACAGAGATAATGTTTCTTTGAAAAATTATAGTATTTGCTATTTTCAAGTTATTTTCTCACTTTTAAAGGGATCCAAACCATCACTGTGTTCACCCAGGTTCCAGACAACTCCTAAAAGTTTTAAACAAGTGCACTGGAGAAGTTTGTGTTTGTAAACATTTATTTTCTTGAACTGAAAAAGGCTTGCATCAGCACACATTGTACAGCCTTGCAAATTACACAAATTGAAAATAATGTTTGTTTCATTTTTATGTGCAGTGAGTCTTTAATGTCCAGTGAGCATCTGCAAATGATGAAAACTTAAACCATTCAAAAGGTTTCCAGCACTTATCAAACACAATTATCTTAGCGTGAAAAGGAAGAGAAAGAGATTCATACTGGTGGGAACACAATTAAAGTGCAAACGTTTTGTCACCTGTGAAGATACATTTTAGTTTCTTCACCTTTCTTCTAAAAAGAAATATTAAGATGTGATTCAGTGAACATTCTTTGTAATCAATTCATATTCCCCTTGAAATACTTATTAACCTTGTCGGATCAGAAGTGAATCCTGTAAGGGTACAACCAACTTGTAGTTTCTTTTGACATCGCTTGAATGAACCTCAAAAGAAAATGACCATCTAAGGAATTAGCTAGTTACTAAAATTATATATTTCTTTTCTTTAAAAAACAAAAGAAATGCAAGGGACAAGGAACAGGTTAATTTGAGTATTTGGGGCAGTTCGCTAGAAAACAAATGTAATTCCTTGGAAATGGTTCTCTTTTCTCCTCCACCAATCCTCAGGTTCCTGCTCTGGAATGGACAGCTGTGTGCTGGCAGTGAAAAGGGATTATAAAATACAAATCTGGATGTGGCGTTTTATGAATGTTTGCTGTACAATAGAACTTTGGATCTGATACAAGAATTCAAAAATATAAAACAAAACTATTATAAAAGTAGGGGGCATTTCAATGGCATTCCTTGTAGAAAGCTGCCTTTCTCAAAGATGATTCCTTGCTATTGTCTGGGATTAACTCTATTTTTTTCTTCATCTCGCTGGATCACTGGGTTATTCTTCAATGGCTAATGTCACATGACAAAACATCCCAGGAGTCTCTATGAAGAGAACAGAAACCCCGTAACATCAAGCCAATCAAGGAGAGGAGGACATGGAAGTAGTAAAGGCTGAGTGTCCACCGATGGAACTGCTACTGAGAACTAGCCCTTTCCAGGATGTGAAAGTCGTAGTGCTTCTTGCTTGTTCTCAGCCTGAACTTGTTAACTGAGGTACTGCTTTGTTTCTTCAATGCATTCTGAGCAGCCGACATCGTAGGGAACGTAGCTAGAACCGTGTAAGTGGAGGCCAAGTCACTAGCTTTGCATGGCTCAGTGTTCACATTGCTATCCCCACTGCCACAGTAACGCCGGTGGTGCTGCTGCTGTGTGTGCAGACACTGCGAATCCCTTAGCCACCGGATCTTGGCACCAACTTTTAAAAGTTCTCCAAATAGTTTTTCCGCTTCCATACGGGTTATACCTTCTGGCAGTTCAGTTATTTCTAGAACTTTTCCCGCAACTGAAACGAGAAAAACATTGAATCAAAATTGGGTGTTGTACTTCAAGATGCATCAAACAGCAGAAAAGTGAATTATCTTGTTCTCATATCTCCAGTTGGCTGATACCATGCTGATACACAGGCATTCCATTTCTGGTGATCTAGAGAGCAATTCTGCTTCCACATTTCGTGCTCCTTACAGCTACAAGTGTACAAATAAAAGCTGAGATTACAAAGAGGCTCCTTAAAAGAGCAGGGCAGGGAAATCAACACGCAATTTTGCACTACATTTGAAAACTGACTGTTCCACCTGACTCGCTGTGCTGTTAGCTCTTCACACATCCCTCTGCCAGGACTAGTCTGTCTTCTCTCAAAATCTCCAGTAAAAGGCTGGAAAAGACTGATTTGAAAAAACCGATTCATCTGTAATTTTCTGCAGAGCCAAGGGTAGGGAACACACGCAACAAAAATTACTTCCGGTGAAGTTGGATGACATCTTCAGCAACTCTACAGAGCTCATCTGCAGGTCTGGCATTTCCCCCACATCCGTGTGTTTGTTTATATTAGCAGAAGAACAAAAAATGTGAAGCACAAACTTCTGCAGTGTATATGTGATTTCACTTTTCACACAAGCTAAGGAAGCTGGGGCATGCACCTTTATTAGAATGTTTTGAGAGGAATGTTTTGAAACAGACAAACTTGCTTTTCCTTCTAGGACCGTCCAATTCTATTTTAATCCTTCTCCCACCTTCAAAACCACACTTTTCTCCACTCCTTATCTCAATTCTTTCCTTTCTTTCCTGATCAAGTTCTTGTCCTGTCCAGGGTACGCCATGTCCATTTTCTGTCCAATTCATTCTGGCCCTTTTCTCACCTGTGACTTTCTCACTCCACTCCCAGCCCATTGCTCTAACTCATTCTGCTGGAGGGCTGTCCCAGTCAGCAGTTCTGTACCTGGTTCTCCTGCACCGAGATCCGCTGAAGCAGCCTTCTTTGCTGGTTTCTTTCCCCTGTTTCCATGTCTGTTTCCAGGCTGACACTGGAGAGATGGATATAAACGATGTACTTTAATGACAGCACAACACATCATCAAATATCTGGGTTAGCCCAGTGCAAATCCCTGGCTTCAGGAGAAAGGATGGAAACAATGAAAAGTCACCTTAAACATTGGAGGAAAAAAAAAAAACCAACCCTCCCCCAAACCCATCACATCTTCTGGCTGATCTCAGGTAGAACTGAGCAAGGTAGAGGGTCTGAGTCTGTGCGCAAAATTAAATTAAGTTTTGCCAACACTTAATATTTTGTCTTCTTGCAGGAAAAAAGCCACTCTTTGTTTAGGAATACCCGTATTTTCTATTTTTTAAAAAAACTTATTCAAATAAAATCCTTTTAAACAAACAGCTTCACTCATTTTTGGAGCTGGTAGCAAACTGCTTCCAAATGAATCCACACTGCGCCTTGCATCTTCTTTTGTAGGTTGGAATTTCAGATCAAGGGGAAAAAGCTACATCTCCACATAACGCTCCTCATTATTTTTACAACAGGAACAAGGGGGAATACCAACAGAGAACAAAGCAATTATTGGAAAAGCAAGTGCTTTCCAATCAAGTACTTTTCTAATGCAATAATGTAATCCCCTATTCATTGTTACTGTAACTGGAGTCTTAAATTGTTTTACTCTGTGGTGCCAGGAGAGCTTTCTCTTCAATACCTGTTGGCTGGCTACTTGTCCACGTAACAAAGATGGTGGGTTGTATTGCAGGGGCTGGCCGAGCAGTGGGTATCTGGCATCTCCTTAAAGACAAAGGCAGTTAGAAGGTTCCCCCCCTCCCATGACATAATGACAGAATTCAGAGTTTTTGTATAGATGTTACAAGGAAGAGAAAGCAGAACATCTCTGCACAAAGCAGTGCGTTCAGCTAAGCTAGGAAAATGAGCTTTGGCATGGTTAAATGTGTGTGTGTGTAAGTCACACGCTGCTCGCAGGGTGAAAAGGCACAAGCCTAAGGCTTTCTTGCATTTTAGAGTTGCACTGAAAAACACACTGAGTTTTTTTTTCCCTCCACTGCAGCCTAATCTAAATCCTGTCATCTGAAAATGAGCTTAATAAAGCACCTCTCAGTGTACTAATGTAACCACTTCCATGGTTATATCCCTGATGGGTGCCAGCTACACCATCATATCCCTGTCTGCTCCAGGGATCTGCAAGGCCACGGAACAGATAACGATCACAGAGAACTAAAAAAGTGGAGAGACACGCTTTGCAACAGGCAACCTGGAATTTTTACAAGAATAGAATACAAAGCAATGGTGTAAAGATCATGCAGAAGACAGGACAAACAAAAGAAAATGTCATCCTTATTGAGAAAAGAAACTAGATTTTTCTTGAGTTTTGCTTTCCTTTAGCATATTTCTTCTATGAAACAGACACGCTGAGTTTGAGTTTGGGAACTATGTGTCAGGACATCTTTGGTCACTGACAAAGGATTTTTGAAAAGTCTGTTTCCCAACTTTCACATCTCAATGAAAACTCCCTATTTTCTGTTTCTCTGACAATGTGGGTCAGAAGAGGAATGAAACTATTCCACAAGGGTCTTCTTCTGCTATCACACTAGTTTTTCTAGAAGGAATGAAGAATTCACACTTAGGCAGAGGTTTGATTCAGTGCATCATCAGCAAATAAATGAGTTTGGCAGAACATTCATCTTAACGTTACAATTGTATGTCCCTATCCCCAGAAGGTAACACCGTAACATCATAACCATTACAATGTACTAAGGTCAGCTAGTCAGCTAATTCATCTGTGTTGTTCTGAAATCTTCTGTAAATGTATGGAGAGTTCTTTGTGTATCAAACATTGAAACTAAATTATATCTGATATTTTACTAACATTTTCCATGCCAAAGTGGGCAGTTTCTCATGAGAAAATGAGTGGGTTATGACAAGACACCAAGGCTTTTGAGAATACGGGAGATGGTATCAGTGCAGAGATACAGCCAAATTTTACGTGATGCACAAGTGGGCAGCTTTGATGATCTTGGTTCAGTAACATCACTACTGAAGCGAGCCACAGTTTGTCAGAGAATTCTTAAATGTTTTAAAAGACAGGTTCAAAACAAAACAAACAACACACACATTTTAGTTAACTAAAAAGATACCTTGTCCAGGGACAAAAGGTCTAGAAAACTGGGGCACAATAGAAAGAGGTGTTAATGTGGGACGGATGTTCTTCATGTTTGACAGCTGGGCTGGTGCTGGTGATTGGGCTGGCGAGGTGGCAGGGCTACCTAGTTGAGGACTATGCTGCAACTGGATAAACAACAAGTTGGTGTTTAAAAAGGTATGTAAGTTCAATAAGCAAAATCACATCTACAGCATTCAAACACTGGAAGCAAAATTGCTATATTAGGTATTATCAGAACAGATTTTATTCCAAAAAAGAACTTCTGGGGAAAAAAAAAACACTGCAAAAAAGCAGTTTATGCAAATAGGGCATGCTGGAGAACAAAACCGAACACTCATACCTGCGCAGCACTGTCTAAAGTGCTAAGTTCTGTGGACTTCTGCCCCCTTTGATGATCACAGTAATATTTATTCTGTTTCCACTGTGGAGGTGAATGGTTCCGAGGCTGAGGGCTGTTGGGTATGTTGAGCTGCATCATGACCACTCCTCCACCTGGTGGTGCTGCTACCGCTGCAGGGAGAGTTCAGCATGTATTTCAATTTTTATTATAGTAGAAAAGACATGAATTAAAAAAAAAGAAACAGCAATGCTAACGGCATCCTGCTGAATCAGCTGCTCATTTCTAGAGAACTGGGCCAGTATATTCGGTACAATTGTATTGCTGCTATCTGATAAACCTGCACTGGATTGGCTTAAGAGGTTTCCCAGAACTATGGAAGATAAATGACAGTCATTACTGAGAATATTTCTTTAAAGAAATTCTATTTAACAGTAGTTGAAAGTATTCAGCATTCACTGCAGTTACTGTCAGAGTAACGTGTTGAAGGATATGTCATGTCCAGAAAAACAAGCAGCATTTAAAACAAGTTCCCTTGTGAGCTTACACAATACACAGCAAAACGTTCTCGCTGCTACGATGCCATACACTAGAAAGACCTGGAATCAATCTTTAGTCCAAAGCAACGTGTCCCTCACTTGCACTTTATAACTGATCCTACAAGTCCGGGATTGCTTTTCGGGGCAGAGCCTGCAGTTTGCTCCGCGCAGCCAGTACCGCCCTGCTGCTGTGACAGCTGCAGCAATCCCAGCCAGGGGGAGCAGCCTCGCAGCCAGCACTGCTCCGTACAGCTGTGTAAGGAGCTGTGATGAGTTTGCCTGAGAGATTACAGATGTCCTCCTCCTTGTCCCAGGTAATTTATGTCATCTCCTATTTACTTGAAAATCATTGTTTGCGATTTCCTTCTCTCCTCCACACTGTTTATGTAATTTCTCAGGAAACGTGATTAAAATACGTGGTTTAAAAACAATTTAATCATCCACCTTCCAACAGGGAGTCCGCTATCTTCTCGATTCACTACCTATGTCATAGCATCACTTAGGAAAAGTGAATCAGATACAGATCATAGAACGCATTCCTTCCTCCTGTGCCTTTTTTAAATGGCCTACTGTTTTCAGCACCCCTGCAGCCCAAAAAGAAACACGATCCGACTCCTTCAAAATGCAAACCAAAGGATGCAGAGTAACAAATGCATAATATTAAAACTGCATTAGCTTTTCTAAGCTGTATTCTGAAACATTCACTATTGATTTTTATCAAAGTGATAATAGCAATGCTTTCACATCTATACTTTCTTTCCAATTTTTTTAATGGCAGAGTCCTACCCGTGTGTTACAGACTGACATGTAATCACGGGATTACCTTGCCAACTTTAGCAGAGGGTATAAATTTGAGTGTCCCTGCTCTGTCCTTGTAAGAGCCACAGCATGAATGTTCCTATTCTGTCATGCAGCAAAAGAAATCAGATTTCTGCTTATAGATGGGCTGCTATGTAATCACAGTGACACATCACAGGTTTCCAAAGGGGCAAAGCCTCTCTAACTGCTACACACAAACTTGAGGCATGGCAGGCAAACACCCATCTGCACACTACCTTTTACACAACAAAACTGGTTAAAATTTATTATCTATGCATATATTTATAAATTTTATTAAAATGGTATATTTGTGTTACTGCTTTGTTATAATATTTTATAGCATTCTACCGTATGTGGCATGCAACTTTTGTCTTATCTCTGTTCTAGAAGAACTCCCAACACAATCACACTTGTATTTCAAAATTATCTCCAGCATTATTTCTAATCAAGTGTCACACACTGACATTTCGATTTAAGCTGCAAAAGAAAACTCTGCAGGCCCCCCAAATGCTGGTTTGTCGTACAAGTTCCACTGCATTTCAGTAAGTGAAAATACACGGAGCTCTTTTCCTAATGAAGTGAATTGCCATAGAGGGCATAAGGCTCTGTGCAGATATTCAGCTACCATCATGCATGAAAAGAGAAACCCAGAAAAAAACCCTTGAAAGGCTCTCAGATTAAGTCTGGTCGTCTGCAAATTTTTCAAAAGGAGAAAACACAGCACTGAGCTGCTTGTCCATGTATGTCCTCAGTGTCCCCACCTCAGTCACCTGGAGGTATCATCTCAGCATCACTGTTACTGAAGAAGCATGTGCTTTTCTTTATTCTCTCAGTATTTGGAAGGCTTCCCCCTTCCCCAGACAGGTTTGAATCAGGCCTTCAAAACCACATAAAACCAGAACTACCAGGCTAAGGGTAGAACAAACGAGTGCTGGAGCTGTTCTGGACAGCTGGGAATGACCATCTTTGAGAATTACATCCACACAATCCTGAATTAAGATGGAAACAAAGCCAAAACTGCCTGGGAACTAAAATACACTGCCAGTCCAGCTATCATGCCACTTAACTGCACGTTTCCTATTTACTAATGAACAGGCTCTAAAAATATCTTAAAAGATAACTGCTTGTAAGAGACATCGCCTCTCCGGTGGAATCTGGGTCACTGACCTAGTTGTTCAATCTGCTTGCTTGCAAAATAGGGAGATGGCAATGTTTGAGATTACCCCTTTTTTGCCAGCGGAACCTCTCATGCATCAAATTCCCTTTCAGTGAAATAAGGACAGTACCACTCACTATGATTAAAGGATTGATCTGTAAACCTCCGGTTTGGAGGCTAACCCTCATGCCCTTAATTTCCTGACCAGCCCATCAATTTTTATTACTGTTGGGAAATTCAGAGGTTTGAAGTGTCTGGATATCAATATTTATAAACATTTCATGGATATGACAAGCTCTGTGTCACTTCTGTTTTCATACCCCATTGAGGCTGCTATTTATACGCCTTTTAAAAATTATTTAAATATTTTACAGATCCAAACATTCCAAACCTGATTCAAGTGCTTCTGCTCAGTGACTTTCTTGGCTGCTGAAGAAGGCTGCCCAGGTGAAGTTGGCTATTGTTTCATTTAGGTTCAGTGTTGCCATTTTTAAAGTTACAATGATAGTAATTCAGATGACAAATGAAGGACAAGTCTTTGCAGAGATGGCACTCAAGTCACAACTGTTCTCGCAGGTAGCCATGAAATCAATCTGATAGCTTACAGCAGATCTCTAGACAGAGTGGCTTAGGTGAGTATCCCAACGAAATATACCTTTTATTGGCTGCATGATGGACAGACCAGTGGGTGAGCTTTTACATGAGGGTGGAGACACTATGCTGTAGTGCAAAACAGAAGCAGCCTGTTGTGGCTTTGACTTTGATGAAGGTGACAATAATGTAGGAGGTGATGGCTTCTGACTTGAATGGTTGTTATAAACTATGAAAGTAAAAGCAGTAAATAAGGCTACCAGAAAAAACAAGCATGAAAACAGAACACTTCGGAGTATTTCACTTCCCCTTTCAAGAGCTGAAAATGCTACCTCTCCTCTCCATCCAAACCCAGAACGCTTCCAGTTTCTAGCATCTTCTCATGAACTCTTAAAAAATGCAATAAAATTCAGATCCATGTAGCTAATTCAGGAAGAGATGAAAGTCATTTGGCTGAGAACGCATTGTTCCATGTCTGTCTCCACTCAAAAGCAGACATGCAAGGCATTACGGTGTACATTATTGAATTTGAAGAAAGTAATTTGAGAGCTTTCAATGATAAACAAATTAAGATGTGAAGTTATCCTGTCTCCAGTATAACTTCAAACACAGAATATGGAAGGAAATTAAATACTTAATTCAATATCATGCCATTAATAATACATATACAGACACTCAGCATAAAAATAGCTAGAAACTTGCAAGTCTTCCAAAAAAACCAAAACTTTAGCTCCCCAACCTGCACATTGCTGTCCTTGAAGCTGCTGTGAGTTACACGGTGATGACGTTCTAGGAAACTGTATCTGCTCTGATCCAGGAGGCTGCAAATATCCTACTGATGAACTGTAATAATAATAAAAAAAGAACATGACTAGCAGAAGTTTGTCACATATTTATTTAATCATAACCACTGCATTTGCTGCCTACAGATGCTACAAGTTACTGAGATTTTGCTAATTGCAATCAGTAACATTCCCACCTACCCCCTGCCCAAGAATCTACTTCTTCAGAAGACAGAAGTTTCACATCTGTTCTTCAGCCATTACTTACAACCTGTATGTATCAAATAACTGTTCTGATTTACTTATTTTGACATACTTTGTGCAAATAGAACTACATTGGTATAAAGGTACATAGAACTAATTAACCACAATTAGGTCTCAGTTAAACAGCCACCACAGAAGGACTTCACGTCCTGTCATCTCAGCTGGAGGCTGGCCCCACGCAGCTCCGTTGGCAGAGTGAGTGTGCTCACCTGCTTCAGCACTGGGTAATGCAGCTTCAAGAGACGTCTGCAGCCGCTGCCTTACCATGGCTTTGCCAAAGAGGGGACTGGGAAACACTAACGGATCATTCTGCCAGAGACAGACCACCAGCCCGACTGGTGGGACACACAGGGAATGGTGTCTGTAGAAGCCAGTACTTCATGATTTCACGTCAGTACTAACAGATAAAGTAAACATCCCCAGGGAATCAGAAACTTTTTTTTAATTACTTCAAGCTACAGAAAAAAGGAGGCGTAATCCTGTTGGACCTCCCCTGGGAACCCATTTTCACCTATGATTTCACCTGAAATTTTCCCATCCTTCATCCCACAGGTCGAGTATTTGATTTTAAATTAAAGATGCTCCTCTTTTGAAGCAGACAAAATTCCGGGGAAACTAAAACAAATTGCTTTCTATCTGCACGGGATGTATTCTCTCACACAGCTTCTCCTCTGTCTAGTGATTTTAGTTTTCAATAGTGTCCCGCAGGTTTGAGACCATTCAGTTCCTGCAGAACAGTATTCTATGTTCTTTGATGAAGTGCTGCAACGTCTCTGTTTTGATAAAAGCAAGATACTGTCCTAAGCTGCTCGTCTGCTCTGAACTGAAACAAGTTGCCCTGTGTGAAAGGGATGGCCATTGCAAATGATGCAAGAGATCAAGCGATAAAGCTTAGTAAAAAAAGCCTATGATTATGTCTACCTATGACTCCAGTGAGCCTCAATAAAACCACAGAAGAAAAGGTTAAAAAGAACCTTAGGGTACAAAGAACAAGAATTCAGATTCATTTGGCTGGATGGAGCCGTGCAGCAATGACACAAATACTGATGTCTCTGTGATCACAGATGGACAAAGCAAGCTCCAGACCACTGCTGCTTGGTTTAAAAGCTACAAAGTATTTTAGAACACACACATAACAAACATTAATTGTCATAAACTCTTTTAGTTATCTAATTAGCTGTTCTGTCACAAAACCTCAAATTGTGTAGGACACAGATGTGTATGCAGGGAGGTCTGTACATGTAATTTACTGTTATACCAAGGTAAGTTTGGAAAGAAAAAGTTATTTATTAAACAAAACCCCAGCATACACAAGTTCCTATGTATTCATTTCATAGCCAGGTTTGTGTCAGCAGGCTTCACTAGCTATGAAAGCTAAGATCCTTCCAGACAAAACTCCAGAAAAAAGAGAAGAAAGTCTGTTTCAGGGATTCAAATCTCCTTCCTCTATCCCTTGCTAAAGCACCACCTTTGACAAAACCAGTGAATAAAGATGGGTCATCTTCAATGCTGCTGCAAAACGGGATTGCTACTGTGCACACTGGTGTTCCATGTGTAAGAAAAGGAACACTGAAAACTGTGATGTAGAACTGTAACAGAAGATTGTTGAAGGCAACATGGAAGCAGACAAGCAGTGCTGGTTGTTTTAGTTAACTGCATAAGAGCAAAAATAAACAGCGAATAAAGACTGCCCTTAACATACATGTTAACACATAGCAGGTAGCATCAGGCAATTAAACCTGGTTGCTGAGACACCAAATAACTAAGTTAAACTGACCTTAAATTATTCTGTTGACCTGATGGAATGACACTGTAGTAAACTGGCATTCCTGTTGTGGGCAATCCTTGGTTGGACTGACTGGGAATTAGTACAGGCTGCTGATATGTCTGCTGGGGCACTGCCTGGGAACCTTGAGGCACCGAAACCTGAAACAGCAAACACATTAAGCCTTCCTCATGCAGACAACACTTCCTTCTGCCTCTAGTTGAAGACTTCTGAAAAAGCAAACAAAAACTTCAAAAAAAGAAACAAAAAACCCAAACAAAACAAAGATCTACTGGAGTTCTCTAAATCCAGCTTTGTAAAAAAGTTATCTTCTTCCCTAAAAATGAAAATGTTAATTCCAAGCAACTCTGTAAATTAAAAGAATTTCTCTGCAATAGAAAAGGAGTGGAGTAGGCAGAAATCTTACAAGCTTTTTCTTCCCTATACTCTTAACTACAATTAACACAGCCCTTAATATTCAACAGGACATAAACTTGGGCACTTGTGATAAGTCTGCTTCACATTTCAATTCTCTCTTTATGGTTATTTTTTCCCCAAATTTCTCTCCCCAAGTCACCTTTGAAAGGTACTTGCAAAGTTTCACCCATTTCCAAAGCAATGCGCTTGAATTAAAAATAGGAATTAAAAATAGATCGCTCCACACACACAGGAGAGTGACTGGGAAGCCCCGAGCAGGTTACCCACCTGATAAGATGGCACTGAAGGATATGGAACAAGCACACCTTGAATCTGATTCCCAACATTGTTGTGTTGGCCACTGACAAGATTTTGATTCTGAGACTGCTGAACTCCAACTAAACCCTGGTAGTTTTGCTGCTGGTTAGGCAAAACTTGGTAACCTGAAATTATACATTTAAATGTTATTTTGCAATAATTATATCTTAACACATTTTATACATGGCTGCCTGTAGGAAAAGGTACGTGTGGCATTTTCCGAGGGCTTTCTACATCTGGCAACTTGGTAAACCAAGTTGAACTCATGCACGTAAAAAGAAGTCAGCATTAGAAATGAACAGATTTATTCATTTGGACTCATGATCCCAGCATTAAATACTGCACATACTACCTGCCATGCTGCTCTCACACACTTGCAGTATTTATTTACGCTGTAGTGGGTTCCATGTGTAAACACCTTGATTTGAGTGGTGAAAGTGGAAAGCATTTGAACAAGGCATGCCAGGTAAAGTTAGACAATTATCTATTATTATAAAAATGCTGTTTGAGGTTCTCCAGCTTTGAACTTCTGGTTGTGATAAATTCTGCCAGCATCTCAGGTGCCCAGGGAAGGAAGCATCTCCACTGTGACTCTGCCGTGCAAGGCATGTCTGCAAGTCCTTTTCAAAAGTTTCAAAAGGGCAATGCTAAACTCAAATCTGGAATGCTAGAATCAACGAGGAACAGGAAAAAATCTTCCAGGTAAAAGTCACATTTGTATATGATGGAAGACATTTAATCCTTAAAGTTCACTTTGGGGAGGAGGAAAAAAAAAGACAAAAACCTGACTTTCATATTCACCCCCCTATAGTGCCTCTACAACAATTTATTATTGCTAAAGCTGGTAGCTCTGCTATCTTTCAGAACAGTCCTAAATAAACAAACCCACAAGCAAAGCGCCAAACAGGAAATGGCATCTGTGCATTTACTGTGATCCAGCCCTGCTCTCAATTTGATTTTTATTTTAAAATACCTATAGTAGGTAGCTGCTCCTATTATCAAAACACAGGGAGCACACAAGTCCTTTTGTCCTGTTCCATCCTAGAGGTTGCGTGCTTGGCTACTTACCATGTCAGCAAAACCCCCGTACCTATCAGTGTGTGTGGGACAAAGCCACTACCCCTGCAGAGGAGCAAAACGGGGCTTGTCAGGCTGCTCTGATGGCAAGGAGAGCGTGTTCAACCCGAACACACTCACACGCTAACAAACACCCAGGGATGCTCCTTGACTACACACACTCAGGCTACAATGAATCTTCTGCAAATGAGGTCTCAGCTGGCTGTCTCTTGTAGAGATCGCAACAACGAAGATCGACAGACTTAACATAATCAAATATTGCTTGAGAAAATTGAAGGGAAGAAGGTTCAGCTCATTAAAACCAGGAGAGCTGCTCATTAGAAACACACAAGATACTAAATGTTTTCAGACTACTATACAACCTCAGAATAAGAATGCTTCAATCGAGATTAGTAATTACAATTTTTAATAATTAAGTTTGAACTGTGTATAAAAATCTCTTATCTGTAATAAACAAAATACTTAAATGGTATGTGTGTATTTTTTTTTTTTTTACAAAGTTATCTACAGCACCTGAAAAGCAGCAGAATGCAGAGCTGCAGTATGACAGATACACTCAATACATCTGCAGCCTAAAGCCCTCACTTCCCAGACACTGTAACGTAGCTGTGAATATTTCTCACTCTTTTCTGGCACTTCCAGCGACAGACACAATCAATTTTGCGAGTGGAGAGAACAGGAACAATAGAAATTGACTGCCAAGAAGGTTCCCCACAGCATTCCAAAGAATGCTCTATTTTTAGCTTCAGTTTCACCTCTGCACAGAAAGTGGAATGACAGAAATGCAGCTCTCAGCAGAACAAGAACACCCACACCTGCCACAGCAGGCTGTCTGCGTTCAGAGCCGTACTCCAAAACAGCAGCCACTGAAAGAAGCATGTTTCTTGCTATTTACATAATTAGAAATAAATCGCTTCATATAAGAAAAGCTAGCATACAAAATACAGAAATACTTTTTTTGAATAGCACATCAAGAGTGAGAAATGGCTTTTAATCAAGACCAGAGCAATACAACGATGTGGTTAACAAGTCCCAAGCATAGCTGGCTGACAACTGCTACAGGCAGGGCAGTTGTTCCAGCTGCCCTGGCTTTATCCCTGGCCATTTTGTGGCAGAGGCCAGCTGAACTTCAGCTGATGTTCCTACAGTAATTGCAGTCCCATTAAGGTTTTTAAGCAGCCTCTAGTTAGGTCTCACTGTAACTCTGCCCTCACGATTATGAGGATATAAAATAGTATTTTCTTAATGGAGTTTCCTTCTATTTACCTTTTTCAGGCAAACAAAGCATTTAAAATAGAAGTAAAAAACCTAACTGCTCCACCTGAAACCCCTTTAAAAAGGAAGCCAGGAAGCAGCTGAAAAAGAGACCGGTTCACTGTGAGAAATATAAACCTCTCAGACAGTGTTACGGCCCCGAATTCAACAGCTCAAAGTCAAGGCATCCCATGATCTTAAAATAAGCGTGGTTTCAGTTGCCATGCTCTCAGAAGCTGTCATCTTTTATCTAAATTTGTGTCTGGAAAGTAATTTCATAGTTAGTAACCACTTTATGAAACGAACAAACCCCACGGCTTCTCTGTAACACAGGATTTGTTTGTTCTCCTTGTTGACCACAGACAGAATCACAGAACGCCCGGAGCTGGAAGCCCAGCTGTACTGGCCCACAGCACACAGCCTGCTGCCTCAAACACAGCCATCGACCATGGCAGATGTAGCTGTGTGTCAACTTAATGCAAACACTTAAGTTTTAAAATAAATCTGCAAGAGAGGTAATGATGCAATAATAAGGTAATAAGTAAGGCAACGTGCAACCTCATAAGCAGTTGATAGGACAGAAAATGTTATACGGAGCCTCTGGTGTCTGGAATGGAGGTTCAGAGCCATCAAGCAGCAAATGAGAGCCAGCAGCAGGTAGGTAGCTATGGGTTGCTAGCAAAATATTTCTCTCTACCATTAGTGCTAGCTGCACACCAAGTAACCAGACAGGAGAGAAGGGAATTAACAGACCGCTCCTTCACTACGTTAACACCATCCCTTGACACCAGGGTTACAGGCACAAGGTGCAAAGTACCAAAAAGGGCTTTCTTTTTCCCTTTACTGTGATATTTTATTTCTTCTAGGACAGAGGGAGATTTGAGCTGCCGCTACTTTCACTGTCCAAGTTACTGGCAGTGAAATTCAGGTAAAAAAATCAAGAGCTAAATACATACAGTAAAGAAACTTACTTACCTGTTTCTTCCCTTTGCATCTTAATGCTGATGCACACCACCCCGTGCTTTCAAATTCAGGTTTCTGTTTAGCTACATGCATACGCTGGGCTCCGAGTCAGAGTTTGTGTGCTGTTAAGCTAGGCTGTCTCCACAAACGGAGAAGTAACCCCAGCTGAGCCTCAGACTGTTTGCTATTAAGTAGTCTGGGTATTAAGAATTGTGAGGAAGGAAAGCAGAGCTGTGGAACATGGTATACAAGCCTATTTTTAAGGATCTCAGCCAAGATGCTCTCTGCCTTTAAAAATCAGTTACTTCTGAAAAGTTTTACTAAGTCAAGAAGAAAATTATTTTTAAGAAAATTTAAGAACGCTTCTAAAAAGTTACTTTTAGGAAGTAATTTTTACTGAGTCAAGAGGTTTTTACTCAGAAGTAAATTTGCTTAGGTATCCAAACCTTACTGGAAAAGGTCATGACAAGATTTTTAAGTGCAAGACTATTAAAATAAGGCAGCTATAGTTGCAATGTGTAAGGAAAAAAAGACAAGGAAAGAAAGGAAGCAAAAGTTAAGTTTGATACACTCCAAGTACAGTAAGTCAGATATAACAGGAAAGGCTTCACCAAAATAGAAGGAGCAGAAAACTCCTTCAAACCACTTAGGCCTTGTTACAGATACTGGTCAACACCCAGATACCTTTAGTCAAAGGACAGAAAAATGATTTATTCTGTATTGTTTTCAACTGCAGTTTGAAATAAATGACAGTTATCACCAACATCTTCTCCACAGCACTCCTCTCATGCCACAACATCTGAAATTAGTATCCTTGGATTTGAAGTTAAGGTACATCTCTGCAATTTGACATCATTTCCAGTTACTAATTCATCTTATTTTTCAAGTTACTATTTTTTCTTCTGGTAACTAAGTCACTAGCTTTTTTTTTCCTTTCTTTTTTTTAATTATTAAGTTCTAGACTAAAAAAAATTATCCTGCAACTTAAGTAACAGCACGAGCCACCCACAGTAACGGTTCAGATCTCAAGTTTCATCAACAGACTCAGATTTTTCTGCTTCAACCACACAGCAAAATATATTTTAAAAGCAAGAATGGGACAAAACATACCCGAGGTACTCTAATGACATGCTGAGCAAGTTCAACAAACCTGTCTGCTGTCCAGGCTGTGCCAACGGTTGGTTTTGCTGTGTGTTGTAATGGACAGAAACGGGTCGATATTGTTGACTGGAGTGCGGATACTGACTGGGGGTACAATAACAAGCTGGTATCTAGAGACAAGCAGCAGTTCAAGAGTTTCAGTACCTCCAAGTTGATAGAAGGTAGACATATAAACAGAAAAAGCAGAACATGGTAAAAAGAAAGGTGCAAAACTTGAACAATGCAAGTGATAATAAATACTTTAGCAATTAAAAATATTTTTTCCATATAAAGTCTCTCTTTAACAGATGATTTCTTCTAGACTTCCTTCTACCTTCATTGCAGAAGGAAAATTCCGTAATATTAAATTCCCCTCTACCAGCACGAACTTCATGAACTGTTTTTAGCAGGCTTTGGTGACAGTGCATGCCATTTGAGCCAATGGCAGAGGTTACTGCCACTTGTAAACTGCAGCAGCTACTTGGTGGAACTGTGGAAGAGGTTGGAGAGAAGAGGGGGGACTGATTTAGGATCTTGGGACCAATTGTCGTGAGAAAACATCTGAGACACTACAACCTACAACCAAAGGAGAACACAAGGATGTACAAAATCCATGTCTGGTAGTCTTATAGTCCCACTACCAGTAACAAAGTGCTCTGATATCTGTATGTTTTTACCACCTACATGTAAACAACCAGATCTGGATGATCACATCTCCTCAAGTAAACTGAAGTCATTAGTTTCAAAATACAAAGAAAAAAACAAAACCAAAAAACACCAGAAAAAAACCCACATAGCCCACAGCGGGAGCCCCATCCTTTACAGAAAGCTCCCTGACGAAACAGCACGATCAGTTTTTAAACACAGCTTTTGGTAGAATGGGAAGAAAGCCATTGTACCTGTGGCACAGGTTGCTGCATATACCCCTGCTGCTGGAGTACTTGCTGGCTGACAGGGTGGCTGGATGTAGAGTAGCCTGGAGTAGAGACTGGCTGGCCAGAGGGTGGTGGAGGTGGAGCAGCTGCGATGATATAGCCAGACTGCTGCGGGGGCTGCAGGACAACAGTGGACTGGAACATAGTGGTGTGAGGCTCAGCTGGATCAGCAGGTGGCTGCCGGGCAAGACTCATATGGCTGAACTGGGATCCTAGGTTGTCTTGCTGTAATAGTTAAAAAAGGAATAGTTGCATTCAGCAATATTGAAGGAAAAAAGAAAAAGTAGCCAAATATCTTAGTAAGTAGAAGCTGCAGACAGAAATGTCTCAAATTACTCCACAATAGCAACATCAGCCAAAAAAAAAAAAAACCAGAAAAGAACATGGTAAGAACACAGTAGCAGACTATCTGCAGGGCTGACAGTGGGGAAGTACAACCGCATTCAGAGACTTGACTCACCTCAAATATTGAATATATACACCCTCTATCTAGTTATTGTACAAATCCAATTGTCAAAAATACATTTTCTGGACTTCAAAGTCTGAGTGAAAACACTGAACCTCAGCTCAAACAGCAGCAGGCATTAGCATTGATAAAGTAATTCTTGGTTTTAAGAGCCTGAGCTACTGAGGCTTTAATCCTTGGTAATAAGGTACATTTGTATTACTCTACATACTTGATTTCATGCTAAAAAAATTAATCCTTGCAACAGCTGCAAAAAACTATCCTAGTGGTTACTTATCTCCATCTTATTTAGATCTGAAACTATGGTGCTGATGGCACTGGGCACGGCAAGAGTCCTGAGAAATTTGAAGCTTCTATTACAGTAACTCACTCCAAGCATTTATTTTTTTTAAAGCGAACAATTCAGCATCAAATGAGTTACCAGCATTCCTGAAATTAAAAGCAATCACTAGTATTGCCTTGGCTGCTAAATGTGAAGATTGGGTTCACACTTCAAAAACAGACTCTTTAAATGTGAAGGAACACTTGAAAATTTTGTGACCACTTGATTCTCTCTTGCACCATCCTGAAGAAGATATAAATTAATCAAGAAAGACTAAGTTCAAGTTCTGTCTTTTACAGATCTCTACATTCACATTTTGGGATGACATTTTTATTTTTCGCATTGGAGCTATTCACTAGAAACACGAATTTGCACCTAAAACTATTTAGAATGCCACTGCACCTTAAAAAGCTCTGTTTTCATTCCATCAATAACTTAACTTTACCTCTGGCACTCAGTTCTTGAATGGGGCCTATTAACATGAGCATAATGTTTTTATGCATTGAATTTTGTATTCTGCTCCTCATAAAGTCTACTTTAGAGAAGGTATTCATATCTAACTATGACTTAATGTTACCTCTAAACATGTCTAAAGGACAAAACCCAGCCACACACATTTATTTCTACAGCACTACCCATACAAGTAAATTATGACCTGGGCAGTTATTCCCACAGTGGCACATACGGTACAGGTGATGAACCACTGAAACACGTTACTGGCAAAACAGGGATAAACCTAACCTTCCTGCTACCAACTACGGATGATAGTTGATTCAGATTATGAACCAAAGCCATCAGTCCTTTTCACTCTGTTACGTAAGTTGCCGTAAGTAGAAATGCATTTTTGAAATTGACAGCACAATTAGCATTTGAAATCATTTCCTGAAAGTGAAATGGTCTGAAGCTATTATAAACCTGAAAGGACTTTCATTCTTTGTTTAGCAAATGTATGCCTAACAAAGATTGCAAATCATAGCACAGAAACCTAAACTACTTCTGAACTAGCTGCTGCTAGAAGCAATTTATTCATATGCTAAAATTGCATAGGAAGTTCACATTGGTTAATTAACTATTCTCATTTAATTAACTGAGAAATTATACTCAATGCAGTTCACATGTACTTACACCCTAAAATAACATGAGAAACAACACAGCTAAAAACAAAGCACCCTTAATGAAGTACAATTCCTTTTAGGACTGTACCTCTGAAGTACAGATAGCTCTTACAATATAGTTCTAATTATATGCAGGCTACTGAATCCAGATAAACGCGTATGCATTATTATAAGATGTTTCTCGTTAACGTTGAGAACAGTAGCAAAATACAAACAGAATACATACTGAAATAGATGTTGTACAACATCTAGAGCACTTGGGGAGTTGGAGAGCCTGAATTTTTGAGCTGGACCCTAGTTCACATTGTTTGGATCACGTTTCTCCTCTACTAGGCTTCCGTTTGTCTCAGTGGTAAGTTTCTTAGCATTAATTTGTACAAGAGACTAATACATTTCATTTCCAGCCCCTGTCTATTAAATACGGGATGCTGGAGAACTGGGAGTTCTGGCAGAGGCTAGAAAAGGTAACTGCAAAAAAAAAAAAAAAAACCAGCACAGCTGATTCCTGAAAGGAGATTAGGGGACAGCAGAAGAAAGAGCAGAGAAAGCAACAAGGAGGATGGATGGGAAGAGGTTAGTCAGAAGACAACAGCTATTGACTCACTAACAAAACTTTGAAAAAGCTGTTACCCTGCAAAGGAAAAAGTCATATATCATTATATACAGGTATATAGTATAGCCTTAGTTGTATGCATTTCTGTTGAACTTCAAATTAAGAGGGTAAAACCTCGGGAACTATTTTCCACCACTCAGGTAATATTTCCCTGTGACTGAAAAGCTAGCCAGTCATTACGCTGGTATCACACACCACTTACAAACAGCCCAAGCAAAGGTCAGCATCCACTAAAGATTAACCCATGCACAGAGGAAATGAATAGAAGATAATACCACAGAATATTGCTGGGTAGAGGAGACTGGCAGGAGCGGGGGTGGATAAGAGACTGCAGAGTACTGAACAGGCTGGGAAGAAGGCTGCAGAGGTCGGATAGGCTGAAGAAATAACAGTTTATCAACATGGTTAATATAAAAGTAAGAGAAGTTAAAATAGTCAAAGTCTTTTGTAATAGAAAAAAAAAAAGGCAACTGTGTTCCAGTTATTACCAGAAAGGGATTTTTTTTTTTTAAATTAAGCTGAAAGACTGCACAGAAATAAAATGAAAGTAGTTTTCAGTATCTGAGTCAATAAGGCATTTGCTTTATTTGTTACACGTAATATTATCTGTAAGTCAGCAAACTGCTTTTATTTAACATATACCATTTCTTTCAGAAAGAGATTGTCTTGAAATTAGAATGCATGTCTAGTTGTTACTTTATAAGTATAAGTTGTCTTCAGGCACCTAGAGACAGAATGAATCTATTAGCAACCACAGATTAAAACATACTACTTTCATTTATCCACCAATACTGAAATATTTTATATGCACACGGTTCTTCAAACATCAGAGAGCTAGTCTGCTCTTCAGCACATGGTTTTGTAAGCAGGGGGAGGCAAGATGCTACGGAAGGGGTGTCCATACCTACCAGTCCTAAGCTACCCCTCTTTGCCACCAGTACTGCTTGTGCAGTACAGCCCAAGAATTTATCTGACTGAAAAGTAAGATTTCCATTGGATTAACTCGCTACCCAACTAAGTGTGACACAGGACAAAGACAGAACCCCTTTTCCAGATCAGTCGAGGCTTGCTATAACCTTGATACCGTAACACTCTCAGTACATCTTTTTATTTTCTATATTTTTAAGAAAAGGCTGCCTACCATGTTCAGTTATTAGGAGAACTGACAGTTCTGAGGACTGTGGGGAAAAATTCCAGATACTCATAGCAGCTATTGCTGCTTCTCTAACGTGTCAGAGCAAACCTGCTAATCCCTTCTCATCAGACAGGAGTATGACAGGGTCTGTAAGCAATACAAGGAGCATGTATTTGACATGTGCACCTGTGAGAGGATGTGATTAGCTGCTGGCTGTTGCTGAGGTGGTGGGGGAAGAGGTGGCTGTTGTGGAGGTCCAGGCACTTGGGTCCTAACAGGTTGCTGAGGCATAGGAGGATTGTACACAACTGGAGTGCCATCTGGATTGAGGAATGGCTGACCTGAGAAGTTGAAAAAGAACAACCAAAGACAGACAGCTGTATTATCCAAGTTTGGAGAAAATGAAGACAAACATTGACAGCAGGCAAAATGAATAAATGCATAACATTTTGAAATAAAGTTGTACTGCTTCATATTTACGCCAAATCCCCACAGCTGCATTTACAATGGCCATAACTATAGGGGCCTCAATTGGCAAACTACACACAGCTAAAACACATAAGCATTTCAGTTAAACATAGAAACCCAGCCTTTACTTAATGAACACAAATATTTACCATACCCTGCTAGTCCTGAAAACTCGTTTTTATTGAGTGGATTTGAAAAGGGCAGGAAAAATAAAAGAAAACCCTACCAAAACACTATTTTAAGGTCCTTTCAAAAGGCAATTAAATTAATCAACTTTAATCATTCTGAACATCAACTGAAACATAAGATAGCTTAAAGGCAAATATTTTTCATAACAAAACAGAAGCTAATTGTATTCCCATAACTACTAATAAGATTAAAATATTCTTCCCTTATTCATGGATGAATTTTTGGCTTTCCAACGAAACAATGCAACACTAGTCCCCTATTTAATAACTTGCAACTTCAATATTACAACACCAGATTAATGCAAAAAAATTTTAAAAATAAACTACTTAAAAGTTAGAAATAGTGATTTATTTTGTTGCCTAGGTTGGGGGGGGGAGGGGAGGGGTTGGGAACAACCAAAAGGAACAACAGATCAGCAAGAGCCTGTCTTTAAGTCAGCTGCTTAATGATGTGTTTTGCCTTGCATCATATTGATGCTTAGAGTCCAAAACACTCCTGAACATTTTTCCCTCCAGTACAAATATTCTCCTGTGTGGGATTCTTTCCAGAAAGGTACAAGTTGAGACTAAAGCCTTTGCACCCTAGACCAGGGTCTGTTAAAGTGATGTTAAAGTGAAGACCAATGCTCCTTCAGACTTAATCCTATCACATTTAAATGCAGCTGGCCAACAAAAAAGTGTTACAAGTTACTGGCGAGAGGGCTGTGGGAAGAGATACACAATGAGCTACATATGATGCTAATGCACTGCAGGTAAGTGAAGCTATATTTAACATAGCTTAATGGATTTTTCTTTCACATTCATTAATTGAGAATATTAGTACAAATAGGGCATCAGATTTTTTTTTTTTTTTTTTTTTTCCATTTCTGACTACCACTTTCTGGTAATCACTGGAGCCTAATGTGTTTCCTGTAGTGACTGTCTCAACTACCATCCTCAACTGATAAGACCAACTCCTTTGACCTATGGTTAGGAAATCCCATCTGAAATGCAGAGAAGCTGATCCATGGTTTTTAGACTCAGTCATTGTGAACAATAAAGCCAGATGAGCAACTGCAGAATGTGATGATGCCACCGCATCACTTTATCTGAACCTAGATACTCCTTGTTCTGGAGGTGTACTTCAGCTTCCATTTGGCAGTCATTAGATATTAAGATAATCTACTGCTAATGACTGGTTTAAATACATTAAAAATGAATAAGATGTAAGAATCACAACTTGAAAGCCAAGCTAACTTTAACAAACATCAAACAGTCAATTCTACAACTCTGCTGCTTTTTCCGAGGGAGATGTGAGTAAAAAATGCTTGCATGTGAAAAACTGTTCCACAATCATCTCTTTCTCTGCCATTTCCTGTTGCCATGGGAAAGTCTCACCAACATAACAGGGAATGACCAACAGCACAGGAGGAAGAAAGGGAAAATAATCACATGCAAGATGTTGACACACACACGTGTGATGACTCTAAGACCACTACTTGAACTACATTGCGATTTAGATGATGCTATTTTCAAAACGATGGCAGCCTTCCAGTGTCTGCAGTCATCTGTTTTGCTTGCAGTAACTCTAAGGAGTTTAGCATGGTCTTGCTATAAACTCAAAATGAAAAATGACAGCCAACATTCTTCATATTTAATGGAGAGCATGGAGTACACTGATGTATACAAATGCTGGGAACTTCTACTTTCCTAGCAGAATTTGATCAATAATTGTCATGTCAGTCTTCATGGCCAACATACACAACGGAAAACTGTCTTAGTTTCTAGCTAGGACAGAAGTTGTCTCTCTCATAGTGTCTGCTACGAGGCTGTTTTGGTTCTAGAAGAAGAACAAAGGTGATAGCATACTGATTGATTGTGCATGTTACCTGGCAGCATTGAACAGAGCCAAGGACATTTCAGTCTCTCAGCTTCTTGTATTGCTCTGCCAGCGAAGGGGCTGCGTGGCAGGGAGCACAAGGAGCTGGGAGGGGACAGGACCAGGGTAGCTGACCCAAACTGACCAAAGGGATATTTCATACCATATGTAAATCATGTAAATATAAGGGAGGGGAATTAGCTGTGGAGGCAGCAAGGGGCCACTGCTCAGGGACTGGCTGGGCATCGGTCGGTGGGGAGGTGAACAAATGATTGTGTGGTACTTAGCTATCTACTGGGTCAAACCACAACAAACTCACATGTAAGATGTGCAACAATCCCATTATGCCTAGAAAAGCTGAGTCAACAGTGCTATGTCTGGAATCTATATCTGAGATAGCAAATAATTCCTCCTCCAAATGCAGTGGCTATAGGAAAATTAGGTGCTACAGCTAGTCAGCTGTAACCAGCTTCCATCAGGACCAGCGTTAGCTATTGGTTAGGGGGATTTAGTGGCATACCAATATGCAGACTCATTAAGCAAAGGAGTTCTCTAGTTTTGTATACAAGAACAGCAATAGATTTATATTAGGAAAAAAAATTATTTAGCTATAGTGAGAGAAATAATTTAATAAGTGATTGTTTTAACAACATCAATGAGAAAAAATTAAAGCAAATGCAATTATATTCAAATAAAGTCTATCTGCAGAATGACAGAAAATATATTCTAAAGTACTTCCTTGTCTAGAACGAAAACAATTATTTGTAGTAAAAATAAAATATAATCATACTCCAATGATTACAGTGATAACAGAAAAAGCAAAAATAAAATCTTCAGTATTTCTCAACTGCTACAAGCAAGTAAAATTTTGCCCTTGGTACATTAACTTTTTTTTTTTTTTTTTAAATCAAGACAAGAAGATAAACATCTCCGCATTTTGAAGTATCATTCACCTACTTATTAACAATATCAGTATTGGCCAAGTACACCAACACTGATTTAATCTCGTTTTAAACTGAAATGAGAGTATAAAAGTAGCATGTAATCTCATCCTTATTTCTTTCTCTTGCATTAATTGAGTGCCAAGTACACAGAAATAAGGATGTATGTTGTGACATACAAAATGAAGGATGATCAGCTCTTTCAAGTCAATGTGAATACTTGCTCAGGAGCTCTCCCCTCACTGAAACTGTTTTATACTAGCATCAGGAAAGACTTTTCCCTCCCCCCACAAAAAAGTTGAAAAAATGAATTATTCTTTGTTTTAGATAGTAAATTCCACATTAAAATATTTTGTACTAGTCACCAGTAAAATATATTAAATGTATAAAACTCTAGTAGCAAAAAACGTGAGTGTAATTATCCCTCTTTTTTTTTCTTATAAAAAAGCCATGCTTTCTTTTTAAATGAAGCGCACTGAATAAACACAAACACCAAGAAATAAAGAGAAAAGAAAGGACAATACTGAAATGAACTCTTACATAAACACTCACACATTTTTGTCCAAGTTCTCAACTGTAACAAGAACATCCATGAGCGGGTACCAACCTGTTTGAGGGTTGATCAGAATACTGCCAGGCGGAATGCCTGCCGCTTCCAAGGGAAGCAAAAAGAAGCTAGTGCTAGCAGGTGCCACTTGCCCATTTATGCCACCATCAAAGGAAAGAGAGTTACTAGTGCTGACAGTTGGATAGACGGCAGGCGTGCCATGAGAAGGCTGGCTTAGAGCTGGCACTGGCAGAGGCTGCTGGGTGTGAGAAAGAGAACCCGTGGATGACCCTACACTACTAGAAGACTCTGAACCTAGGAAAGGAGTAACGAGAAATTGTTTTTACCTAAAGACAGAAACATCATGCTCACTTTACATATATACTTATAAATGCTTACCCTTAAAGCTAAGCATAAGCACATTATTAAACAGTGGCCTGTCCAATGAATTCCCCAATTATCTCCCTGGAATATCATTACAAGATTCTTTCGGTAAACTGAGGGTCAATTCAGCACTGCTTTGCACTGCCATCATCTCTGTATCCGATTTCTGGACAGCAAATACACATCTGTATACACAGGTATACTGCACATATGCTACAGTGCAGTTCTTCCACAATTCATAATTGATTGCCCACACATTCCAAAATGATGCATGCACACATATCAACCTGTGCAACCTGCTGTAGGGAACCTGCTTTGGCAGGGGGGTTGGACTCGATGATCTCTCGAGGTCCCTTCCAACCCCTACAATTCTCTGATTCTGTGATGTCAATGTACCCAAGGGTGTGGATACCCCAGTTATGCACACAGTACACACACGTGCAGCCATTGGGGTAATGCTGATGCAGCCAGCCCAATGTCCCTTCAGATACACTAGCTCAGTTAAAAGCTCTATGGACATAGTCACTATTTTGTAGCTACCGCATGTCAGAGATGTGTCTCACCTGATGGACAAATTGCAGAATACTAAACATCCCAACACATCCTTTCTGCATGCCCTCCCTCCCCCTGATAATTCTCACGTTGAAATAAATTAAGCTGGAAATAAATTAAGGTAATATGGTATTTTAACCTTAGTTCTTCTTATGCAACAATTTAAAGTTCAAAAAGAATACGAAAGAGCTTATTGAAAGCAATTATTTTACAAGTGTGAGCAGCTATAAACATTGCAAAGCAGCGGAGAACCAGACCCTGAGCTTTCTGAAAGCCAACGCATGCAGCCAAAAGCAATATTCCAAAAGTCCAATATGGAGCAGCCTGTAGAGCCACACTGTTCCTAGAGATCTCTAGGTTTACAATTTAACATACTTTTTGTTAAGGCTTTGCTATGATACTTGCATGACTTAGAAAGAATATAACAGTATAAATTTAATAACTATATTAGCAGTCTCTAAACAATCTAGAAGAGAAAGCAAGACTCAAACAGGGCTGTGATGAAATTTATCTACTACTTTGTCTCTTTGCTGTCCTTCACAAAAATCTAATTATTACACTTTAATTTGTTAGCGTGAAAAAATTAGTACAGCTTGAAACATTTGCTGATGTTGTTACCTCTTCTTCTATTGTTAAAGTGAAATACAAAGCTAAAAATTGTAATTTGGGCAAAACAATATATCCCAGCTCCAGAAAACAATCCTGGCTTGATCAGAGTTAGTTTCATTAGATTTGTTTACAAATGTATCCAACTTCTAGACTATGTAGAGAAATTAGGCTAAAATCATCATAATTAAAGCCAATTACATCCTTTATCAAAATGAACAGAAATAAATCTCAGCTCGTGCTAAATCATCACAACCTCTAACTGCAGTGAAGCCATCAGGACAAACATTCTGAATTTTGAACATTAATTCTCACAATGCCAAATAAAAGTTTCCAGTAAAATTTTAAGAACACATTTATGCTCTTGCAAGCTAGAAGAAAAGTTTCCTGAGAATGTACATGATGGCACAGTTTCAAAATATATGTAGAAGTACCCTCTTGGAACACATTTTTATACAAGTACATGATGGAAAATATTTCTAACTATTTACTGCATTAAAAGTGTGGTAGTAGTATATCTGTGAAGTAGTGGTGGTTTCAGGGAAAGCAAAGAATTTACAAATTCTCCTTAGAAACAAGTTTTATCAATAAAGAGCAAAGCCAAACAACACAGACAACAATAACATACTGCTTTTTCAATTTCTACTTCAAATTCCAAAATAGCACATCTGTAACTCATCCATCTACTTCAAGTCTCAACATTCTCCACAACCAAGATTATTGTATCAAATTGCTGTAACATTTGGAATACAAATATTTACTAAATTTCACTTTTGAGTCACAGAAAACTTGTATCCCTGTTTTCTGAGCTTTTGTTTCTACATTAGTTACATTTTAGCATACCTTTAAAACCCAAAGGCTTATAAAACGAGTATTTTTTCCCAGCATTTCTGAATCTTAGAATTACCAGTACGCTTTGTTACATCGTTCTGATTTGTCAGCAGTCTAAAGATTAAACTTTTTAGGCATATTCATTTAAATTATGATAATGGTATCGATCATAGCAAACACAGCTAACGACTCATAGGTTTCAATGCTGTGTTTCCTAGATAGTAGGATAGCAGCTCAGTTTCCTATGAGTGCACAAAGCAGCTTTGTCACAATGAAACCAGAGCTGAACTCAAAATATATTTTTATTTTGTATATAGTACTTATGCTGAGAAGCGCTTTCAAATTCTTCCTATCAGATGAAATGCGTTTAGCTTAAAGCTATCAGTAATTCAAGTTCTGCTTTCAAAGTGAAAAGCCTTAATTTACTCTGTAACCTGAACTCCAGTTCTCCAAGGCAGCTATGCACCATAGGCCTAGTTCTGTAGTCACTCTATGTATGCAGCACCCACTGTGACAAGAGGGAGTTGTATGCACAGAGCACCCACAAGACCGAGGCCTCTACTTAGCACACATCTACAACATGCATCAAGTATCCAACCACCAGGTACTTCACTGCTATGTAACTATGTATTTGTACAGATTTTGGAATACCTGTCTTAGACAGCCTGCCTGTGCTTTTGCTGCTTCCAGAGCTATCTCCTCTTGTCAGAACTGATATCCCACTGAAGCTGCTGGCTTTCGTTACAGCTGGCTTCAGACTGCGGATGGAACTATCAGAGTCGGTGCTGCTCCAGGGACGGGGTTCACAATACTTCAGCTCATTCTCAGTACTGCTCTGATGGCTGTTGGCTGATCTCCCTGATGTTTCCTTATTGATTCTGCAAGTTATAAACTAAACTTTTAGCACAAGCATCAATTGCAAAATAAAGGAAAAAAAAAGAAGAAAAGAAGAGGTGAAATGCATGCAGAACACTTGGGGAATTTTTTGTTTTTATTTTTTATTTTAAAGAATGCATCAAATACCTAAATATCTGTCGTCTTTGTTGTATACTATTAGTTTCTTCCTCCTGGATTCTGTTGACATTTTAATAAGATAGCTTAATATTTATTAAAAAGTAGAAAAGTGAAACAGAATTGAACTGCAATTTTTCTTACCTTTTATCAGTGAAATAATTCTCTTGGGAACACAGGGACTGAATGGCAAAAAGAAGCGTAGAAATCAGTATTAATGGCATCTGTAAGTCCTACTACGGCACAGTAACAAAACAAGTTGTAATTTAAAGCCTTTTATATATGAACTTCGATAGGCTTCGCTACATATTAAGCTGCTTGAAAACTTAACCTCCTTGGTGAATAATTTTCACGTTATGTGGGGAAAAAATAACATAGAAAGACCCATCTTTAGGGAATAAGTTAACTTTAGACTAGTTACAGTGCTGATAATTCCATTTATAACAGTATTTTTTTCTGAAGCTGCAATTCCCTGCCTTGAGCCTTTTCTCCTTCATGCAATATCCAGCTGATGAGTGACTGCACAAGTGTAATAACAAGACCTTGGTTGCCTTCTCTTCTGCTTGAGTGTGTTAAGTATTGCTGCTGGCTACTGCAATAACTGAACTCACTACGTACAAGCACACATGCAGTAAAAAGCAAAAAGAATATACAATCAGAAAACATATTAACAACTTCAAGTATGTTGTCCTTAACAAGGACTTCCAACATGTGCTACACAGCTTTCCGAGGGTGCAATACACAGTAAATGAGTATGCAAAAGAAAAAGGTAAAACTAAAAATTCATCCTGTTTGTTAGCTAGGATGAACAAAAACATTTTTGGAAAATAATCTGGATACAGCAAATTGGCCTTTCAGAGCTCATTACATCTTTAGAATAAGAATCTGATTTTGGATGTGTGAGCTATGTCAGAAAAAATGAATAATTAGAAGCAATCAACTTTTGGAGATAACAGTTCTGTTTCAGTCAACATAATTAAAAATAAATACTACTTGCAAAAAAAAATGGAAGGCTGAACTACAATTTATTAATTAGCACTATATGATGCTCTGGAATTACCTGATGTATTTTTATGGCTCACACATCGTCATTAACATCCCAAACCTCCTATTAACTAAACTACAGCCACAGAATTTTCATCCCACTTGATAACTCCAGTCAGGAAAGCCTGGACTTCTAGATTTCTGATTCAGTTTTCACAAATGGAAATTGAAATTATTGTACTGCTACTAGACATAAAATGCATTTGAAATAGACACAGGTAAGAAAGACCTACTTCAGAACAAACAAACAAAACCCACAATTACTGCTCTGAGCAACACTTGGAACACTTGCAGTACCAAAACCAAACCTGAATTTTATTAAGTGCTAAAATAATGCATTGAAGGAAGTAATGCTAAAGAACATACCAAAATCATTCTTGATGTTTGCGTGGGCTTCATGCATTAATGACCAGAGAAAAATCAATACTTTCTCAGTAACTTCAGTAACATTTAAAAACTCAACTCAAGCAACAATAACAATTATCTGCTCAGTTCTCCTCAGTGACAGTTTCCTGAAAAGCAGCATCTCTTAACAAGTGCATGCACATGTGTGACATGTTCATACAAAACACAGCATGGTTTTCTTTGATACATACATCTTGTGCAAATATTCTTTCTCTAGCTCTCTGATACTCTTCTTCACGTTCTTCTATGGATTTACTTCTTCTGTCATCTTTTAATCGTATTCTCATCTAAATTAAGTGATAAAGTGTCAACTTATGCTTGAAAATAGTATAAATACATACTCAAACACAACAAATAGAAGGGGAAAATAGTCAACATTTGTTTACCTGGTTGTCATCTTTGTCTAAACTAGAGTTATCTCTTTTAAGGATGTACCGCTTCTGAAAGTCATCGCTCTTCTCATCCTTTATATGCTCACAAAACTTTTGGTCAGGTCTATGAAAAGTTTTTAGAAAGAAAACATTTATGGACTTGTAAAAGTACACTGTAGACGGTGGAACCAACTGAAATGTGTTCAGCATATTTAATATTATAACAGAAGTGACAGATTTTGGTTGTCTAGGCAATGGAAAAAATACCAAAAACGTATGCTGTTGTGTACACCTGACAACTCCTGTTCCTGATGCATAACAAACCTGCTTTTAAAATCTCTTCCTCCTTCAAAGCTTTTGCTTCAGTTCCCAATTAAGGTGGGAAGCAACCACATGCCCGTGGGGAACCAGAAGTGTTCTTGAATCCAGAGTGGTGCCATGCAATGGATATTGGGCATGCACAGAAGTGAAGATAGGTGCTTTCTGCTAGGCTGTAATACCTCAGAATTCATTTCAAGGGAAAACAAAATATAAGGAGATATATAGAGGAGAAAGCATTGAAACTTAAAAGCTAGAATAAAATTAAGTAGAAATAAGCAAGAGAAGAATGACACAACAATGCAGGCAAGCAAGAGCTTCACGAGACCATAGTGAGGAGGAAGCAAAAGATTATATATTTTCTTTTGGTACTTCGCCTACATTGTGAAAGGAAATGGTTTGCGAACTTTTGTCATCAAAAATTGATACCAACTACCTAGACAATTGAAGTAGACATATAGTAAGAGATTTTCTCAGACAATCAGGAAGAATTTGCCTATTAAAAGACAAAATGTATGTATACTCTTCTCTGTTTCTTTACTCATTACCCAGGGCATTTATATAAAATCAGGAGATCTTTCTCTGTAAAACAGCCAAGCCTAACTATTAGTTACTGGATGCCCAAACATAATTAGCAGGCATTTCAGAGAACCTTTAGACTGTCTTACCTCTTTCTTTTAAAGGTCCCTGAATTTACTGCCCTGCAATCACCAACTTCCCACTCCACTGAGACGTCCCAGTATGCACTGGGTGGTTGATGTCAGTAACATCACTGATCGGCGCTGGAGCCGGGAATCTGCCTATGAGGAAAAGGTAAGTTTGATTTTATTCAACATGGAGCAGATCTCCAAGGTTTTCTTTCTAAATTCTTATTTTATATCCAAAGTGATTTAAAATAAGAATACTGAAAACACTAAGACCCTTCACGTCTGCAGGTTAGATGAAATGCCTGCTAATTAATAACTACACCTACAGGGGGCTTCCAGAGGCCATAAGCTATTCAAATACAGTTTATTATTAATGCATTTTTTTCTAATTAAAAAACAACAAGAAATCTTTCAATAGTTCTTATATCACACTTATATGTGTGAAGCTTCAGTTTTCGGATGCTGGTAGATGCAAAGGCAATATATTTGAAACGTATGCCTTGATTATTAAATTCTGATAGAGTACTTACAGCCAAATCAAAAACACATACATGAATACATAAGTTTATCTAACATGTATTTAGGCCTTAAGTAGTTTCCTTCTCAGAAGTTTTGAGAAAAATATCTGCTTAAGTAAAATTTCCACGTGGTAGTTATTTCACTTCTGACTCTAACATTGGGGTGGATGATAACTAGATTTTGTTTCTCCAGAGCTATGGAGAGCCTAGGATTAGGATGCAGCTGTAAATTCATATTTCTGCACTCATATCAGAGTACTTAAAGAAAAAAACCAACTGTCATGCAAATTTAAGTTATTAACTTGAAACCAGGTAACGCAAAACTAAAATGCACCAACGTGAGTTCTTCATCTTCCTGTAGTGAGAGAATGAGGAGGCAGAGCAAGTGCAGAAGACAGAGCAGTTGGGTCCTTAGAATGATAGCGTCAACTACGCATGGGATGTGGAGGTGCTACGACCCCCATGCTAGTATTCTGTAAAACAGATTTTTCTAGTGGTTTCTCCAAGAACTCTCCAGCCATCACAATAAACTTGCACGCAGTGAGTTGTTAACCTGGTTGATGCTTCCACTGTCTACTTTCCTTGCTACATTTATTTCGTGAGGCTGTGACATTTGTAGGCAGCATTATTCCAACAACAGATTTCAACGTCTGAGTTTTACCAGATTTGTATAGTACAAAAGCCAAAGCTCTGCAAGACTTTTCCTCTCTGTTCACCCTATTAGAAAGTGGCCCTGTTCTACGGTAAGGGCTGGTTCTGCTTTCCAAAGGAAAGGATGTATTTGAAGCTGGTGTAAATCTTTAAATAGATAAATAGTCAATACAAGTTCATATTTTATGGAAACGGTTCACAGGGCATCTCTGTGAGAAAAGCAACAAAACCTCTTAATGCACAGATAGCATACTTTTTCATCCCTACGTGTTTAAACACAAAGCAGATCACTGTATCGTGTAACACTCAGAACCACCTCTCCATGCTGCATGCTTTTCGAAGGACAAACCCTGACTGCTACAGACACAACACCATTGCATAATATATCCCAAGTGTTAAATCTATGCACCAAAAAGTTTTTCCAAGACTTTTATACTTACATTCTTGTATTGCTAGTTTTATTTACTATGACTGACTTCCCACTCTGGTCCACGTTGTGCTCTAATCCAAAGTAAGCAGCTACCCTGTGCAACAGCATTCTATGATAAGATGTCATTGGGGGAAACTTTTTTCTTGGAACTCTGGAAGAAAGGAATAGTAGCTTTATTAAATAAACACAAACACTCTTGAGTTCTTTTTTCCTCTAAGAGTTCAGTACTTACTCATTATTACCAATGAAATCTAAAATTTCCTGTTCTAATTTCAGCAGCATCATTCTGTCCCTGAAAATAAAAACACAGGAACTCACATATGAGATACTCCAATAACTGCAGCTGTATTCATCTTAAGAATACACAGATAATATCTGTGATCAAGGGATGATGGAAGACTATAAATAGGATCAAGTGTCTAATGCAGTGTTTTTAGGAGAAAGTATTCATTTTTCACCAAGCTGTATTTTATTGAAGCCACCTAGTGAAACATGCTGTTTTTATCTCAGAAATCAGAGTACAAAGACCCTCCAAGTAATCTCTACCCAGTGGGCTCAATAGAAGGTACAGACAATGAGAAAGCTCAAGAAGAAGAGAAAGAATGACTAGGTTGGTTCTTGTTGGTTGGCATGGGTAGCAAGATTTGCAAAGGCCTGAACTGGCCTTGGATTGTGAATCACATCGCAGGATCACAGAGATACAGAATGACTAGAGTGCTGGTAATGGAAGGCATTACACTACAACATACAACCAGGTGGTTAAGAGCTGGCACACACTGCAATGTGATGAGATGTTAAAAGAATATAAAACTCAAGGTAATTGAAATGAATATGAGCTGAAACACCATAAAATCTTGAAAATGCTTATGCCAGTTTCAATAAATCATTAACATAATATTGTAACTAACTACCATAGTCCCACAGGTCATAATTTGTACACATCAGACAACATAACATGTAAAGCCACAGCAGGCCTCTGCCTACAGTCACTTATTTTCACTGAGATGATTTATGACTTCAAATAGGGCCAAAGTAAGAGACTAACACAGGTCTGTGCTTTCTAATTCCTACTCTATACGGCAAAAAGGTGTTAGCCCCTTACAACAGACAGACAGTATACTGCAAAATCTCAAAGCAACAGAACCATGTCAACTCTTTCTGAAAAATGATGGGCTTGGATTATGTCAGATTTGGTATCTGATGTGCAGATAGAAGATATACATACCTATGGTTTATATAGTATAAAAGAAACTGTCTATAAATTTAGTATAAGGTAGCTAAAGGTTAAATAAGACAATTTGGTATCTAACTAGCAGATGCTAAATGAGCACAAGTTTTAGAGAGATTAGAGTCTCTTCAGATAGAACTGCACACAGACAGAACTCATTATTTGCTTATTAAACACGAAAAGCATTTACAACAGGTCAGCGTCCTGAACCTGTGTTCATATAACACACAAATTACAGTGGATCGGTGTTTCAGATAGTCTTCACAACAAAATCTCATCCTAAATAACTGGCACGTGATGGTAAACATTTAACAGGAAGAAAAACTTCTAAAAAGAACAAAACATGGTGTTATACAACGACAATATAGAAAAACTGAAAGTTAAGTTTCCTGATGCTTACCTGGGATTGTTTTTTAAAGTATTTACTAAAAACTCATGAAGATCTATACCAGTGGAATCTGTATATTCTTGGCTGGAATCTGAAAGTGCGGTGGAAGAGAACACAATTATACTTCAAAAAAAATAAGAATACTATTTTTTTTTCCAATTATTGCTGAACATAGTACTTATGGGTCAGTACTGTCTAACTAGTAAGCAAATTACTATTCCAAATTAAACACTTGCAGTTTCCATAGAAAAGGCTTGAAGTAAAAAACAAAGCAGAAAACCTTGTGTGTCCCCCTGAGTTCTCCAAGTGTAACAGAGATGACAAAAGCTTCAGTAACACTGCAATCTATTAACAAATGGCTATACATTTTTGAAGCAATATACTATCATCTTGAGTCACCTCATTTCCATCAGCCCTCCAAGTTCTCTCCAACATACTGTATTGCACTGCTGTATACACTTCTGTGGACCAGTAGCTGATATACAGATTAAGTGAAAATTGCCTGAAGAAATACTGCAATTCAGCATATAACAGTTTAACCTTCACTATTGTCATTCTGTAGAATTAAAAACCTTTGTTATATTGGACTTGCTTTCACAATATAATGTTCAGAAATTTCCCACAACCTTCTGTCTTGTTCTAGTTTCAGCAACATATAATATTTCATAGTTACATTTTGCATCACTGAAAGAAATACTTTAACACCAAGACTTTCCTTTCACCAGCACCTTCCAGAGTTACAGTTCTCAGGGGAAAAGAAAAAGAAGCTACAGATGGTTTAATAATTTTTGGAACTAGATTTCTTTCAAGAACTAGGTGTCCATCTATTCCCAAGTTAGGCACAGCTCAAACTTAGGTGCCTGCATCCTTGTTCTAGGTCTTCCTGTGGTTAGTGTGGAGCACAGTCCTTGCAAACTAGCTTCTACTACAAACAAAGGAGGGAACTACTGCACAAAGAAGGGTAAGACTCAGTGGATGCAGAACCTAAGCAGGCTTTCCCATCCCCTTCAAGGAAGCAACAATACCAGGACAGCTGTCTCTTGGTGTAGTGAGAAACTGAGTGACCAATGCATTCAGTCTTCATAAACAAGACTGAATTTTTTCCTGGAGAAACTCCAAGTCCATCTGAGGACAGGGAATCCCTAGTTCCCTAAAGAAGAATGACAGTGAATTTATCTGCAGAACTCGTTATGCTAACAGTCCTGCCCTAGCATTATCAAGGGAGCAGAAATGAAACCAAGGAAGTCTGAGTCAGAATTTACAGTTTGGGATTACTTTTGATTCTGCAAAGGGTATAAAAAAAAGTACACCTGGTAAAATAAAGTTGAATAATTATTTACTTTAATTTTCTTAATCTGCCAAGTGAACAACAATTCAGTAATAATTACTAGAAGACTGATGCTTAAATTCCACTGTAGTCTATCTTAGCACATTGTACATTGGCAAGTAGTTAACCTCGACAGGAAAAGCTGGGTGTATTTAAAACAGCTCAGACATTTTGTCCCACAGATAATGATGAGGAGTTGAGAGCTAACTGTATTATTGTTGTGGTAGTGGTTTTTTTGTTTTGTTTTAATTTTAGAAAGCAGGCATGTGCTTTAAACGTTGAGCAAGATAACTCTAACATGACACACACCAGCTTCTTAAGGCATCAAAGAAATTTATAAATGCAGCCAACCTCCACCCTGATGCTTTTTATTTCAGGGATGTCTGATTCCCAGCTGGGACAAGATACACAAAAATGCCACATGAAGGAGGCCTCATGGAATTGAAGGACACAAGATGGGCAAGTGCTAGCAGTCTCACAAAAAGAACACTAGCTTTAAAGATATTTCCTACGTACTGGTTAATATAAGGTGTTCAGAGGGGATTTCTCTCTCTTTCATTTAAAGAGTTGTTCACCATGCAAAAGGTAACACAGACAGAGAAAGTCATCATTAATTTCCGCAGTTCTATTCCACACAGAACAGACCTTCAATCCACTCTGCAGGAATATTAAAACGCAAGCATAATACTTGCCATTTTAACTTATCTAGTTCAACCCTTACTCCAAAACTTAAAAAAAAAAAAAAAAAGAACTAGATATTACCAAAAGTAAGTGTCTGGACTACCATATATTCGGGTAAACAAGATACAATAAAATATTAACCATTAACATGCACAAAAATCTCTTGTGGTTCATGCACACCAAACAGACAGTGCGAATTTGAAGAAATGAACTTTTAGTTGTAAGAAAACCATGTATTTTTTATTTTAAAAATCATTCGTAACAGTTTTCTCACAGAAAAAGTCAATTCAGGTCATTAATAAATTCTGAAAAGAGTGATCTAAAAATACAAACTAAAAGCAGAATGACAGATAGCAAACCTCTTGATAACATTTTTCTGTGCAATTTATCACTGGACTTCTCCTTTTCTGTTTCATCTTTTGCAGGCTTTTCTTCTTTTTCAAAACACTGTGACAACTGGATTTGAATTTTCTCCTGTCAAAAGTAAAAGTCAGTCATCATGGAAATCATTATTTCAAACAATACCTGCACTAGAACTTTATGTACTTTATCACCTAAAGAAATGAAGTAGTAACAAGGAAAATAACTGTTTTCATATTCTTTCTGATCACACTTATACTCTAGGCAAACAAAATGAAATTACTTATCAGCAAATCAGTAACTTTAGAGAAGATGTAGAAAGTAATATAAAGTAATGTATACATTTCAGAATTCAGACACATTTCCACTCTCAATGCTATTTCAAAATTAATCTAAAGTATCTTGAGACATACATGAAAATATTCCAGTTCTCAGACATAAATTTTATATATAATTTGTTTTTATGTTATGTATCATTCACAATGCTCTCCCTCCCATTTTTCATAGTTCTCAACTATAGTCACTTGCCTCAACTTTTGATTTGATTCGTACCAAGAAAAAAATTAAAACAAATGCGTCCATCTAAGACAGACCAGCATTACCAGATTCACAAGAAAGGGAAATATTTGCAGTAGAATGCATCAAGGCAAAATTTGCAAACCTTACTGCAATCAAGGCTTAGATTCTTCTTGTACATTGACAGAGTAGCTTTGTGTGCAATCATCTCAAAAACCCACATTTCTATACAAGTAGGTGAACTCTTATGAAACCTATTTCCCAAATGTAGCAAAACAAAACTTTCCTTTTAAATCCAAGTGACATAACGGTTCCCTAACTAGTGGACAAGTGTCGTTTTGTTCTTCGTGCCTCTTTAGTCTTTACCAAGACTATTAATGAAAGGCTATCACATCTCAGATAGCAAATATCAACACAGAGAGAAATGGAGACAAATTCTATATCTGAATGATGCCAAGAAGTGGAGTGGCAATGTCCTGTAATAGCACTTCCCCATTCCTTCTATCTGGAAGTCTCTCAAACATCAGTTTTGTTTCCCCAGAGGGCAACCAAATATATGCTGTTATCCTTCCCCCCATTCCAGAACACCCAGTTCTCCCCACCCCAGCTCACAACCCTTTTCCCTACCACTCTTCTATCCTGCACCAAATCCTTTCCCCTTCGAGCCCGCACTCTTCCTTCAAGCCCACCCTTACCCATATCCAGGCACCTGCTGTAAGCTGCTCCTAATGTGTTAAACCACAGACCTGATCTCATTCATGAAAGCTGGCCAGAATTAAAAGGTAGTCAGGATTCACTAAGGCTAAAGACTGTTTCATGGGCAAACATATCTCTGCATGACCTTCAGTAACACAAATTACTTATCACTACAAAGTGCATTAACACTGACTATTCACCTAGTAGCTATATAACTGCTATTTGAAAAAAGAAGGACAGTGCCTGTCACATTAAGAAATTAATTCTGATTTAGATCTATCGATATATCACACTATTCTCCATTTTACAATAATATTCTAAAAAGCTATAAACAAATTAAAGAATTTTTCATAGATTTTCCTTTATTAGAAAATTGACTGGATAGGTTAAGAGTATGTAGCCAAAGTAAAAAAAAAAAAAAAAAAAAAAAAAAAACCCAAACAAAA
>WBMW01003413.1:2746922-2782323 GCA_013396635.1 Penelope pileata
AAACCTCAACCAAATAACCAAATAGCAATAGTTTAGTCAAAGGATTTCAGAGCAAGTAATCATTTTTATGCTTCTTTCCCCAACAAGAGCTAAAAAAAATAGCCACCTGAGCAGCCAATTCCACTACCATCAATTCTACTTCAAAGTGTGATACAGAACTGTGTACCAAAGGGCACTTCCTTGTGATTTCATGCTATAAAAACTGCAGCATCTAATTAAGCATGACCTACTTCACGAGAAAGCTGCTGAAAAGTGTGTTAGCTTCTAGTACTTAAAATTTTCTTTTAATCCCACCCTGGTGATGGCTGGTCTCTGCTAGCATACTGATTTAACAGACTCTGTCCCGTAAAGCAAATGACCTTCCTATCTCAAATCCCCATTGTAGTAGCAGGAATTGTCACCAAATTTTGATTGTTAAAAAAAAAAAAAAAAAAAAACAAGTCAAAAATCAAAACACTCAAACCATCAAAATCTGAAAAATTTCTCCAGCTTAACACACTTGAATAAAGAGATATCTAAGAGCAAAGAAGCATTACAGAAGGATTACTCAAAGGATCTGTGTCCTGGGTTCTTAGCTTTCACCAGCACTCTTTAAAAACACCAACGACTTGACTTTACCCAAGTCAATATAAACTAACATCATAGACCCTTTTTTGTTGTTTGGTTGGTTGTTGAACGCTATGTTTTGTTGCTGTTTTCCCACTTCAGGTTGTTTTCTTAGAGAAGTTCAGTCTTTCAAAGATGGATTTGCTCATTACCCATATTATTTAATAAGTCATTGCCATGCAACCAGTTTTTACTTAAGAGCTGAACTGGATCATCCTTTGCTACTGTTTGTACTTATTTTTCAGAGCATACAGAATCTGAACAATCCTATCACCTAAAACATAGACAAAGGATGGCAAAAGAATAAAGAGTTAATTGATAACCTTGTACTTCCATAGTACCTCTTACCTAAAGGGCTGTCAGTGCTTTTTAACAACTAAGGCTTGAGAACTGTGAGCTCTTAGGTTTTTAATTTCGTTTTTTTTAGTAATGAAGGCTATCTTCTCCCACATTTTAATTGCTCAGGAAAGTATAAACAAGTATTTCAGAGAATAAATTGATCTTCCTGAGATGATTTGCCTGGTGCACCACCTCCTTCACTGCAACCTTCTGAGAGACAGCTCCAGCAGAAGCAGCAGGGACTTGCTGAGTAACTTCTACACCTGCTGAGGAGTTTCACCTTGCTAAGAGCTGCCACATGCAAGCAGTAACTGATAAAAAGTCACAGGTAAAACTACAGTTATCCCAGGATTGACATCACTCCTGCTTTCCAAAAATCAAAAATTACGATTCTGTTAAGTATTATCCATAATTTTACCTCAACTCTTATTCTTCCCAACTCTTAAAATGCATTTTAAGCATGAACACAAAAACGGAAGCCCTTTTTCAGTTACAGTCTCACTGATACAACAGAGCAGTGATTTTCCCAGCAAGGGAAAGCAATCACACTGCTTGTTCTAATGCTGCCAGGGAGGGCTGTGCAGGACAGCCCCTCACTTCACCTAGCTGCTGGACCTCCCACACACGCAAAGCACAACTGATGCATACACATCCTGCTTCCAAGTGCAGGGCTTGAGGCAGCCACCTGCATATTCCTGCTCCCAGAAGAACTCTTCCATGCCCTTCCCAAAGAATCCTTGGGAAAGAAAGCAAAACAGTTGAAGAACAGTCTGTGTTGTTATGGAGGGTCATGCAAGACCTGCGGCCAGCAGGACGTGCGCTGCAGCATCACAAGTTGCCACAAGTTCCCACTTCTATCACGGAATCACTTAACATGCTTTTTCTCTCTTGTCAGAGGAGTTCAATTTGTTCTCTCATCATTTGCATCGTTACTGGGATTCCTAAACCATTTTTTTCTCCCTAGATTACTCTTTCTAAAGAAGACTTACAGCCTGATCTAATTTTGTGTTTCTTGATACACAATCTGGTTTATGATACTCATTTTGTACAAACCTGGACTATCACACAATTCAAGTCATTCTGCAGAACTGGCCTTTCCATCTTTTCCACTGCTAAGTGCTTCTAAGAAGCACTTCGCAGCATGAGCAGCCAAGGAGAGACTCCCACAAGACACTGCAACAGATGTCACCTGCAGAGTGCTTACTATAAGGGTCTGTGATTTTAAGCCATTAAATACATGGTGTCATACAGTGAAAGAGTTTTAAGAAATCCTGATGACCTATGTTTGAAATACACTGTGGACAAACAGCTCAAATTAGAATTCTCTCTCCTTGGAATCAGAGACAGTGACACAGCTAAGCCCTGCTGCTTCAAGCCTGACCAACTAAGCCTGATCTCAATAATTAGCTTTGGTAATCTTACAGGAAACATTACAGGATTACAAATCACAGTACATAGCATTAATTTTTCTGTTGTCTTTATGTCTTACTCCACATGCTGTACTGATGCTCAGATTTTTATTAAATTAGCAGGCTTGGTTTCAACATTTCTTCAGTTACCTCTTCAAGCATCAGTATGTCAGGGAAGGACTGGGAAAAGCCACTATCTTCTCAGTTTCCCAACAACAAAACCTAGATTCTTTGTAGTTCATTCCTATAAAGTTCAAGTTCTGAACTTCCTTCCCTCTTGAAAACTGAATAGGAGCTCCCATAGCAATGAAGTCTCCATCCATTCCTACTGGTTCCCTTTGATTGATAAGGGGACTTTTCACAAAAAGACAGTTCAGAAGCTTTTCAAAAAACAGCATAACAAGTCAACGTGCTTTATGAGGAAGACAGTAAGGATCATCTCATTTTCATTAGGACTGCAAACAAGAGCAGCAAGAAAATCACTTCAATGCCCCTCCCTCCATAGCTAAAGCTAGAACTAGTAATTGTATTTCACTCTAAAGATAGAGGTAAAATCAGAAAAGGTAGGACTTCAAATTTGCTAAAGAGTTTTACATATTTTGTCCAGTAGTCAGGACTTTGTGGAAAAAGACAAATTAGTCTTCAGCAATACCTCAGGCATGTGTTAACAGCACCGCCAGCGGTTATGAATAACATGCAGAAATTCACAAAAAACACAACTTAGAACTGCTTAAATCTTCCAAATATAACAAGTTGTTAAATTATGCTGCATATTAACAACATTTTTCTAACTGTCTTAACGATGGCACACAGCATTCAGCAGTTTATAACCACCAAGTACACCGTAACACATCTGACAAGCTAACAAAGCCTCCCTCTTTCTGTTCCCCAGATATCAACCATTGTAGATCAGAAAACTGAAGCAGCAGATTCTACGCCAGATATCACCACCTCTATTAAAGCTGTACTTACACTTCATGTTTTTTAAATTCTAAGCTATCTACATATTTAAAGAGTACCCACTAGACTTGCTTTTGAGCAGTAAGTTACTTCAAATTGTTTCAGAAACTTCAGTAATGTGACTTTTACCTGGAGGTCCTGTGATATTTCAGCTGTAGGAGGTGGTGGATATTCTTCACATACAGCAAGGCTCCGAACTAACTTTAACTTTGTGTTTGACTAAAGGAAAGTATGTAAAATTAAAAACTGTGGCTTAGAAGAGTTATATAAAGAAGCCGTTACTTTTCCATTCAGGTTATGTAAAACAAACTGGCTGAGAATTACATTTTTAATATTTTCAATAGAATAAATTACTTCCTTTAGGAAGAAAATACCCAAGCAATTGCAGTTTTGAAGCCACTATCAAGCACAATAGAGCACATCTAATGAAAAGTAAATTAAATCTTTGGGAAAGTGTTTCTCTCCATAACAACAAGAAGCCACCAAAAATATAAAGGCAAACCACAAAAGCAGACAACTAAGCAAGACAAAAATCCAACAGAATAAAACAAAGCTTCATTGCCAAAAAAATAAAGGGTAAAACTAAAAGCACTTTTCACAAAGTAACAAGGCTTCACCAAGCATGAAGGGCTTCCTTAGCATGCCAGCACACAAGTCTACTGTACCTTCGACCTTTTTGCTGTCTGTCCAAAAGACTGCACTGGCCGCTGAACGATGGGCACAACAGAAAAGGTTTATATTAAACTTCATAGTTCAACTTTATTAATGTAAAAGTCTGCACAATAGAGACAGTTTTAACAGTTATTACTGACATGATGGTCAAGTCTGTGAAAGCAACAGCAGGTGCTTTTGGCTGGAGGATTATATGCTTTCCCTTTTGCACTGTGCTTGTCCTTCAGTTCTTCATTGATCAAGAAAAGATAATACAGAAATTCAACAAGTAAGCATCATTCCTGTTCAGTGAGATCCAAGCAGTTTACTCTCCCAGTTGTCTCCTACAATTTGTGTCAATTCAACTTCTACAATTCTTGGCACCACGAGTTTAATAAATTTTCTTCCTATTCCTGAAACCTACCTGGAAAAATGATGATATGGGAAAGAGGGGAGAAGGAAAAAAACCCAAACAGCCTTTACAAGGTAATTATTACACATTCTAATTATTATTTATATTTCTATCTATAATTAAAATATAAAAGATGATTAGGAGCTATAAAAAACAACTTCAAAAAAGGCTACTGGTCCAAATTTTTTCTGTAATTAAGTGACTTACTATCCATGAACACGCTCTCTCTTCCCAGATTCCCTCTCCTCTTAAAAGTTTCTTTTAAAAAAACACATCATCACAGTTTTGAGATGGTGTGCATGACTGAAACATACATTTGAATCCAAGTGTTCGACAGGTTTTTAACTGCAAAGTTAAAATGAACTCCTGTGATAGTTCCATGGGTACATAACGTATTTAACTATTGGTTTCAGTATTGAATACACAAGCCTTTAACAGAACTAGTTTCACTGAGCTTAATGAGATTTCACCTAACACTTGTTAGTGAAAAGCAACATTTGTAATACAATTTCAGATGGTTTAATTGACCATATTCCCTTCTTTATGGAAAGTAGAAGAGTTCTCTCTCTCATTTTCCTCAAGTATCAAATGTCTTTGTTGCCCCAGCTTCACTGAAGAGCAGAAGCGAAGCTCCTTTAAACATTATTCATTTCACAATGTAACAGGATTTTAAATAGCTGTGCTGAAAGCTAACTGAACTGGTACCAGTTGTTTCTTTTCTCTCTTTTTTTTTTTTTTTTTTAGAAGGAAGTTTGCTGAGATTTCAAGCAAAGACAGTTCAACTTCTCCCATACCTAGAACAATACAGAGATAGAGAGATTGATTCTTGTTGGTGTCTGAAAAACACTTTTTTCCCCCCTCTATCACCTATGCTGAAAGCATGTGCTGTTCACTGCAAGCTGGCACTTTGTATACTCCTGGCAAAGTTGGTAGCATACCCAGCTACTGAGCTTTCAAGAACTGGATGATTTCCCAACCTTTATCAGTTAATCCAGCATCAATCATCTTAGGTAGGTTCAAATATAGGTTATTCAGAGCAGTAAATGAAAGTATTTGAATACTCTGCTGCCTAGTTCTACGAGCACCTGACAATTTTTAGGGACCAGTCCAGCAGCAGTAACATTGAGGAGAGCTGGGGGCACTGGAGGAGGGAGATTCTCCCATGATTGAAATGAATCCAATCTCAGAGTTGCACACGAGATGAATGTCATCCCACCCACCATATTAACACCTATCTGGCAATCAAAACTTTCTTATGCCTTGTAAACAATTCTCTAATAGGTCTCCGTTCTTTGCTTCCCTGTATGATTTCAAGAATATCAAAACCTGAAACACAAGCCTCCACATCCAGCTGTAACTGTGAGGGATAAGCACTAACACATCTTCCCTGTAAGCAGCACTGGTATGGCTGGATTGCAGGGACAGCTACTGTGAGAAAAGGTTTATGATGTGCCTAGAAGTACAAAACTGGAAGTCCTGTGACAAGCAGTAACTGCACTCATGAAACTAAGATGATTCGACTCAGTTCCTTTCTTGTACAAAACCAGAGCTACTGCGTGTAACTACATTTCCATTGGAATTCCAGGTAGTGAGCGCATGCTGTAGCTCCACGAATTTTAGTTCTGTTCTAATTTCTGCATTTGTTAAGTTGTGGTCCTGTAGTACATCTTTACACTCTTCATTTGTAAAAAAAATAAAATAAAAAAATAAAATAAAAAAACCCACGATTTTTAGTATTTCATCCACAGTGAGTACAGGATAAGCAACTTCCTTATTTTTTTTTGCAACTCTTCAAGAGTTTTATTGACACGAGAAAATGCTGTGTTAATGAAAGTGAGATTAAAAATAAATATATTTCTGTTTCATAATAAGTAATTCCAGGTACAATATCAAGAAACTTTAAAAGCAAGTGTTTCAAAAAGTTTGCATAATGAAAATCATCACGTTTTTGTCTTTCAGGAAAAAAATCTTTTGAGATAAACTCTATGCTTCATTTCCAACTAATTAACACAATGTAATCAGCAAAATAAAAATGGAAGTTAAGACAGTTTACTGAACACATGCAATCATATATAACCAGGGGCTTTCAGTGGAAGTATTTGACTATTTTTTTCCTAATTACCCCACAGATCAAGTGCATTATTAAATACAAAGTAAAGACCTGGAGCACTGACATGCCTTCCTCTATCATACTACCCTGCCTGAAGAAGCTGGATAAAAACAGGTCAGGCACAAGAAGGCAAACTCAGAAGCATGACGAGTCTTGTGGGAAGGTATTACATGTGTTGCTGAATTACTGTTTGGACAGTTCAGAGGACAGATGTGACATGGTAGACCTGAAAAGAGGCTGCAGGTTTTCACCTTTCTACTAAAGTAGACCTTGACTTCAAATTTAGTTAAGTGCTCCAGTCCTAACAATTGTAGACAGCTTTGCGATGAAGGAAAAATTGCTGTCCTGTACTAGTGAGCACTGACAGCAATTTTCCATGACACAGTAAAGGATGCCTGATGATAAAATTGGAAAAATAGTTTCACCATTGGCCACAGGAGCATTTCAAGCTGCTGAACAGCTGAACAGAATCTGTCCTATCATTTTGGCCTATTACAAATTATTAAGTCACATTTTGCAAACAAAGACAGGTAAATCCGGATAAGACCAAAATAGCTGAGAACAAGGCAAAGAAAGGTTTCAAAGAACTCAGCTGTGGAATAAAGAAAAAGGTTTGCGCTACTCTCACACTACTTAAGAAGATTGGGAAGGATAACCAATGAGACATTTTTCTCATTCATATGTACACAACAGCAAACTGCACATCCCAAAACAACCAAGACTTTAGAGCCAAAGCTGTATTTCAAAATATAATGACCAGTTACTGGAACTCCAAAGATCCAGAAGCATATCTGAATTCAAACACAATCATAGCTCGTTTCTTACTTGATTGTAGACAAGTTAAATAGCAACTGAGAGAGCAAGTATATGACGCTCATATTTGCACTACCAGCTATCAGAGTACAAATTACATTTGTAACAAATGACTGCCTTCCTACTGCCCCAGAAATCAACATTCTCAGACTACCAACTCAACTTTTAATTACTCCACTCACGTAATGGCAACGATCCGGTTCTGACAGACACTCCTGGACACAACATTCACTAAATGAAAGCCTTCTACATTATATAGTTGTACAATTTCTAGCGTGGGAGTAATTATCTAGCACACATAAAGAACAAAACCAATCAACCAAAACCCCTGCCCAAAAAGCCAGAGCTAAAACCAAAGCTCATAGCCACTGACAGTTTCATTTCTCTGCCTTCCTGCAAACAGGTCTTCTTGTACAATCTGTCACTTGAATCTCATAAGTTTCTACGCTACTTGTTGAATGAGAAAATGTGAATGAGATTCTTCCAAATTACTGAATTGTAGGAAAAGAAACCTTAAATTCATTTTTAATGTTTACTACTGGGACATTCCCATTGATTAGAGAATACCAGCTCAGCTCTAACATCTACCAATGTTACAGTAGCAGTTATTTCTCATATGTTACAGGAGAAGTACTTCCTTTTAAGGATTTTTTCCCCCTAAAATTATCTATGTGATAGTCAGCAGATATTAAAGAGTAGAACTGTGTTATTACAGTGGTGGACAAGATGTGTTTGGAAGTGATTTAAACTAGCAGATAAAGCTTACTTCACTCAGCAGAATATCGAATTGCTCATTATGAACAAAGCTAGTCCCAAAAGAATGTTTTACTCAGTTCTCAATAACAGAAATCTAATAAGCCATTGTCCTATTTTTGCAACCCACAGAAGAATATTGGCATACCCCATATCCCAATCATGATTTTTTTTTTTAATCAGAAGGTTGGTTTTGTTTTTTTTTTTAAATTAAAAATACACAGATAGAAAAATTCCTATAGAAAGTTAATTTTTTTGGTGAAACACAAGCTTTCGTGTTTTCTTAGAAATCTGACCCTTTCAATAGGTTATGCTAGAAAATTTCAGTTGCTTTCCCCAATTCCCCTAAGACACTTACTATCCAGTGACCAAGGAAGCAGCCTCTGCCAGCAGCTCACCAGTTTGTATCACACGAAAGACCCATTTTTTAGGGCTCTTTGAGTATAAATGCTGTGTAACTGAATCTCAGAGGCATCAAATATGCTGCCACACATTAACTCTGGGGTGTTCTACCTTAACACAAGATGGTTGCACGGTATTTCCCTCCTACCCATCTCACTTGAAATTTGATGCCCCAATTTTCTGTAGGTACACCTTGCAAGGTACCTTGCAAAGACCAAACATTTACACACCAGCTCTTCAGTTTATGCATGAGGACAGCCTAACCTTTCCTGATAGATCACATACCAGAACTGCCAAGGGGTATAGAACTGAGGAAAATAGAAGGTACAGGAGTACTGGTTAGCAGCAAGATGGGATCACAGCTCACTGATTCACTCTGCCATTGATGCAGGGAGAAAGGCTGGACCTTCTACTGCTAGTGAGGGCAGGACCCAGGCTGGTGACTCGATTCCTCTGACACCTTGGTACTTGGATTACCTACACCTGATTACTTCAGCCTCATGCAGGACAGCTCTGCTGTAAGAGTTACACCTGAGCCACCCATAGCTCAGGAGCCCTGGGTTGGCATGCCCAGCTGTGCTGCAGTGCTTTGTCCATACAAGCAACTCTCAACATTTCAGTGTCTTGAAAACCATATTTTTGCTACATAGTGTACTCTCAACGCAGCACAGCCTTTGAAACTTGGTCAAGATTCAGCAACAACTGAAGATGCCTGAAGTGCTGAGTTTTGCCCTTGTTCTGCTACAAGAGAAAAGACTCAACTTTACATATGCACTTAGGAAAACAAATAATGGACGAACTGTCTGATTCCCATGAAAACCTCTTATCCAATTCAATTAAAAATGACTGACCCTCATATATATACACATGAACATAAACAGAGAAGTGCAGAAAAGGAAGAAAGAGGAAGCAATAATCATCCTACGTGCTTACAAAAAACTGGCCAAGTTCTCCTGATTTGTACCAAAGTAACATGTAAGGGGATCATGATAAAAATCAAGAACATGACAAAGACTCATTTAACACAATATACTAGTGAAAAATAAAGTCAAAAGCTTCTTACCGGCATATTGTTTTTGCTATCAGGACAATTTTCATCCTTTTCCACTTGAATCTGCTCCTGACTTCCTGATTTTATAAGGTTTTCAACTGGGTCTGTATCTTTAAATTCAGCTTCTGAACCCTTCATTGCATCAGTTTCATCTTTTACAGTAAGAATATCAGACATCCTCATTAGAAAAGATTATTTTAAAATTCTACAAGAAATATGGAACCTTTAGGACAAAGAAAAAGTGGATCACTGAGTATTTTTTTTTAATTAAAAGAAATACACATACCTAAACAGCTATCCAAAATAAAAATGATTTTGCTGTCGAGAAGATTTGCACTCCTGTTACATTCTTCCCGTCTTGTACCAGGAGGAAGGAGTGATCACTTTCTTTTTCACAGCTTTTATCAGAGGCACATAACAACACACTCTGTATGAGAGAACTAAGAACTACACTGCAGGACAATGCTTACAAACCCTTCCTTCTGTAATTTAAAAACAAATGCCTATACATTCCAATGCTCCAAATCAAGTTGGGTTCCAAAAGAAACAAGGAAAAATTTACTCATTTGAAAGAAAGAATTATATATAAAGAGTTGTGAGTAAGTAGAAAAATTGTAATGAACCAAGCGTGCGAGCACACACAAATTTCATTAAAAAATTTAAGCTCCCTTGTTGCCAGTAACAACGGGACAAGTTCTGAATGCAGGAACTCTTACACAGTAAGTGTAGTGAAAACAGCCGTGATTAAATTAAACACTCTCTCAGAAGCAAAGACAGACAGAAACAGCTTTGGCAATTACAATGATAATTATCATTATCAATAATTCTTAATAACAATTATTGATAATAATTGTAAATATATAGAGAACTCTAAAGATTAAAGCCAATAATGGAACCACTGTACTTTCCTCTAAGAAACATGAAACACAATTTATTCTCATTGCTTAGCTGGAGCGTAAGATGCAAAAACAAGATTTTCCCATTTCTTAAAGGAAACAGAATACAGTATCCATGCTTGAAGTCCTCGATAAGGAATAATTTTAATCAAATAACATATGGAAAAGTCTAGTTAAATATCTCATTTATTACCTGATGTGTCCTACAGTTTGGGAATTGTGGTTTTCCACAAAAATAAAATAAAATAATCCAAAGTTCCTTTTCACAGTTGTCAACCAAGATGTCAGTTGTAATGAACCATCTGGAATCTGGCAGGAGGAGTCCCATGTCCTTATCCCCAGTGTAGAGTCCTGGACAGAACCAGGTTGTCTTCAATCAGCAAGAACATCCCTTTCAAATGCCTAAATAAATAAACAAATAAAATTTAAAAATTGATACGTGAAACGCATGATAATTTTATTTGGTGGTAGGGAAGGGTAGAACTGACCCAAAACCTTGAATACTCATTTAAAGGAGAAGGCATAAAAGCTGCGTTTCTCACACACATTCATTCTATTTGCTTCAGCCAGCAACAGTAGTAATAGTTTTCTTCCAACTTCTGAAAATATTTCTGTGCTACAGAGTTAACAAGTAGTTATAATAAGCTTTTTGTTGGCATCCTAGTGAAACTCTGCTTCAATAAACAAGTGGGAGTCTTCCTGAAGTCTGAAAATACAGTTTGAAATAATAGCACAGGAGCAATAGGCCATGAAAGCTCAGAAAATCCTAAGTACAACTAGGCAACTTGAATTACAGAAGATAATTTTATTCAACTGAGTAGCTGCCCTTGAATAAGAGTTTACAAATTTCTAACAACTGACAACGTTCTATCTTCCTTCTTTAGATTCGCTTTCCTGAGAAATAAATCCTATCACCATCCCCAAGGAAGTGTGCATTTCAAGTGGTAGGCAACAACAGCCATCTAATAGCAAACAACATGTAACCAGCGAAGGTAGCACAAATACTCTGAAGTAAAGAAAACAATTATGGTTCAAGTCTCTGAAAGATATGCTGAAGTAAGAGCTGAAAAGGAGCTCTGTATGGCATTCCCCAAACGTGTTTGTCAGGACTAGTCAGGGGGTTATTACAAAATCAGCACAAATGATAACAAACATCAAGAATACCTTCTGTTAGCCCAGTCAAATTGCTTAAGTTCCACGTGAGTAACAAGATCATTAGAACAGTTTCAGGAAAAACAACCAAACAAGTGAAAAACATTGATCGAAGTGAAATGAGAAACAAATGAGCCATTTATTCTGTGGTTATAGACAATTATAATCAACGTGGTAAAGAATCTGTGCTAAAGTGTTCCCTTTCAACCTGCAGGGCTGCACTATGGGCAGGAAGAAGGGGCCAAAAGGGCCTGAAAGATCTGAATTGTTTCCAACAAGCTGCATCTTAGCTCAAAGAGATGTGAAAGCATTTCAGCACTGTGCAATATGGGGTCACTAGAATGCAATACATAGCAAAATTTCGTGGTCAAGCTGTGACAGTGCCCAGCCTTTCACCAGTTGTACTGTTTCATCAATACAATAATTCTACAAACAATTTAATATAAAAGGTAAGAGAAGCTAGCTAAATACAGAACTGACTTCACATTATGAGAGAAAAAGCCATATCCTGCTTCAACAAAAACCAACAGAACTGAAGCTGGGGAGCAGGAGTTACAATGAAACAAAAGAAAACAAATACTTCACATTCTTTACATTCCACAACAGTAAGCACCACCAGCTTGTATCCAAATTGCTTTGTATACAATAAGATACTACAATTCTTTTGCTGGAAAACAGTAAGTGCATAAAACAGCACAAGATGCATGCATGTGAAGAGCGAATATTGCATTCCTTACCTCCTCACCATCCCCCCAAAAAACAAAAACCACCACCCCGCCGAAGAGATTTGGGCTGGAACACTTTCAAATGATCATTTACACAGTGTTTGACGTTTAACTTCAAGAGCTAAGGAGTCTTAACCCATCATTCATTCATTCGTTGCCTGAGCATCTCAGAGTAGTGCTGAAGTTCTGCCTCAGCACAAGTGCAGCAGCAGCCCCATGGCCCACGGGCTGCCAGGTTTCCCAGCTACAAACACCCTTCCGATCTGAAGAAACAGTTGGATAAATGAGGTACTACAGATGTTCTGGCTTAAAGAAGCACAAAAAATAGAAGATGGGATTCAGGTCTGGCTGTTTTTGTTTTTTCAAAAACAAAAATCAACCCATTTACTGAATCATTCATGAAAAGCATTACAGATGAAAGAACTAACTGAAAACAAACTACAGAAACGCAAGAAAGGATAAGCAGTACTGTCTGATTGCTGAATTTCTTTTTCCAGACAATCCAGATGGTGATTTAAGACTAATGAAGCTCACACAAACCTTTGATGTTCACAAAACTTGAATACAGATGCTGCTCAATTTAACTGACATCATTTATATTTACATTTACTTATACATTTATGTTTACATCTATAAAAAAGCTTTAAAAAATTGCAGGCTGAAGGAAAAAAATATGTCCAGTTACACATATACTCCCAGAAATTATGACCCAATTTACCTCCTATGTTCTGTATAGGTCACAAACATAGTTAACTGTTCAACATGTACATCATACATCTTGAAAGCTTTTTTATTTTGTCCAAATTCACTTGCCTCTTTTCAATGCCATTTAAAACACATATACCGAAAAGGGTTACCAGCACAGTCACCTTAGCACAACTCACACTGCAAATCTATTTGCTTATGCCAATCCAGAAGACTAGTGCACAAAAACGAAGTAACCAGCCTAACTGCAAGCCATATTACACCTTGCTGTGAACAGATTTTTCAACTGCAGACAGATTTAAAGCCAATTTAGCCTGCGCTTCAGATTAACAGCAAAACACAACAGAAAACTGGATCTTTGCTTATCTAATTTTTACTCAAAAAAAAAAAAAAACCAAACAAACAAAAAACCCACCACAGATCCATTGAAATTCATAGAGCAAATTGCAAATTTGTGGTTTGTGACAACAGCGAGTTTAGTGAGTTCCTACTCCTCAGATGGCATTCCTCTAGACATTGATGGCAATATCCTAATGGCAAAATTAGATAAGATGACAAAAATCTATTGATGCATTCCTAAGATGGCTAGATGGTCAGATGGCATTCCTAAGTGACACTTCCTCTAGCTGAGAGAGATACACAGCTGAACTAACTCAATTCTAGTTTCTGTAATTACACACATTGTATTAAACAGACTACAGGAATTCTATGTGCTGTAGACAGAGGGGAGGGACTACAGTCCATCCTTCTGAATCCCACCCCTTTCACTTCCCCACACAGCTGAACGTTAATTTGTGCGTCCCATGCAGGACAGAAAAAAGCCACAAGCAAGAAGGCTGACTTCAGAAATCACTCTGCTGCATGGAGGGAAAATAGGTTCTAGTAAGCAAATTTGTTATTTTCAGGTTTTCATTTTATTAATCCAGTCCACGAGTGCACTGCAGCAACATGAACATTTGGCAGCTGAGGAGTTTTCAATGAACACATTCAACAGCTCTGTTTCCTCCTGGATACTGAAAAATGAAGTCCAGTTGTACCAAATCCCAATGAACTAGATGGTCTAAAATTATCAAAACTGTTGAAAGAACCAGATTTAAACATTAAGGGTAGAAATTACCTTTTTTTTCCTCCCTCCCAGTTAAAAACCCCCAGCAAAACAGCTAGCAACAAGTTTCAGAAAAAAGCCTTCCAAACTTCAGCATCTTTCATGTGTGATAACAGACAGCTACTTTAATAGATGAGAAGTACAGGGACAGCTGTTGCAGGAAGTCAGACAGTACGTATGGGGGGAGGATAACGTTATTTTTATGTGCTTCATCCTTTGGGATTACTCCCATCTAAACACTTTCCATTCTCTATCACATCAGTAACACCACACCACCACAGTCACCCCAAATTCTTTTATTTCTCTTTCTGAAAAGTGGAACCACTTTGCCTAGACACCTATTCTGAATGTGTTCCTTTTCAGAGGGAAACTCTTTATTATAAGCTGTGAGATGGAAAGCCTAGCACTGGGGAGGCATACACTTTTCAGTCAGAAAAGTCAAAAAAATGCATCAATGTTGTGCTTGTACTGCTTTCTTTTGTAGAATCCAATGTGCAAGTGATTAAAAAGACATCAAAAAGAGTCATCAAGCAAAACCACCGCGTTTTATGACAGAATCATGACATGTAGAAAAGCACTGGATCCTTTGTTTCAGTTCCTGACTTGAAAACCACCATTTGCAAAGTGCTAAACTGACTTGTAATGAGTGAGGATATTTCTGGGAACAGGAGCTACTCAACTTAATCCAATTTCCATAATAGGCATCAAGACTCCTATCTCCTCCTTGTTAGGCAATGTAGATGAAGATAAGAAGCTTTGCTCTGCCCAGGACTGAAGAAATCAATTCTTTTTGTTTTGAAAAGAAGATGAAGACAGAAGGTGAACTTTCATTCTTTGTCAAAGCAATTATTGATACCATCATGGTGGGGAAAAAAGAAAAAAAGCAAACAGAACAGCTGTCAAAATAACAGGTATCCATCAAATGCAGGGCAGGAAATTGGATTAAAGTGTGGGGGGTAGAAATCTACATTCAACAGGCAGATGCACTGTCAGTAGAAAGGGAAAATGAAAACTTCTTAAACAGGCTTCTGTTCATCAGCTCCTTCAACAAGTCTAAAGAATACCCCTGGCTGTGTACAACATCTGTCTCATTTTTATTGGTTCTAAGGAGTTGTCTTCTAATCTGACAGTCAAAAGCACAGCCAGCGCTAAATTCCCAGTTAGGATTGCTGCAAGTCATTCAGAAATTTCCAAACCGTATGCAGCAGTTTACCTTGTCTCAATTGCTGTAGTGTCATATGAAGCTGCATTTCTCTTCTGAAGTCAGAAGGTGCTTTAACTTGATATCTGAGCACTAAAAGCCAGAAGTGGATTACACATCTGTACTCTCCCTGAAACCAGACACTCAAGTTTATGTAAAACAATATGGACAGAAGAAGAAAAAAAGTATTAAAACGTGAGGCAGGAATCAGCAGTCATTGAGCCACCTGCTACCCTAAGCTACTTACTAGAAGGGAAAGGCAGGTGAGACACAACATCAAGGAGCAGCTGAGGAAAAACAATAGCAAAAAGTTCAGGCACAGAGATTGGCAGTAAGCAAGTCTGGTATTTGCTCCAGCTTTTTACATACTTGTTGAAAATGCATTATTTCACTACATGGTTGTTATGCATTTTCCACATACTAACTGTGAGATACAAACAGAAATTGATTCTCCCTGCTCTACATTTCCTGTAAGCACTTATAAAACACTTCATACTTCCAAAGACTCCATGACTCCCAGAAGAGCAAACCCAGGAAAGATGAACATGGGATGTAATACAGAAGTTTTCTGACCAGCAACCAGGAATCCTCCATTCATCACTACAAAAACCATCTTCACCATCAATTTAAGTGAAGAGGCTGAGTACTGCGTTCAAAACTTAGTTGGGAAACAGTAGAGAACAGACTCTATCAAACTGAAAATAAATTAACAATTACATATTTTTGCTGTTGGTTTGCTTTTGGTATATTTTATTTCTTAGTTCTGTTAGTTTGGAGTCAGAGCTGACATTCCTCTGCTTCAAAAGATTTCTTCATGCATGTATTATGCCCAGAAGAATCACAGTGGTAGGTTATTTTCTATACTACGTATACTGTATTCCATCAAACTGAGAAGAATCAGAAGAATCAACGTCGGGTTTACTTGCCTCTATTCTCTTTGAAGCAGGATTATAAAGATAATCCTCCCTAGAGAGGAAGTAACAAGGAGGAGAAAAGGCATAAAAAATGCTCCGTACTGAACAACAATTGCCTTTACTACAAAAGGACCAAGCTAGCATTATCCTTACCAGAGGCTGTACTGTCTACCCAAGGAGAATCTACAAATTCACATGATTTTTCCTTAGGGAGAGCACAGCTTTTTACAGGATTCATCTTATTTTAAGAACTCTGTTATAGAAGTAGCTACGTGGAGAAGAAAGAAGTATTGGCCTCAAATTTCTTACTGTAACTTACACATGCACCATAACTTACACATGGAGTAGCTTCCTCCACAGCTTAAGTGGAAGACTGATGAGTACAGTTAAGTCTCTGGGAATAGTTTTGACGTATCCTTAGCATAGTGGTGATACAAGCCCTCCTTGGAAGCATTAATTCTTTTCTTCTCCTTCTGCTCCCTATTTTTCCCCCCCTTTTTTCTCCTCACCAAGCAAGGTACGTACCTTCCCTAGAAAAAAAAAAAGTCTTTGAAGACTCCTGTATGAAAGACTTAATACACAAGAGCTTTTCCCATTATTTTTCACCTCAATTATTTTAGGAAACATTTAAACTCAACATAAACGTATTTATATTAGCATCATAACCTCAGGGTTTGTGTGATGAGAACACACACTAATCTGCCCAACCAACCAAAAACACAAAGAAGTTACACATGTTTCTTTGTTAGGATGAAAGGGGAAAATGTTTATGCCTTAAGCAGAAAGATATTGATCAAAATTATCTCATTTTTATGTCAATAAAAACTATGGGTATAACTAGAAGAGTACTACTGCATCCTGCTACCGCTTAGGTCTTGAGGATCACCATCTCTACACAGTTCTTTAACTAGTTCCACTTTGAATTTGTTTATTTTAGCAAGTAAGACTGATACTTCAAGCAGGTAAATCAACAAATAAACTCATTGGTGCTAAAAAAGAAAGGTCCTCCTACCATCTGGTATTTCTTCCCTGTACTCCTACCCATGCTGTTGGAGCACGGTCCCACCTCCACCTTCATAGCAGCTCTGGTGCCTCCTGAACCATAGTGTGATACAACAAAAATTAAACTAAAACTATGTGAAGGTGTAGATGAATATTTTTGGGAAAAAAACCAAACTATTAACTGACAGCCCGCTGAAGAATCTCAAGACAAAAGATGGGCAAGATGATAGACAGCTGCATTTGGAACAGATTAAGTCCCTTCTGGGAAACTCTCCTTATGGGAGGGACAGGAGAAGGAGAAAAAGAAGAGCAAAGGGGAAGGAAAATAACAATAAAAAAGACAATCCTAGAACTCCCAGCTTGGAGAGTAAAGGATTCCAGAGGGAGCCACAACTCTCCTGCCAGCCAATAGGCCAAGCTATGCTCACAAATGCTCTAAGAGCCGTAAGCCTGGAACTGCAATCAGTGTCTGCACTCCCTCTCTTAGGACTTTACCTCTGCGGCCCATGGATTCAAAGGCTTTTTGAATCTACCACACAGCTTTCATAAAAACATTGCAGCTGACCATACAATCAACATTCATTTAACAGAAAATTCAAAGCAGCTTTGTACAATTACGAAATAAAGAAATAGGAATTTTTCAGAGACAGCTGCTCCCATTTTCCAAAAAGCCAACTTACAAACAACTCTGCGCACATATTTTCTATGTGATCTCTTATGTCTTAAGTTTAAGAGCTATTAAATAACTGAAGAGGGATCAAGGAATTCTGGGTTCCCTCTTCAACTGTGATGTTGTGCAGAAGTGACTAATAGCGTGGCATTTAAATGAGAATTTTGTCCATTTTTTGTTACAGTGTGAATCCAAGAAATTCCTGATTTTGTTTTTATGTACTAAAAATGTTGTACAAATGAACTCATGTTTCATTGACTTCAATACATTTAAATGAAAGATGTATGCTTTTTCCGATGCTACGATGTGCAGAGGTTTTTAAGTTATAAACAAATCAGTTAATATCTGAATGCTACTTACTACATTAGCATTAGAAGATGCTAACTGAATCCAATATGAAGAAGACTATTTACTAACCCGATTTTCAACAAAACAGTAAGGTGATAGATGGGAAGCCAAAAGCACAACATGGATTTGCTCTGCCTTTTCCAAAATTAACTTACCTGTCCTGTCCCTCTATCAGAGAGGTACTACAACAACAAAAGCTGGAAAAGGAGAACGTTTTTACGTCTTCAAGCACACCTCCTTGGTCTGGTATCTAAGCTGACATAGATCTTCAATGGCTGCACTTAGGGTTCTTTTGTTTTTATTTTTTATCCTGAGCAATACTGAGCAACACTTAGTTGACAGTGAAAAAAAGAACAAGATAATGCTTTCAGGAATACAGCCATATATATAAGAATACAGAATTTAAGAACCAGCAGGACTACAGTGATTCTTGATTCAGAAACTCAAAAATTCTGCCCTAGAAAGGTTTAAATGTACACTGTCTGCAAAAACCCAGGTGCCATGAAGTGCTTCTGCAGTCACCAGGAACATTAATTCTTCAGCAGAGTCAGTCGTCCCATTCTGCATACAGCACTGTCAGTTTTTTATTAGTCCTCTTCTTGGACTTCACTTTGGACTTCAAGGATACAATCAGAGCAAAGTACATCCAACAAGGTAAACAACCTTGTCTGGGCTCCACGTGGTGAAGGAAACAGTCCTCACGATTCAAGCACTGCTACAACATAAGGCAAAGAGGTTCCACTAAAGTGCTTCCAGGTAGCTACTCAATCTAGCAGGCTTGAGGTGTTTTTGTATGGTGTCCAAATATGCACTTTTAATATCAACAATTCTAACCATCCAAGCCATTTTAGGAAAAGAAAATGTCAGCAGCTGCCAGTGACACCCAGCCACCAGACTGCACACAGCCCACAGCAAAGCTCCTCATTAGCAGTTCACAAGCAACTGATGCTAAGGCCTCCTGAAGCTGTGAGTGTGCTATAAAATGGCTGTATGGATTTTAATCACTTTCACCATTAGCATTAACACTGCCACACTACTTCCAAAACAAAAGTTTATTCTACACTAAAAGAAATTCTGAAATTGTGACAAAAGTAGTATAAAACCATCTGTATTGTAAAGGCATTCATTTCATCCTAAACATTGCTATTTCTTCAGTTTGACGTTGTGAATGCAACAACCAGCAAGTTAGTTCACAGTGCTAGCAGATAAATGCAGATTTTGAATTGGCAGCATGAACGTCACAATATTTTCTGGGTGGGCACACGGCCACTACCAGAACACAAGTGAAGAGGAAAAACATTTCCTAAACAGAGGGACAGAAAAAATAAAGACAGTTACTATGACATGCCAGTTAGCCTACTTCCAAAGGCAGCATCCAGACCAGACTCCTCACTTGGGAGAAGCTGCCACCGCTACCCTGTCGGTAGCACTGCCACAGAGCTCAGTGGCACTGCTGTAGAATGACGATCCCCTGCCTGTGCTTCTCTAGCTACTGCTCTGAAGAATCCTGCACAGCAAGGCAGGCTGGAGGCACATGGGGCAGTATTTCTCACTCGGGGCTCCATGGTGGGGAGGTGGGTTCTCTTATACACACACACACTATTATACAGTACAATTAGCATGGGAAATGACATAAACACAGGAAGATTCAGACCTGCCATGGACTGTAGCAGTCTCAGCACCAGAAGACTATAAACATATATAAATAAAACAAGCGTAGAAAATCTTCTGGTGCTGAGACTGCTACTACCTGTGACAAGTCTGAATCTTTTTTGTTTTCTCCTCTTCTGCTACCTCAGTGCTTGATCTTTAAAGCCTCCATTCCTACCGGTTGCCAATGGCAATGGTGCTCACTCTGAGCATCTCAGCTGCCAATGCTGACTGGCCAGGTCTAGGAGGCTTTTTAAAAAAAAAAAAAAAAAATTAACAAGATCAGCAACAAACTGCAGCCAACACTGAACAGGAAACACGGCAGTACCAATGGAAGAAAGAGGAAGAGAACAGGGCCCACTGTTTAAGTCTGTTAATTACTATCATCATCAGACACTCATAGCCATGTATCTGATACAGAAGCAGAGAAGAACGCTACAAGAACTGGAAAAGCAGAACATTCTAAGCCAAGATCAAAGCAGGCTGGTTATACACTGTTATATCCTGCACACACTAGCATTACAGGCTCCTCTTATGAATTCAGATGCATATCAGCACTATGAAACATGCTTCCTATTAACAGGTTCCATTTCTGTAATAGGGGTTTATAAATTGCAATCTTGCTGATAACAACTGATAATTAGAAATAGATTCTTAAGAACAGTCAACCAATCAACTCAGAAGTAAGACTGATCCGTGGTCAACCATTTAAGTCTATTTACTGTCATCATTGGATGTTTATTTGAGTAAAAACATAGAGAGGTACAACATACCATGAACTAAAAAAAACTAGACAGCTTTATTATGTACCTTGAATCCTAGTATATCTTTAAAACTGCCTAATTTTAAACAAAAATGAAAATGTCAACTAAAAGACGAGACATCAGTACAATTTGACAATTAATACAGTATTCCACAAAACTGGCTGCAGATTGCTTTTAATGGATGCAAACTGAAAGATTTCTCTTTTGCATGTTGTTATGAATACAAGCTAATAAGAATGGCAATTAAAAAAATACATTGTTTCTTTAAATTTCAAAAGGAGCGGAAGGAGACAAACACCTGTATAAAGTAGGTGCAAAACATTAGCTTAATATTTAGAATCTTTTCTAACCCATGGTTGCAGCAAGAGTGGATTGTAATCCCTTCTTCTGAAGCCTGTACCATCTGTTCAGGTCCCATCAGGTTGTTCTCTCCCTTTCAGTCGCTGTTCTGTACAGACTGGTGAAGGAAGGAGTGGTTTTCAGTTGTCTATTTCACTGATATGGGATATTGAAAAGGATGCTGAAGTGAGGGAAAGGAGGAAAGAAAAAAGGGAAAAGAAATTAAAAAAAAAAAAGACAATCTGTGGTGAAAGACACCAAAACACAGGTGTCAGTTATTTGAACTACCAATGGACAAAATTTCTAATCCTTTCTCAGAGAGGTTTCCTTACAAACACTACACTGAAACCACAAGAAAACCATCAATGTCTACAACAATGAAAGTTTTCCTTAAAAGAGGGGAAATAATTTTTAGCTTAATATTAAAATAGCCTTCAGGGCATCTCTGCTTCATATTAAAAAGGAAAAGAGGATTTAAGAGAAGGAACAAGTGCTCCCAGAAATAGTCCTGCCTAAAAAATATGCTGTATAGATGCTCATTGAATGCAGTGTCTGTAGCTCCACAAATGCCTTTTACGGAGATCACACCAAACGCAGCTCCACGTCAAAGACCATAGAAATAACTCAGTAAAGCATGTGAAGTGGGAAAATAATTTGAACTGAATGTCTTCACATTTCTCTTAAACAAGAAAAGATACTGAAACAATATACTTAGGGTAAGTCACAATTTCTATCATGGAAAGAGGCACTGAAACACTGGGGGCTAGTTAACAGGAGCATTAGCAACCTTAATGTAGCTGGTCTTCAACTGAGAACAAGCTGGTGAAATTGCAGCTGTTATCAAACACATATAACTACAACTGCAGAAAACTATCTAACAGAATAAGCACTATAAACCCAGAAAGAGATATGCAAATACAAAGTTTCAATTCAATTCAAATTTCAAAGCAATGCCACACATCAAACATTCAGGAAAGATATTCAAGAGATAAATGAGACTGCCTAGAAAGCAATCAGATGCTTGCTTAAGAAGAATGAAGAGACACCACACAGAGAGCCACTTCAAAAATCATTCTCCTGACAAAAAAACACTCCCTATGATAGTTGTTCAACTGACAGGGGAAATTAGTATTTCTTTCTGATTTTTGTTTGTAAACTCATAACAAAACGACATAATCCTGCACATAATGCAGAAGGACTCTACATTCCCCAAAAGCTCATAGTAAGATCTCCAGGCCTTTACATTTTCAGGACAGAAAAGGGGAGTAGCAAACTCCCGGATGAGGAAGCACATGGCTAACAAACTGCAATGTTCTAACTACAAGATGTTTGCTTTCAGGAGGAAGAATGAATGAAGAGAAAAATGAGTTCTTGCAAGACACAAAGTGGGATATACAGCAACTATGTATCACTAACCTGTCCTCCTACCCCCAGCTTTTCCTGTTACTGGTCATTCTCATTCAAAAAAAAGGTTATAACCCTTTCAAGACCTTCACATTTTCCTTACAAACCATCTACCTAACATATTGCATTGCTGATAAAAATAAACTAAAGAAAGCAATTGTACATTTAGACTCAACAATAAATTCACACAAGCCTAATGAACATACCATGTCTAGTTTGGCATGCACATCTTGAAAGAAATCACAGTTCAGAAGACACAGTTCAGAAGAAAGATAAAATTCAAACTGTTCTAGACATCCTGCTTCTATATAATCCCATCCAAATACCCAGGTATTAGCTGAGAAAAAATTAAACTGCTACTCACTTGCAGTTTGGAGTTTAAGGTCATTCCATTAGCCCAAATGCAAAACCAACGTTGTAACATCCTCGCAGCCACAGGAGGTTTGTGTTATTTTTTTCCCCATGAAAAAGCAATAGTTTGAACAGAATGTAACATCCCAGATGAATTTTCTCTGGGCTTCCCCACAAGTGGTTCAGTAAGTGGACTGACATAGGGGGTCACACCCATGAAGGTCCCAGATGCCAAACACAATGTTTTAAAATTCACTTTAGCATTCAGAAAAACAGAACCAAAACAAAACAGGTGTTATCATACTGGATATAGTTTTCCACTTCATTCCTTTTCTTTTCTGAAAACAAAACGTGGTCTCCATCAGGTATATGATGTACACATAATCAGCCATTAGAATGGACTAATTTTGCTGCCATGCTGTTCCAAAGCAACCAGCACCTCATCCAGGGCTTTCACACTGGGCAAGGTGGGTGGGAGGGAATACTGAGGAGGAGAGTGAGTATGGGGAGGGGAATGAACATTTTTGGTACAACCATTATCAAGCTAACAACAAAATTAAGCTTTTGTCTTTGCAAGTAAGAAGATCGTGACCAGCAGTTTTGTGAAGGGTAAAGTGAGAACAGAGACCTGTGAGAAGCTGTTAACTCTACCCCAGTGTTATTTTCTGCAAAGGGACAGCTGAAACAGAAGTTCCCAAACAACATCTACCCCCGAAACAACAAAAACCCAAACAATAAAACTGCTCAGTATCATACTGGCAAAAAACAAAACTAAACACTTTTGGAAAGCTGACTTTAAATTGCTATGTTATCATCCCAAAGAATTCTAATCAACTCTGAACTCAGGAGCAGGGCTCCAGCTGCCAAGTGCCTAAAGCAAGCGAAGAGGGAGGCTAACATCAACATCATGAAGAGCAACTTGCTTCTCACCTCCATTCCCACTCCTTGAGTACTCCAGAGGCAAAACAGGAATGTACTAGTTTAAACCAAGAGAGACTTTTTATGTCTGGACAACTAAGTATTTTTCTAACGTGAAGTATGACTACAGCTTGCACATTTAGTACAAGTCCTCTTTAGAGTTCAGATCTTAGAATCTCTAAATCAGCAGGTGGGATAAGCCAGGAGTGACAAGGTCCCTTCAGAGAAGTTCCCTTTCACACATTCAGACTGGAATGAGAAACTGTGGGGTTGAACCAAACAAGTGACAATGCAATACAGATCTGAACCACATATAAAAGGAAAATTGGGAGAAAGACCGTAGTTTTCTTTTGCTTTGTGACAAAGGAGAGGATATGAGAAGTCAGGTATTTTTAATATTGTTTATCAATTTATTTTTCTCCCTTAAAAAAAAAAAAACAACTGAAAGCAACAACACATCGAAAATGTGTTCTCCTTCATTTTGCCCCAGAAGTAGATGGTGGGGGTACATCTTCTGAAAGAAAGGAGCGTATTTAACCTTGAACAGTGACAGCCATTAGTCGCACCATTAACAGTTTCATGGACTTTATTATTGCCACCACCTCTCCTCCCACACCCCAGATTTGGCTAAGGTCATCTTTTTAACCCCAAAGCACTGAAGGTTAAACAGGCTCTGAATTCTCACATGAAAGTCAACAGGCAGAGGGAGGATGGAGGGAAGAAAGAGTAGGAGAGAAGGGACAGAGTTGAAAAGAACACCAGCAGTCAACGTGTGATTGCTCCTTTTTCTGGCATATCCATGAAGCAATGAGAGCATATAATGGCATTATCAGACACTAAAGAGACTTCAAGATAAATCAGCATGTTTAATATCTACGAATAGTTGTGTTGGTTTTTTTAGTTTGTTTTTAATATCTTCAATTATTGCCACATAAAAGGAGATTATTTTTTAAACCAGGGCTGGGACCTAGAGCACCCACTTGAGATGCATCCTGCAATATTACAGATCAGACAGTGGGCTTTGCTAGATAAACAAAAGCTTTTTCAAAAGATGCAACACTAATTTTCAGAATGTTGCTAGGGCAACAGCAGACTGTAACAAGAATTCCTGAATAATGAGCAGGTGGCAACATAGGAAGATCTTAGGCTCCTGATTGAATTATTCATATGTACTCCTCAATAGTGAGATTTATAAAAGTAATAGCCTTATTCCACCACCACAACTGGAGATGCTATATACTCTATCTAGGAGATTTATTAGAGTACTAAACATGGATCTTTTCATCACTTCAGCACGATATGTTAGGTAAGATGACTAGTCTGAAAAAAAAGGCCATAGTTCTATCGTAAAGAGACACGAACAGTTCTTTTGCATAAAATCCTGAGATATGTGATAGATAACTCTTCTTTCAGACTGTTTAAGCCAAGGGTAAATCCAATTTTCTGCCTAAGATCACCCTTGTACTGATACAACAATAATGTCAGAGGGACTGGAAAAAACTAAGCAATTATGATCTCTGGACCAGACTGAGAAGAACTGGACAGAATTTATTCATCAGGCACATATACAGCACTTTGCATGCAGAAAAATCCCTGCTATGGCAAGGGAAGCCTCATCCACAGTCTACAGACACCCTGTTACTGCACTCAAAAAGCAATGGCAGCAGCTTTGGCAAGATTTTGTTCATTTAAATCATTTATTCAACTCCAATAACTCAATATCCTACTAGAACTTCAGAATTAAATTCCTTCGTTTGGTTTTCCAGCAAAGCCTCTGATGAACTGGCTAGCAATGAGCTGAGTATCTGGTCTGGGCCACCTGTGACTTTTCTTTTGCTCACTGTAACCAGGTAACTATTTTACTCATTCTAGAACTGAGCTGATACTTCCTGTAAGTTCAATGAGTTCAGAAGCTGTAATGAGATATGCAAAAGAAACTTGTTTTCGTCAAATATCTCAGATTTCCATTTTAAACAGCAATAACATAGTAAAGGTTGTAGTTATTTTAAACAATATTTTCAATTTCTGAAGATTAACAGTTTATGCGTTGAGATATAAATGTACAGTGATCATGTACTGTATGAATTAATGTTTGTAGCTACAAAGCTGTTTCAAAAAGCTGATGTGATCAAACAAAGTTGCAAAAAAACCCAAAAAAACGGTGTAAGTAGATAATAAGATCAGTTGATACTATTCTGATGAACTAAGGTCTCCATTCTCCATGAAGTCTATCTATTCACTGTTTCAGTTTAGCAGACTTGCAATTAACGTGCATTAATTTCAGGTCAAGCCCCAGAAGACACCACACATTAAATTGTCACATTATCACGTGCAACAGCCATCCAGACCTGAACCAGCCAGACACAGTTTTCAAACTGAAGTTCACTCCATGAAATCTCACAACAAAAAGCTGACATCTGGTCAAATCCTATCAACAAGGCTTCCAAGCCTGAAACGCTTCTTGAACTAGGTTATAGCTAAACCATTGCTCCGCAGAAACCACAACTGAAGAACACTTAGTGGAGACAGTTCAACTTGCAGAGGATTGAAATATCTGATACCTACAGTTAGTCCTCCTGAATTGTTTAAAAAACGAGCCACTGTCCTCTGTAGCAGCTTCAGTCTGGATGGGTTTAAGACCCGGCGTTAAGCAGCACCCTATGTTGCAGTTTCATCTTGTAAATTCCTTTGTCCAACTTTCCCGTCAGAGGGAGGACAGAAGACAACGGCCTCACTGAGAGGATGGCCTGACCAACAGCTGGTCAGCCCTGATTTTGTATTGCTAGCCCAAAAAGCCTGGTAATACAGGAATGCAGAGTAAAATCAGCATCCTGCTGCTTCTTACTGAACACTTTTGAAAGCGTATCGTTAGAGGAGCAGCCCAATTGCTCTGACCCAAGAACAGGGAGATGGAAAGCCAATTCCTCCTTTCCCCTGATTGAAAAATACCAACAAACACAGAGCACCATTTTCTGCTATCTTGGTACTTGTAGCTTTCAAAGATATTTCTTAAGAAGCAGAGGGTTCAGTCAAGGAAGCAATGCTAACTTGGGCACTCTTCACGGTATAGTCATTGAAACAAAAGGCTACAGGTTCATTTACTGGGACCAAACACTGCACAAGCATCTCACTCTTTAGAAGAGATGGAAAATCTAAGAGTAAACATATTGAAGGATTAAAGCCTTATGGAATTTTCTTTTGAGAAATGTCAATATTGGACAAAGGCTGCCACCCATAAATCTACATTCTGAAGGATCTTCAACTCTCACCATTTAACGTTTATGTGAGAAATTAATACAGTGCAACAGAATTTAGTAAATTTACATGGGTTTTTTTGGAAGACAAGTTTAAGATACGAGCAAAAATGAATGAAGGAGAAAAAAAAATTTAAGTGCCTGCATTTTCTTCAAAAATACCTCAAAGACTGCATAACCAAGTCATTGCAAACTTGACAGGGAAAAAACACTCACCCTCAAAACCAAATACCAAACAGCCCTTTCAGCAGCTCAGCACAGGCACACACACAAACTTGGCGGTAGAAAGGTTTTCAAAGCTTAATAGAATAGGAAAGAAAATCTTGCTAGAAATCCAATTTTCATATTTTAAAGGTGCTTATTTATGACCTACATTATATATTGCCTAACACACTTAGCAAGTGGGAACAGACCAGAAGGCTCTTAGACATTCTCTACGATACCAAATGTGGGACAAGAAAAAAGCTTGAAGAGACAGCAACATTAACACTGAATCTTTAAAAAACATATTCATATTTTCAGAATACTTAAGAAATGCATTATTACTAATTAACAGAGTAGCTATCAGTACATTAGAAGTCTGCCTTTCTCTGACCAAAAGGCTTTACCTCTCTAGGCAGTCCAGGTCCAGCAGAGCCCCTTAGAAGAAAACTGGAAATTGAGCTGCATGAATAAATGCAAAGGAAGAAAAAACCCACAAATAATAATTAAAAGAAACACAGATCGACTAGCAAAAGTAACGAGTTACCAGCCTGAGTCAGAACTTACTAAGAAAAGGTTTGTTATCCATATAAACAGAAGAACAAGAACAGAAGAAAAATTATAGCACATCTAAAATTGAAGTTGAAAGAGCACATTCAAAGTAAAAACAAGATTCATAATGTAAGTGCTGAAAACAGCATACCCAGTAACTACAGAAAATTCAAACTGTCTCATGAGATCAGAAAGATCTCAAGGTACTTTTTTTTTTTTCTTTTTTTTTGTAACAGTACAAAATCGATGACAGTATCACTTGATGTTAGAATGACAAGGACACGACTAAACGTCAGGAAAAAATAATCACGTGCCTGGCTTTTCAACAAAATTTAAAGGAAAGCATGAATCAAAGGCAACAAGGTCAACAGAAAATGAGCTGAGAGAAGAACATGTGCAACACTGAGGGATTGTGCCAAACAGCTCTATTTAATAAGGAAACATTCCTTAGCCAAAATAAATGGAGTAGACCTAATCTGTTTGAATTACATGTGGTATCACACAGGAAATAGATAAAGTGGAGACAATGGAGATTAACAAAAATAATTGTAGGTGATTAAAAGGCTTGCTAAAAAAGACGTAATAATAAGCAGTAGGTTAATGGAGGGGGGAAATGGGCAAAGGGGTCAGCACCACGAGCCGAGAACAGCTTTGTTTCACTTCAGTCTTTCTGCCTGAGACATAACACTAACATCTTTGGGACACAAACGTGGGAAGTACCACCAGGAGGCAAAAAGAGCATCTTGAGGACATTGATAACTGTTCTGACTTACTGCCTTCTTTAACACAAGAAATTCTCAAACTAAGTAGTCATCCGCTAAAAACAGATGGAAGATAAATAGTTAACTGATCATAAGATGGATCATAAGATGAGAAGTGATTCTGTGACTACAGAAACAAATCAATGAGGCAATGTGGTCATGAAAAAGGCCAATGTGGTAAGATGTACCATTTGAAATATTATCAGAAAACCTACAGAAGCATGAACATCATTTTAACAAAGCCCTGGTGAAACCTTATACAGAAAAATGGCATTTGCACTGGCAAAAACTTACATGAAAAACACCACTGCATTCTATAAATAAGGTAGCTGGAGAAGAAACCGAAAAAAACATGCAGTCAAAACACAGCCTGAAGAGCAATTAGTCTCTATCAAATGACACATGTGGCTGTAGGAGATGCCAGGTGGGTAGAAGAGCTACTAAAGGGAGAGGAAAATGTCACAAAACTAGGTGGTATGAACTCACAGCACAGCCAGCCACACTGGAGGCCACAAGACATTCAAGAACCAGATTATATACGTATTATCCATCAAGAAAGTAGACAGCTAGCAATCCAATTTATGTTCATGTTTGAGACAGTTATGAATGGATTATTTCCTGCACTAATATGGCACTGGACAAAATGAGCCAGTCTCTCCTTCCAGTTTTCAGACACAGTGCAGTGTATTACGTTTCATACCTGCCCATGCATATTCCATTATTTTGCTGATAATTAGTACTATTAGGCAATCCAAGTACTTGGATAGGCTACAGCCAGTGGGAACCAACTGAAATTTTTTTTCTTTGTCCAAATTTACTTTTAATTAGCCTGGTAAGAGCTCTTTTTAGTGTCAGCAGGAGTTTTTCCTTTAATTAGAAGAAACTGGAGAAAGTCTACTCACTTGTAAAGGAATCCTCGTTATATGCTGAATACAGTCTTTTTGTTTTATTTCTAAAAGTCTCAGTAGAACAGTTTAAAATCAATTTTATGTCCTTCAGCATTTTCTGTGGAAGTCTATCACTGAACATTAAACATTTGAGGGAACCCACCCTCCTTATAGCAGCCATGACTACACTTAACCTACATGTAGTGCATGTGCAGTCTGAACTCAAACTTATTTTTGAAGTTTCAGACTCACCGCAATTCTAACTGTGCATTTGCAGGCATGAGCAAAGAATGGACACAGAAAACTACTGATACGGCAAACATAAATATCCTGAGGTTAATCAGTTATGAGCAGTATTGAAGTGGAATGCCTGTTAACTTCACGCTCAAGGACGCTGTTATATCAAGAGCTAGGCAGCTGCCCAGACACAGGCATCTAGCGTGGTCAGATACGGCCCATCTGCAGGGCACCGCTGCCTTTCTGGAGCTGCACAGGGAGACAACTAAGAACCCCCATCAAAACCCTCTATCTCAGCCAAAATGCATTCTAGAATTGCCACGACTGATCTAAAACACACCTCTGAATTCACACATTGTTTGAACAGGGTTGAAAAACCTTATCAAGGTTTCCCACTCCCAATTATTCCAACGTTAGAAAAGGGCCAAACTGTTTTCTGCTTAAAATTAGCCTATATTTCACTTTACGGTGTGAGGCAAGACAAGAAAGAGATGCTGCTAATTCCTACACATTCATATTTCTTGATCTTCACAGAACATATTAATTTTAAGCCTTCACACTGCTACGGACCAAGGAAGATAGAAACAAATCCATTCTAACATTGTCTGACATTTTAACAGAAAAGGCCAGAAAAGAAAAGCTGATTGTATTCTGAGCTAGGACAGCCTTCACTGCTGTTCTGATATGCAAGTCTTACTCAAGACTACTGCTCTTTGTGCTTTGCAATTTAAACTTTACAGTGTCAGTAAATACAAGATTAGATAGAAACCACTGGCATGTCATTGCGACTAAGGAACAACCTACCAATGGAGCATCATACATTGCAATAGCTGGATTATCCCAGTAACAACACTTATTCTGTTCATATTACTGCTGCAAGAATTTAGTCTAAACATACCTTCCAGAGCTCATAAACCCCAGCCAATACATGGTCTTATTCAAGACGCTGGGCGAAGGCTCTGCTGTATTTAAGCCATTACCAGTCAAGCTCAGCCTGGACTCAGCCACTCCTCTCTGTAAAAAAAAAGGGCCATACAGCTACAGATGTGCTGCTCTACGTGTCTTATTTGAAAAGAGTAGGAAATAGGGCCTACGTGGTCTCACTACACAAAGCACTAGGATCAGAAAAACACTAGGATTTTTTTTTTTTTAAATAAAATAACACAAAAGTTTAAGTGGCAAAAGATTCATACCCATTTACTAACCCACAAGTCTAGCCAGAAGGCATTAGTATTCATACAGCTGCGTCCTCGAAGTCACTTAATAGCTGAGCATGTCCTCTTCTCCTCCCAACCCACGAGGCAAGGGTGACACCTCAGAGTAATACCAGTACTGGCTTCTGGCACAGCTTTACACTCTTGAAAGAAGAGTTTATATTTCCACGAAAATAACCTAACATGCAATGAAACACGTGCCTAGAATTCTTTTCAGGCATTATTTGCAATGAAAATACATTAAAGATTATTTTGATGTGCTTAAGAGAAAAAAAAAACACAAGCCACAAGAACATGAACTAGGAGACTAATCACTTGCAATCTTCATTGCCAATTTAAAAATAAAAAATCAAAGCCTCATTATTGCTAATTCTAACAATAGAACTACTATCAGCAGATACTATCAATATCTAATTATCCTCTTTACCGCAGTTTCTTCCATTCAAGTGTATGCAACAGTCATTAGCACAAGAACATTACTCAGCTTCCCTTAGTCAGAAGGAAAGTCCTTAGGCAAAAAGTTCTTTTTTGGGAATAGTCTGGCTTCCCAAGGTTAAAAAAGATAATGATGCATCAACTCAAAAACCCAAGCCAAGTTTTATTTTGAGTCAAGGTACTAGGTAGCCATGCTAAGCAATTGAGCTAGTTTGAAGAGAAGGTAGAAATTGGCAAGGATTTCATTCTTGCTTTAAAGTTATGAAAAAGATTCTATAGGTTATGAAATAAATTAATATAATCCAGGCAGCACATCTTTCTCTTTAAGCACCTACAAAGTGCATCAAACCTGAAATATATTTCTTCATTTAAGAGAGAGAGGGATTTACAATGCTTTAAAGGAAACAAGCCTTCTACTGTACTTTCTATCAAAATATTCCATAGAATTCCTTGAGGATATGGACAAGGAATTCCCACAAACTGATTTACTAGTTTTCCCGATTTTCTCTGCTGCAACACTTGAGTGCAAAAAATGGGCATCTGATCAAAGCCTAAAATATATAAGCCTCAATTTTCCAATGCCTCTCAAAACTCCTACTGTATCTCCACAATAACACACCAAATAATTCTGAGCTCACTTAGACTATGAAAACAAATGGAAATCAGCTTTTAGATCCATCCAGTATGCTGGTCAATGATGAAATTGCTCCCAGCGACTTCCCATCAACAGGAGGTTTTTACACCCAAAGCTCTGAGATCAAAAAGGACTCTGGGAACACTCCTCAATCTGCTGTTGGCAAAAGCACTTGAGTTCTCTCAAACTCCCCTCACCAGCTGCACACTAACAGCCCAGATTCAGATTTCTAGATTCAGCTATACCAGGAAAAAAAAAGTCACTGATCTCACTTCAAGTCACCATTTCCTCCATCTGCCAGCGAAACTGTTCCTGTGAGCCTCCCTAGACATGCTTCAATCAGATAGAATAAAAAAAGAGCCTTACATCCCACACAGTCTAAAGTGAAACGTTCAGAAAGTGCTCACAATAACAGCTCAATCAGCAGATCAGAGGGGATGACAGAGGGACATGTCAATACGACATGTCAAAAGCTAAGGACATGTCAATAAGACAGACTCCTGCATAAAGGCAGATAGTTGCAAGGAGCACATCTGTTTACATCCTGCTATACAGTAACACAAAGTAAATGGCTTAGCTGGGACTCAACACTAACAGAAAGCTATCATACCTCACTAAGTAGAAAGTGCACCTCTTCAAAACAAGTATGGTACTTTAACTGTTAGCTGCCATACAAGACTTTTTTCTAAAAAATAAAATACCAGAAACTCAGCACCAGATCTTTGCTAAGAATGGTCAGCTGTACCAAATCCAACATCTTCTACATTTGTACCTTTTAGAGATCATTTTTTGTCCTGGTAATACAAGCTATCCAAACCTGTACATACAAGATGAAGAATCAATTCTGCTATGCTATTTAGCCATATCTTTACTAATAGATGCTTGTCCTGACAAGCTTCAGTCATCAGACCATTCTGCACACGATTGGAAAAGGACCTTTCACAAATAGCAGGAAAACCTTGCTAGCAAAGAAACCTGGGGAGGGGGCAGAGGAGAGAGCTCAGTGTATTAAAGGATGAAATCTCATTTTATACACAAATGTTGTGATTACAGACTAAACAATAAGAATTCATGTTAGGAAAGTGACAAAACAAAATCTTAACAGCAGACGAACAAGGACAGAGGAACAACGCAGAGTATATATGTTGATGTTGAAAGCAGTGGCTGCAAAGAGAAAGTGTCCTATTCCCTTCCAGAGATCAAAGATGATGAATAGAAAAGAAACCATTGAATAGGCATCCCCCAGCCATGCTCTTCAAGTCTACAGTTCACTTCATCAGCCCAGATACAAACACACAATAACCAAACGTAATATGCTCATAAACATAGATGTTCTGTGTTGGAGGACAATTCACACCGCAAAATGACACACAGACTGAATTCTCATAACACCTGCACTGAACTGGTGCAGACGAACGTATGTGCAGGAGTAGCGGTGCGGGCTTTTCTGTAATTAAAGCTACTGAGCTTCCGTAAATCTGGGTTCAGACATGATTTCCTCTATAGGACTCCTTCAAAAAGTCCTGAAATCAAATTGAGGTTATATGTAGGCTGGAAGTACAACCTTCACAACAATATTTGATCAGAACCTGCTGCTGATTTATGATCTTCTAGAAATAGCTTTCCAATACCACTTTCAGAAACCCTCTTTAACATGACATAGTTATACAGTGCATCAGTCCACCATCTCAAAGGAACAAAGGAAATCTAAGAAATACATAAAGCATACTTGAATGGGCTTACATGGATGCTGCCTATCATCCAGAATAAGGCATTCTCACATATTCTTCTTTCCTAAAGAAATAAATCAGAACAGTGTGAATGACCTTATTACGCTAGTCCTGCAGAGCCAAACAACTTATCTTTCCATTATTAAAAGGCTCAATTTGGAATGCACTGTTTAACAAAAGCCTCTGGTCATTCCTATCTAACCATCACTATGTGGAATGTACGTGGGAAAACTGCCACTAAAAGCATAACCGGGCTCCCAAACCCAAACATCTCTGCAGTACTCCCAACCTAAGGGTGCCCGGGCTACAGAACACCCCATTACTTCTATGAAAGCTCCTTAGAAGTTACACCAAATAATTCCAGTGTTTTGTATTTACCAGCTATTGCTTAACTCCGAAGAACTAGAATATATTGGAAGAATTCAGAATCACAGGAACAACTAGAACATACTGGAAAAAATCATAATCTATGTACTTTACCATAACCTTATTGTCCAACATAAATCAGAATATCTAAAGTTACTGTTGTTTTTTGCATGTAGTAAAGTGACACCATAGTTACTTAGCTCACCAAAACTGAGCAACGCTATCAATACATTCAAACATTTTTTAAAAATTGAATCTACGCGGCACTCACTACAGTCAAAGTTCATTTTGCTCCACCACTATTATCTGGAAACTCACCCTTTTGGAATACCCTATAAAAAGTCCAACAGAATGCAAAGAGACCAAAAAAAGGTAACTGTATCAACTGTTTTAAAAAGCCTAGAGTAGAGGGCTCTAAAACTTAAAATGTATCTTATTTAAGGAGCTGCGGCATTACATTTCTTAGCCAAATAAAGGCAGTGGAGAAATAGATGTCTGAAAGTGGTGATACAAGGACATAGGAACTTAAGTTGACCTATGCTTGTGGACAAAATTGACAGCACCTTTCGAGTGAATAAAACACAAAACCAACATGACATTTGTATTTTGTATCCAGAGCTATACCTGAAGCACTTCACCTGCAACACACAGCTACTCTGAAGCAGTAACACAAACTTGAAGCAAGTAGTATAAAATAAGTAACACTGATGTAAGGCAACTGTAATGACACAAAGAGAAGCCATGAAAAACGAAAAACTTACACAAGTTAACAGAGGAAGAAAAAAGTCTAAGACAGAATTATGTTTAAGACAAGAAACAGGAAGGTAACAACACCTCTCTCTTCCATTTTGTGCGCACGCATCCCTTAGAATTACTGGCAGTCGCGCTCACTTTTGTTCCTGAGAAAAGCAGCAGCTGATCTCAATAGCAATTTACAGATTTCTTAACTAAAAATTAGAAATGAGTAATGCAGTCACAAGCACTGCATACCTGACCTTTCGAGATTTAAGACACAAGTCCTAAAATGATCTTTATCACTGGTGTTGTTTAAATCACAAACTATGAATTACAGATTTTCTACAAAATACTCTACCTCTGGAGATCACGGTATTTATTGGAAAAATTTTTTTTTAAAGGCTTAATATCAGCTGTGTGGTGACAATACTATCACCACTTGTAACAAAAGGAAGATGGTCAAAGAAAACATGTTTCCATCACTGTTTCTTTCCCCTGAGTGGCAAATTGTGGGAGGAAAAGCTTTTGAAAAATAATAAAAGTTCAGGATTTTACTTCTATTGTTCCTACTTCAACAGTAGATAGGTATTTCTAACCGAACATTCACAGAAACACCCCACTGTATGACCACTGTCTTTATGCCTTCGGCTGAGCATCCAAACAAAAAGTGAGTCTCAAACGCTGCACTCCCTGGAGAAGCTATAAGGAAGTAATACAGTTGAAAATTTCAAGTTAATTTCTCAAA